>OZ001354.1:6975772-7095640 GCA_963924055.1 Drosophila limbata
AGATAAATATTATATTAATAAATTATATAAATATAATGAAAGCAGCCTAAATTTATAATCCAATAATGTTTTATTCAACATCCGCTTGTATTATTAATGCAACTGCAGCAGCAAGCTGACGTACAGTTATCTCGCTCGCACTGATTATCGAGCGTTGCCATATGGGTTTAAAAAATTGCCTTAGTTTTTGGTTAAAGCGCCAAAAGGATTTGAATTTAAATTAATTATATTTACTTACCCACCAATTCCAAACTGATTGCTTTAAATTGCGTTTTATGTTATTAATTTACATTCACTTTTTGAAATCACACAATTTCTTTTAGTTTAAGGTGTTCACTTTGGAAGTCAAACGCAAAATGAACTATTTTAAATATGGTTGGACGATATCCGTTTTCAAGGCTTACTTAATTTTATATTTATTTAAAAAATCTACACACACTCACCACACAATAAAAAAAAAAATTTGTTTTAACAAATTCAAGACAAGACCTGTTTTACGTGCTGAATCGACTGGCCTAGTGAAATTTTAAAATAGATTTACAGTTTCAAGTTAGACACAAATAGCAAGGCTTATTATATTTAAAGATATGAATATAAAACAATACATTTTAAATTAAAACAAAATATGCCGCTCGGTGGCAGCCCTAGCTAGTAACAGTGCCAACTTGAATTGAACATTTTTTTTTAACAATTTTTATGACGTCACATGTTATGTCTTTAACAGTGACAATTTGAGTTTAGCGAATTAAAATTTTAAAAATATATTTATTTATTTTTATTCAATTATGTGCAAATTCAATAAACCAAGAAAATTATAAATTTTCTAAAATATAGAGTTAATTTTCAAACTTAATTTGGGGAACGTCACCCTTCGTGTGGTGAAGAAATTAGTAATAAATTCTAAAAAAAAAAATTAAGAAAATCGACAAAAACATAACAAACTCTTGGTGAACGTTTTTAAAACTCTAGCTTCAACATAAATATAAAAAAAAAATAAAACGACCATATCTAACAACTTTTCTAAAAAGAGTTAAATATGGTCGAATTGCCACCGCTGCCAATATTGCCACATGATTTTTTTTTTCATATGTAGAGAGAGTGAGAGAGAGAGTGAGTGCTTCTCTACTCACTCGCTTTTCAGTCTTCCACTTCACCTCTGAACGAAAGAAAGTCGACAATTAGTCGTTTTTACTTAAAAAAAAATAACTCTAGGCGGAAAAAGCTGAGTGAAACTGCGCGTAAAAAAAACATGGAGCTAGAAGTACTTGACGCTAAAACTACCAAGCCCTACGGTAAGGTACAAGTATCCTCACCCTCTACATCAATAAGTGATCTGCGGGTTTTGATTCACAAGGCATTGAAGCAAACGCCGCATGCAGACCGCATATCGCTGTAAGTGCACAAACACACATATGAATGTAATTCGTAACTAACGAAAATAATTTTCTAGTCGCCTGGAGCAGCGTGGCAAGAGCTTAAAGGATACGGATTCCGTAAAATCGTTGAATCTAGGCAATGGCGATAAGGTGTACGTTAAGGATTTGGGTCCACAAATTGGCTGGAAGACGGTGTTCCTGGCCGAATACGCAGGTCCTTTGATTGTCTACTTGATGTTCTATTTTCGGCCGGAACTTGTCTACGGAAAGGCAGCTGGCAATGCCATCTCACTGACCACTCAGTAAGTATATGTGTGAGAGTGTTTGTGTGTGTGAGTGTATGCGTGTGACTTTCGCCACACATCGTTCGATTATATTAAGCAATTCCAGCGACAACGACAGCGAAAACAGCGACAGCGACCCGCTTGACCCAATGGACAACTAATTTGCGCTTATGCAAAGCTTCCCAGCGGTCAAAGCTCGCTTTTACCTGAGCTGTATAAATGTATATGTTATGATTAACAAGTTTTTGATTTAATCGCTTTTGTAGTATCGCCGCTGGTTGCTATACGGTGCATTATGTGAAGCGTTTGCTGGAAACAATCTTTGTGCATCGTTTCTCGCACAATACGATGCCATTGCGCAATCTCTTCAAGAACTGCAGCTACTATTGGGGCTTCACAGCCTATGTGTCGTACCACGTCAATCATCCTTTGTACACTTCGCCCTGCATGTGCACCGTTTGGGCTGCTCTGGCCGCCTTTGCCGTGAGTTGTCTTCAAATATTATAGTTTATAAAATGCTCTATTAACTTTGTTTACTTTATAGCTGTGCGAATTGGGCAACTTTTCGATTCACATTGCTCTACGCAATTTGCGTCCACCAGGCACCAAGGTGCGTAAGATTCCTGTCGCCGATAGCAATCCATTGACAAAGCTGTTCAAGTGAGTTTTACATTATTTAACAAGTCAAAACCAAATATACTAACAGTGTTTTTTTTGTTATTGCAGCTTGGTCTCTTGCCCCAACTATACGTATGAGATTGGCGCCTGGGTGGCCTTCTCGGCAATGACCTCGTGCTTGCCAGCATATCTGTTTGCTCTAGCTGGCGCATTCCAGATGACTGTGTGGGCCCTTGCCAAGCACCGCAATTACAGGAAGGAATTCAAGGACTATCCAAGGGGTCGTCGTGCCATTTTCCCATTTGCCCTTTAAATGGAAACAAGAACAAATTACAGCTACGACTTAAATGCTGTACATATTCCAATTCATTAACTAGCATTAATTAGCTTCGCTAAATATATAAATGGGTAGAAGACTTTTGAACTTTGCGCTTGCAAAACAAACAAAAAAAACGACAGATGTCTATTTATTGGGTAAGCATGTTAATTCTGCAGGGACTTTGACCTCATCGGTTGCACTGGTCAAATTCTGCAGGGACTTTGACCTCATCGGTTGCACTGGTCAAATTCACATGATAAAGCCTAATTTTCAAATTGCCCGCCACAATCAGGGCTGCAAAATGCATTTATACAGCGAGTTGGCAGCTCTTAACAGTAAAAAACAAAGTGAAGTTGGCTGCTAAGTGTTGTTGATTTTATGCCGGGCAAACAAATTGGGCACTAGAAATGAATCTCTTCGAGGAGCTGGACACATTGGATCCCAGCTCGAAGGTGGTGCCACCACGCATTGAGACACCAACGCCGCACAAAATCGCCGTATTGATATTGCTTAAACAGTATGTAAAAGTAAGTGCAAGCAATTGAAGCTTTGCATCCATTTAAGGATCTCAATTGATTCACAGGACAAAAGCAATTCGCTGGACACGGGCATTGCGATGCGTCCACAGGCACGTCGCATGTTTTGTATGCTCATGTTCAAGCTTGTGCAGGAGGCGGACATGCCATACAACGAACTGCACAATTTGCTCACCTCGCGTCCCTACAAACTGGAGACCTTGATGCTTGAATCCTTTGAGAAGGCCATGTCCGAGTTCTGTGGCACCGCCAGCATCGAGGCACTGTTTGATTTTGCGGAAATGCAAAACATCGATACACTGCATCATGCCGATCTCGGCGTGAGTCAGTTCAGCATGGTTGGCGTCTACGTGCGTCGCATTGCCGTTGTTCTGCAGCGTTTCACCTTTGCAGAGATGATGCGCATGTATAGAAACATTTGTGCGTACTATGAACGTGGCATACAAGCTCTGGCCAAGGGACCACGCAAACCGATCGCTGGCGGAATCCTGCACAGAGCTCCATCCCCACTGCCAGCTGTGGCAACAGTTGAAGTTAAGAAAGAGGATACCGATGCCAACAACATTGAACGGAATCCTCTTTGCAAATGGGCACCCAAGCAGGCGAAATTCTTCATAAACAAACAATCTGATCTATTGGATCACGACGAGAGCAACGCCCTGTCACCCAAGGAGCTGGAGTGTAAGGTTCAAGAGATTATCCAGGATTTACCCCTAAATACCACATCCTATTTTCTGGGCTACATGAATCAGCTGCGAGTGCGGGATTATTACAATGCGCTGTCGGCTTTGCATCGGGCACTGGATCGATCGCCGGTGCGTTTGATGAGCCAAGAGAAGGGCTATCAATACTTCTGCATCAATCTGGCCGTGCTGCATGCCACCTTTGGGCATCGGGACGAGGCACTTGCTGCCCTCCGGGAAAGTATTATGCTCGCCCAGGAGCATGGCGACAAGCGCAGCCTCAATCTGGCCAACACCTGGTACTGTCTGCTGCGGGATGAACTTCCGTTGTCGTATGTGCAGCGAAGTGTGGCGGACATCAGCGATGCCGATGGGAATCTCCTACAGAATTACACGCTGGCTCTCCACTTTGCCGTCAAACTGGGCACCGTGGCGGGTTATCAGCCGTTGCGTCTGTTTGATCTGTTGCAGCACAGCGATCATCTGACCAATCGCAACAATCTGGCGAATCATGCCTCCGAAGCGTTGGCACTCCGTAGTGCCGTCTGGTGCGCTTATGGCAGACACGAGCTATCAGCGCTTTATGCCCAGCTTCTGCTGTCTGTGCGGGATCGTTTCAATAGCAATGGCTCTGCTGGCATGGGCAGTGCCTTGGCCAGCTTTGCATTGTGGCTGCAGCTGCAGGGAGAGATGCGTCTGGCACGGGTGCTGCTCCATCGGGCACGTGAACAGTTGCCACGCATGCCCGGCGCAGAGTGCTGGATGATTAGCCAGTGCCATGTGATCATTCAATCGGGCATCTATCGCTGTCGTTGGCATGATGCCCTCAAGGCATGTGATCAACTGCATCTGCTCGATCCCGCCGGTGCCATGCAACAACGTGCTGCCATTTATGTGGCCAAGCGGGAGTTCTTTAATGCTCGCCGGCTTCTGGATAAGTTGGTGGCAAAGCAGGAGCTGCCGTTTCTCCTTCGGATGCGTGTCCAGGTGTTGTTGGCCTATTGCAGCCTGGCTGAAGGTCGCTTTTCCAGTGAGGCGGTTACATTGCTGCTGCGCGTTGCCGAGGAAATGTCCGACTCGCAGATGGACTACGAGCTGGCGCTGGTGGACATGCTGCTGGCACAGGTGCTGCTGCTCCTGGGCATGCCCCAGAAGGCATACCAAGCCATCAAACGCAGCATGGATGACATTCACATCAACGGCGGTCTCTATGAGCGGGCCAAGACGGATTTCGTGTTTGTTCGCTGTCTGCTCGCCATCATCACGGACATGGATGCACGCAAGGCACAGCTGTTGAAATCTCTGGACATACTGGAGCGTTCGGCGCAGTCATTTAAACGGCTGTCGGCCCATGCCAAAGTCCTGGATGTCTATGTGTTCCTTGCACAGCGTTTCAATGAGTTTGGAGAGCGTGGACTGCGCAATAAATATGCTGGAGAATTTCGACGCTACTTCATGGATCATCCCATACCGCGAGAGTATCTGGGCGGGCCGTAGTTGATTATAATTTTAAAAAAATTTCAGAATAAAATTTTGATTCTTATTAGAAACTAAAATTTTTAACTAAATTTAAAAATTATAAAATAATAAAAAAATTCAAATTTCTATTTAAAAACCATAGAATAAAGTAAAGTTATTCTGTGATTTCAAAAACAGTTTTCACTTAATTATTATTTTATAATTTTTATTAAGCTAAAAATGTATACTATTCCAGGATATACCTAAGATTTATTCCCAAGCCTCCACATATTTATTTTTTATAGTGATAACTCCTATTTGAGATTCCTGGATTAAACTCTTAATAAACGTATTTTTATTAATTTTTTAAACAGTAATTGTTGTTTTGGTGTGTGTGTGTGTGTCAGTGTTGGCCAACTACAAATACTTGTACTAAACCCCAGCTGAAGTTCTGCCAACTATTTCATGTGATCTCCGAGATGTTTGCAATGGTTTTTTTTAGAATGAATGCACTTCAAAGGCAGCTTAAATGCTGAGTGTGTGTTTGTTTGCTTGTATTGTTGTTGTTGATTATTGGAATTTCTATTTGCTGCGTGTTTTTTATTATTCACTGGCAGGGACTTGGACTAACTGATTGACTTAAAATCTAGCACGTGGCATTTCATTCCATTTGATCTGGAGTCCCGCTTGGTTAATAGAACTAACGTATTGTATGTAGTATGTATATAATCAAATGTTAATTAACGAATCAATGGTAAACTGGGCGATGGTCCAGTTGCGGCCATGGCGCTGCCAGGACCAAGCAGTACTTGCTTCTGCTGCGACTTATGCAGCTCCTCCATCTGGGCACGTTCCGTCTCAAAGATGACGGGAGCAAACAATATGACGGAGCTTGTGAAGAATATCCATGATGCATTGCACGAGAACTGATACAGGCTGCGACAGCTCTTCACTGTGGCATTGGACACAGCACTGGCCACATTGCGCACCGAATCGGGAAACATTTCCGTTAATCCCATCATGCGCTCGCCAAACGATTCATCAGGCTCCTGAAAAACACATACACATATACATACAGGCAAGTTTGAGGTTAGAATGCGGCAAAGATATGTTGCAAATGTTTACAAAAAACAAATAAACAACATGCACTACACTTACATCATCATAATTCTCCGCCTCCGACTGTGGCTCATTTGTAGGCTGCAATGAGAAATAAAAGAAAGCACATTGTAATATTCAATAGATAAGCAGATGCTTGTTGTTGTTGTTGGAGTCTCTTTTTGGTTCTTGATTCTCCAATTACGTGAGCACGATAAGACGTCGTTCACACGCTTTCCTCCCACTTACAATTGCCACTGTTCGGCGCTCTGGCGTCTCGTCCTTGCTGCCACCCAATGAAGACATCCCGCTATCCTTTTCAATGAACTCAATGTCAGGATCAGAGTCCATCAAATCCTCAATCTTTACGGTATCGGTATCCACTTTTGCGGCTTTATTTTATACACTCTACGAAAATTCTCTGGGCTTTACTACCCTTTCAATATGTCGCAATTACAACACGGAAACGTTAACGAATACAATGAACAATTAATTCAGTTTGCACTGTCGTTTAATTGAATTTCCTTTCGTTTTTCGTTGTAAAAAAAATTGATTTTATGTGTGATAGAGTTGTATCTCGTTCACATTAAGTTCGATTGAACGATTTACTAAAGTGAATGAACATACTAGTTCACACGTTTCAAAACAGTGGCGTCACCTAAAAAAGTTAAGGGCAACACTGGCCAGCACATAAAATAAAGGTGCTCCAGCGAGCGAAATGAACAAACTGACCGGTTCCAAGCGGGCGGGCAATTTAAATTGTGCATTTATTTGAAGATAATTATTCTTACCTTCTCATCCATTTCGCTCATGATTCTTAAGCAGCAACTAAACTCGCAAGTTTTTCTTTATATACAAAATATACACACGGTATGCACAGAGTAAAATTTAGAAACGTTCGGCAAAGTTGAACGACAATATTTTTTCTTATTAAATGTTTTCTTATTACTGTTGGAAGTTCGACTAAACTCTCTATGTATCAAGCATAACGAAAACACACTGCCTACTACTGCTGTAGAACTTTTAAAATTCAAATGAAATCAAAAACAAGTATTCCGTTGAGCGTCTGTTCATTAATTATTTATTATATTCATCGTTTGATTTTTCACAATTAAAAATTATGAAATTATTAAGGCTTAAAGAAAATTAACTACAGTTATGTAAGTAAGTATGTACGCATATAGATAATGTCTTAATTTGGTGTGTGTAAGTAATATTGAATAGTTTCCTTTTTTTTTTAATGGTATTATTTGGAACAAAAACAGTATTGGTATAGATTATAGTATATAATAGGTATGTATATAGATTTGCATATACACAATTTAAGCACAATTAGATGTCGTAATAAAAATCTACTTCAGTTAAGTATTACATTTTGGGTATTTACGGTTAACAAACGGTAACGGTATTTGCGGTATATTAGTATTTTAGTATTTAGAAACATGTATGTTTTTGAAAAAAGCCTTGCTATATTTTGCAGTTTTGTAAATACCATCAAAAAATGTTGTGGTTTACTTTCCTTGTATTTCCAATTCTTTTATTTGTACCTTTGACCTGATGAATTATTGCCCCTACTAGTATTTTTTTTCTCTCTAAATGTATGGTATTTTTTTGATGGTTAATCAAGAGCACTTTTTCATATGAATATTTAAGTATATTTTTTTCTTTGAGTCAACTCTGTATTGTTTCAAATAGCAAAATTTATTTGAAACCACAATACAAATTAGTTTATTTTCGTACTGATAATAAACTAACGGTATTGGGACGGCGATGTAATGGACTTTAATTTTGGTATTTTCTGGTATTTTATGATATGAACTCAAAGGAAGCAAACATATGTATGGAAGAAAATTCACCTGACTAGATAATACACTGTAAAATAAATTTTGATTTGCATAGTTTTCGGTTTTACTTTGATTTGAATCGAAATTTATTTATAAAATATATATATTTATATATTGTATGCATCGAAAATTCCATTATTCATTTTATCATTAATTTGTTGTTGGAGATTTTCGCATTGATTTGCAATTGAATTGCATTTTGATAATTTTTTTTTTATTTTCCAATAAATAGTTTAAATATTTATTATATATTCATATATGTTTATATATATTTAACAATCATGTATCTCGACATTAAATATAATCTTTATGCAATCTGGGTTTTTTGATGTGTGTGTGTGTTTATGTTTTTTTTCTTATAATTTCCAAATCGAAATTAAAATAATAAAATATATATATTTTTGATTTGAAATTTTGAATTCTTATTCAAATTGTAAACATTTAGTTTTTATGCTTAAGCTAGCAAATTTTGAAACATTTTGTGGCTTTGTTGTTGTTGTTGTTTTTTGATTAAAACACAAGCATACTTTCGATCATTATTCATGCACATGTATGCATTAATTAAATTTTGTTTTTACATGCTCTGTTTTTTTGTTGTTGCAGCACCCTAAACACAATATCACTCACGCTCTCAGACTTATCCGAATATATGCATATATATATGTATGTATTTATGTATGTATGTATGTGTGTGTGTGTGTGTGTGTGTATGTGTGTGAAACGAATTAATATAATTACATAATTTATGCATTAATTATATATGTGGTTCCAAACATTAACTTAAATCGTACAAAAAAATGAATTTTGTGTGTGTGTATGCGAGATTTATGCATGTGTGTATGTGAGTGTGTTCTTAACATAATTATTAAAATATATTTATGTGTTTCTTTTCATTTCATTTTTTGTTTTTATGTATAAAACATTCATTCAATTCTGTTGTCTGAGTATGTTAGTAATCGCTTAATAATTAAGTTAAATTTGTTAATCCTTTTTGCCATCCTTTTTGTAATTGCGCTCAATTGTGGACTTAGAGCAAAAGTCTCGTAAACTCTGTGAATGGAAAAAGAGAAAAAAGTTAAATAGATTTATTAGTACATTGTTGAAAAACTAAAATCTTTGGAAGAAAACTAAACTACACATACTGAAATTTAATTGGCTCACGCCCTGTCTCCCTTTCGCCCCTCCCGCTCTGCCCTGCTGTCACCAAATTGGACTTTTATGGGCAGCAAAATGATGAAAGGCATTTGGCCTAAAGGAGCCTCTCAAGGGAACGCACGTTTAACGTGTTGCGCAGCGAATCATCGATGTCACGCCCACCGAACGACTTCGAACAACATGCAATGTCAGCGAAAAGAAGCAAGCTGTCAAGTATACTCGACTATGAAATACCCTGTATGAAGAGACGTTCAAAATTCTTTAAAACAAATTTACACTTGAACTTGCATAACTCGAGTTTCTATAACTCGAATTTCTCTCTAATCTTAAGAAAAAGAACTCTATAAGTCGAATATCTCCATAACTCGAACATTTTCTTTGGATAATGGTGATTCTAGTTAGGGAAGTTCGACGGTTCGATTTTTGAGATTCTTTGCAGGGTATACCAAAAAGTTTTGTTGCTGCTGGCCGTACATGCCGGTGTAAAGTAAATAAAGTAAAATAAATAAATTGCAGATGCCAGCTAACAAACAAATAGCAAAGGGGGAAAGGGAAAAGTGGGAGGGGGGGGGGGGGGGTCAACTGCGCATTGGCAGCGCAGGGGCATGTGTTACAAGGTCAAAGTATCAACTAGCAAAGCGACGGCATATGAACCTAATGACAAACCCAAGCCAAAGTACACACACTCACACACACACAAAGGGAAATATTTGCTTGTAGACATGGCCAACAGATACTCGACCTTGAAAGGGACATCTTTGGATGTGTAGTGTGTGTGAGAGAATGTATTAGTTTGTGTTTAGTAAATCAATTTAATGCCTCACAAGGGACACATACACAAAGCACGTCCTTAGCCAACTGTTTTTATTTTGTTGCTGCCAGCAGTACTACAGATAGATGAGAATGGAGAATATGCTCACAAAGACATTATTCTCAAGTTTATCTAAAAAGTAATGTAAAACATTGCATACTTCATTTCTTTGCAAGCTTCATTTTAAATAGTGCAATGTAAGGAAAGAATATATTATAGTGCATACTTCAAGCGCCATTTTAATTAATGTAATGTGGTGGCAGAATAATATTTTTATTATAGTGAATTCTTTTAGTTGCAGTTTTAAGTAAAGTATGGTAAGGCAAGAAAACTTCCAGGGAAGAGCAAAATATATTATGTGCCTACTTAAAAGTGCAGCTTCAAATTAAGTTATGCAAGGCAAGAAAAACTACATTGCATAATTTCAAGCGCTGTTCTTTAAATGCCGCCGTTTTAAATAAAATCCTTTCAGCTATAATCACAATGTAATCGGCCAGGTTTAAGCCGATTTGTGGTGTCCCAGCCAAAAGCAAGCCAATCTTTTGTTTATAGCATGCTGCACACTCCCCACCTGCTGCGCATTGCAAACACTAAAAAACCGTTGCGGGTAAACAAACAAATAATGCGGCCTTATAAAAAGTGCGTTGTTTGTGTGATGGTGGCGGGAGGAAGATAGGGAGGTAGGTGGGTAGGTGGTTAGGTGGTGATGACTACGGACTTGTACCTTTGCGCACAGGCTATTCAACTTTGACTGTCGATTGTTGTTGTTTTTGCATATATATTTGTATTTGTCTAGCTGATTTATGAGTGAGGCGCTCTCCAGAGGCTTTTGCAAATATTGGCACAAGGTTATACACCTATGTGTTTGTGTGTGTGTATTTGATTATGCGTGTTTTATGCTGCAGCTTGATTAACGCGCAGACAATAACGCTAAAAAGTAAACGCAGCTTTGTGGTTTTACTTTTATGGGTCCTTGGCAACAAAAAACAAAACCCCCAGCCTTGTGAGAGCAGTGTCCTTTTATTTGGCCGACATATGGTAACTTACCCTCGTAATTAATGCGTCCATCCTGATCCAAGTCGGCAATTGTCAACAGCTGCTCCAGTTGCTGTTCATTCAACGGCTCCTCAATCATTTCCATTGCGGTCTGGAGCTCATCTCGTGTTATAAACCCATTGCCATCACGATCGAATACTCTGCAAGTTTGAAAGATTTTTTAGGGAATTATTTAACATTTACTTTGATTGGTTTTTTAATCCGTTTAGTTTTTGTTCAATATTTCCACATCTAACTCTACAATTTTTAGTTTAAATTTTTCCAATCACATAAATTTTGATTGCAATTTTTAAGTATTTACTTCATTTTTTCATTGTAATGTTTAGCCCAATATATGTTTTAGTGGGCTTTTACCTCAATTTCAGTTATACAACAGATTAAGCAGTAAATTTTTATCTCCAGTAAATATTTAATTTTAATTTTTCAATACAACTAAATATTCAATTGAAAACTTATAATAATGAACTAACTGGAAAAAAACATTTTGTAAACAGTACCTTTTGCTTTTGACAATAAATTTGAAGCCAAGTATTTAGAGGTAGTGAAATGCCCCTGACTTAGGGGATTGTCTTGGGAGATAACAGATATTTTTTTCACAGTGTTTTTTTGGATGCTCACCTAAATGCGGCTATTAAGTCTTCGGTGACATCATCGGCCTCATCCACGGGCTTGCTGGCTGTGCTGGCGCTATCATCATGCTGTTGCTGGTCGTCTCGCAGCGCCTGGATTCTGCCAACCCATTGCAGGAACTCGGCCTCGTTGATTAAACCGTTTCCTGTAATTGAATGTTGAGATTTAGAGCGAGTGTGAATGTGTGTGTGATGTAAGTGCACTATTAAGCAGTGAAAGCTTAGCTAAATCCGAAGGCGAATGCAACAACTAACATAGCCACATTTCTATTTGCTAACACACACACAAAGTGTGTGAGAGAGAGAGATGGAGCAATTGTAATTGAAAGCTTTGCTTTCGTTCTTGCCTTGCTAGTTGAAAAATGTTTACACGCTTCAAGCAGCAAGGAGAACAACATTGAGAAAAAAACCATGCATTGTTATTTGTACACACACACACACAAGTACGTACGCATACACACACTCACACACACACGAACGCACATACATATAAAGAGAGTGCCAAGTGCAACGCAACGTTGCCTACTTTTGTGCGCTCAGGTGGCGGTTGTCAAACACATTTGCCGTTCACACATGCAACGCCATTTTTTTCTTCAATTATTTTTTTTGTTTTTGGAAAGGAACATGCCACAGCTGTGTGGCAACGCCTGTTAATTCCTTATCTTTGCACTCGGCTCGCGTCGTCGCTGAAACTTTTACAATTAAGTGCAAAGATAAAACGCAGTAAAAACAAAATCCTTTAGCGCTTTGCTGTTTGCCGACTGCCGGAAATGGAGCCAGTTACAAGAAACCCCATAACCTTGACCTTCAACATACCCCAAAACTAACGCCATGCACTCGACTAGCAGACACCCTAAATTCTAATTATTTGCTTGCAGCAATAATCAAAGTCTTTGTGCTTCTTCCTATCCTTTCAAAAAGTTCTACGGAATATACAAGTGCAAAAGCTTTGAGAATAAAGTGCAAATCAAAGATAATATGGCTTTGCATAAATTTTGTGGCGAAACCAGAAACGGTCAGCTGCTTATATTATAAAAGTATAATTGCATAACTTTTTTGTCCTCTGCCAACTTTGTGGATAAACAGTGAAAATATTTTTAATTGCAATTTGTTTTGGCTTAAAATGTGAATTGATTATTGGTAACATGGCAACAATAATGAGCAAAGTGTACAAAAAAGATATAAGAGATGTAAACAGAAATTAAAGTTGAGTCAAAGAATGAAAAGAACACAGCGAAATTAAGTTAAGAAATTCATGAAAAAAAAGTGAAGCATACTTTTAGGCGCCGCTTTTACTGTAGGCAAATCGTGTGCGCACTGATTGTGTTTTTGTTTCAGTTTCCTCATTTAACAACTTTGTTTTGATCAGCTTAATAGATCGCACGATATGCATTCAATAGCAAATTTCAAAGGCCAAGGTCGTGTAATCTTTATAAAGTAAATTCGCTCAAAATGGCAGCCCAAAAAAATTAAAAGGAGAAACTTCAAGTCAGGTAATTTCCATAAATTGTAAAGTTGCCAAGTTTCTTTTCTGCTTCTTATTCTTTTGATTTCTCTTTTCGGCTAGTTGGCGTCGCCTGATTTGACGCCCCCCACGCAAAAGCCATTGCCAATGTCAAGACTTTGGCCCACAAGGACATGAAGATAAAAATGAATATGCCAAGACATGTTGACGTCGAAACAGGGAAACAGCAGAATCTGCTTAAATGCTTGGTAATTACAAGGCAAAATTCTACTATTCCCTCCCTCTACCATTCCCCTTGTTGCCTGCCACAATCAGACCATGACCATCGACCTTGATAAGTGCTGGCAAAAAAAGTTTACGATGTTTTTGGCCTCATGTGGGCACAGCTTACACATGTGTGCGTGTGTGTGTGCTTAAGTGCCTGATTTGTTGTTGTTGCTGGCATTAAAAATGCATCAAAAGTCATAAAACTTGATGACCATTCGAATCAATTAGACAAGTTACCAGGCATCTTTTGAGTGTTGACTTATCGCTGGGCAAATGTTATATTATCATTCAGCATGTGTACGAGTTAATCCATTTGTGTGAGCATGGGTGTGTGTGTGTGTGGCATTTATACTCGCTTTTGCTCATCCAAGTCTCGTGCAGCTGACATTTTGCTGGGCAAAACGTCACTTTCATTTGTCTGCCTTGGAATCGGACTTGGACTTGGACTTGAGTCGAGGATTTTCCGGCGTTTGTTGTCATTTTCAATTCATTTCAATTTTTTTTTTTAAATACAAAAAGTAAATGTTTGCCTCGCTCATTGTCGCCAAGGATCCAAGTCCAAGGATAATGAAAATGTGCGGCGCGCGCTTTTGTTGTGTCCTGGCCACTGTCACTAAGGACATTTCGGGCATCCTTCGTATGCCGCTAGTATTTTGACCTCCCCTATCTCCCTCCCTTCCTCTCTCTCTATCTCTCTCTTAGCCAAAGGCTAAACATGAATTGAAAGCCTGCAGCTTATGGTAACAAACACATTGTTATGGTCTTTGATCGATAAGCTTTGTGCCTGCTTTTGGTTTGTCGTAATGACATCATAATTAAATAACAACAATTGGATATGGGGCATATGAGCTGTTGAAGTAATCATTTGAGTAGTTGCTGCAGTTATTTGCCGACAAGCACTTGAACAAATTAAGAGCTTAAAAGCGGCCACAAAGCCAAAGCCAAGTTAAGCCACAAGTTGAAGGCAAACACCAACAACATCCTTTTGTTTGGCCAATAACAAATGGCAGCAGCAAACCAGTCAATGGCAAAACTGGCAACAGCTTCATGCCAAAATGCAATCAATTATTGGCAAATGCACCTGCTGCTTCTGCTTTCTGCTTTTTGCTGACCTCAAAGTGCAACTTGCAACCTGCAAACGGAAACGGAACTCAGGTGTAGGTGTAGGTGTAAGTGTGTGTGAGTGTAAGTGTGTGTGTGCTCGATTGTTGCCCCTTAGCTGCAGCTGTCGATGACTCTGCTTCTGCCTTCACCTCTCTTCCACTATCTCTTTCTGTGCTTCTCCCCCTCAGTAGAATTTCAGTGCACTTGGCTTGTAAAACATGCAATAAACATTGAGCGTTGTCTTTGACTATACAAAATGGGAGTAAACACAACAGCAAGGGCAATATGTGTGTGTGTGTGTGTTTCACCTGGGACATAAATTACCTTACAAAGCACACACGACAGCAGACCATTAATTAAATTTCCCAACCGCATTTATTTAAATGTTTTTCGTACTAAAAATCTAATTTTAAGCTGCTACAACACTTTGTGCAACGTTGCGTATGCGTAATTTATTTCGGGCAAATGCAAGTCATTTTTAAGACAATGCAGCTTACAGACAACTACAGTTTAATTTAAAGGAATATAGACTTGCTGTTATATAGTATAATTTTAAAATGTTCTGCAAAATCTTCTAATTAAAGAAGAGACCACAACTATCTCGCAAAACACCCACAGCAGGTGGCTATTCATTAAATGTTAAGCCGCACTTATTTAATTGCTTTTCGTGCTAAAAACCTAAATTTAAAACCTACAACTTTTTGCTCTGCACAACGTTGCGTATGTGCAACGCATTTTGAGGAAATGCAATTTATTTCTGTATTTTTGCAGCTTCTATGCAGCTGCTATTCAATTAAAGTAAATATAAACTTAATGGTATTTAATTGTAGGTTGTTAACCAAAGTTTTATAATTGAATGAGACACAACAAATGCCTTGCAAAAATTGCTTTCAATAATAATAATAATTAAATTTTAAATTGTGACATTGACGAGGCAATGCAGTTTATATTGTTAATATTATTCAGTTACAGTTAAATCAAAAGTAAATATAGAATTTTCTAGATAACAACATACCAATTTGGGCATTTACATTTAATTAAATTACAGCTACAGACAATATTAAATATACATATGTACAAAATCTGTAAGTTCTCGAAGTTCTTTCAATGGCTTTTAAATCGCATTTGCCAATTGCTTGACTTTGCTTTAACTTCGATTGATTTTCCTTTTCAGTTAACGTATTTTCTGTTTATTTGCCCGTTAGCCAGTTTTTGGTATTCTAGGCCAACACCCAGTTGGAATATTTTCTTCTATTTTCCTTTCTACGTTTTTGTTGCATGCCAATTCCATTGAACTTGCCCCCTTCCCTTTTGCCCTTTTTCTGCTGAAGCATTTGAATTCTTTTTATTTTTTTTTTTTGTTCAACGCTTTGATCAGAATTTGCTCGGCATCTTAAGCTGTATTTAATTTAGGCCATTTCATGTGAATACTTGCACCCCGCTGCCTGCAACACGCGGGAGTCCATTTGTTATGCAAATTTACAAACCGCAGCTCAGTTGCTAGGTGGTGTGGGGTGGGGAGAGGGGTGGTTTTGGGGTTACAGTCACTCGGCATTTTCATGCTGATCTGATTAGATAGCGACTTCAAAGTTTACCGAATGCACAAAGGCAATTTCGATTCGAGTGAGTAGGGAACGAGAGAGAGGGCTTAAAGGTTGAAAGAGACGGTCAGTAGAGGGGGTGTTAAAACCTGAACCGGTAGGCAGCATTTGGACATAATGCCTGGCGACAGGCGTGTCTTTGACATGCGGTTACATACATGTTTCACAGAGTGCAAACTAATTTAGACAGGCAAACAACACAGCCACAAGTGCACACACACACACATACCCACGCACATACCCACACACACACACACACATACACCTACGCAGAGCGACACATAAAGCAAAATGTTGCCTGTTTGGCTTTTTGGCACTTAACAAGTCGCAAACACGCAATGACAATTTTATGGTCTGGCTAAAACAGAATGAATCAAAGTGCGGCTTCTGTGTGTGTGTGGGTGTGGGTGTGAGTGTGCCCCACACAAAAGGCCATTTAAATAATTTTAATGCGTTTAAAGAGCACTTTCAGCGCTCACAGGTCATAAAATACATATTCTGACCAAGTTTTGTGTTCATTTTCGCCTAAATTAATTGGGGTCACCAAAATGGGCAAACGTTGAAGCCGAATAACAGTAAATGTCAGTCCGCCATTTTGTTGAGGTTGGCAAGTGTCGCTGCTGCTTATGCGACAATTGACCCCCAGGTTGAGAACTCTCTCCGAAAGCCTGCGTCTTGCGTGCAACAACTTTGTCCTGTCCTGGCGCCATAAAGACGCACATAAATAAGTTGGCCAATGGGCAAAAGGGAGACCCGGCAAAATAGCAAAATCGGTGTAAAGCTAAGGGGGGAGGGGGTAATGCCATTGAAACCCAAGGAATGTAAATGAAGCCATAAAGTGCGCGTTTTACGCAGCGTTCAACAGTTTTCTTTTTTTTTTTGTGTGCCAAATTGATAAAAAATGTGTTTGCACAGCACAGAAGTCTTCGAAAAAAATCTGAGAAACACAGACAACAAAAGCTTCAAGAGTTGTTGCTCAAATGTTGATACTACGTGGCAACAAAAGGAAGAAAAACAAATAAATTTTGCCAATAATGCTATAAATTTGTATTCAAATTTTGCAGATTTCAAGTCATATTTGTGCATGGAATTTACTTGGAATTTACTTTTATCCAATTTTCTTATTTATTTGAATTTTGTTAAAGTTAGTAGGAATTAAGTTCCATTGTGTTTTTCAAGCTAAATTCGATATGCTTTCAATAGATTCAACTGCTACATAAAAATATTGCATACTTTTTGGGGCAAATTAAAAAGTAATTGCTTGGCATTTTATTTGCTTGCAAAGAATATTCCAAGTTGATTATGTAATGTGTTCTATTATATTATAAATAAATAATGAAAGTACGCTTAAAGAATATAGTTTTTATATAAATATAAATAGTCATCATCTGTCGAAAAAATTATGTTTTTTTTGTATCATAGATAAATCTTCTTATGCAAAAAAATATATTTTTCAACGATTAACTTGCTTAAAAACCAAAAAATAATCGGTTGCCAATATTAAATAGATCTAGATAAAATCAACAATATGATTTATGTAGCTCTAAATCAAAATCAGACAGACTTTTTAATTCCACTTAAATGCTATTGATATGAAAACTCAATACACAAATTTAAAATGCTTTAAAGAAATTTGATAAATTAAAAAAAATAGAAAAAAAGCAACTCATTGTTGTGTGTTCGGTTGTCTGCATTTCGCTCACATGTCGCTGGCTGCTGTTTGTTGGCATTGTTTGTTGAAGTCTTATATAGAGAAATATGAATGCAGGGCAGACAAATACAAACACAGATAGAATACTGTACATAAATATATATAAAAAATATATTTATATATATATAGCGGCGTCTGACAGTGACAGGCATCAAAACAACTCTTGAATTGTGTCAGCATCAGTTGCTTGTTGTTGTTCTACATGTGTGTGCCGCTGCATGTGTGTGTGACTGTGCACGTGAGTGTATCTGTATGTGTGTGTGTGTTAGGCACTATATCAAATGGGAATTGTGCGTGACTGTGATTTCAATTTGCAGCTTTTGTTGCAGGCCAAAGCACAGCTTTTTGGCCTTCAACTGATAAGCTTTTAATGCACTCGAAAACAATGTTGAAAACGATGAGACAAATGATAATATAATTAATTAATGAATCAATACAATTTGTAGCCATGTTTGCAGTTATAATTTTTGTAAATAATATGCGTCATTTGTGTGTCAATTGCATTTGCATCTTGCGATAAAATTGCAATAATTTCATTTAATTTTCACATGTTGTTTGACAGTCGAAAATGAAAAACAAGAAATGCCCATCAAAATAATACCAAATAAATTAAATCAACAATGCGCGGCCACAAGGCAAATGCCGGCAAAACATGAACACGACAACGACAGGACGAAAGGACGATAGGACTCTGGGTGGAGGCAGGCTGTTAGCCCTGTTCAACCGCCTAGCTGGCTATAACACTGGGCCATGGTTAACTGAATATACAAGCTATTAAAATGCGCTTTAAGCAACGCAATGTTGCTTGGGGAATTTTCATGCAATAATACAAAAAATTGCATTAGCTAACGAGTAAATGAAATTAAAGGAAACTTTACAAATTGGCTTAAAGCGGCTTGGCAACACAGTCAATCGATGCTATTCGATTATATAATGGAGCTAACCAAAATGTCAGCGCTGTGATTGAACGAATTGTCAAACTGAGCTGCATTTGCTGCATTTTCAACTAATTAAAGAGTTCAATTATTCAACAACAGTTGGCAACGCTGCGTATACGTAATGCTTGATATTCATTGTTAGGTCAGCTTAATTAAGTTGATTCTCTGTTAGCTCGGCGTCTACTGCTTGCAGTTTTATTACGCATACACTCACAAGGTACACGCCTCCACTTATACACACACACACACACACACACACATATATATATAAGACGTTGTTATAGCTACAGTCAGCGAACTGTTGCATTTGCCTTCGTAATTCTTGGTTTCTTGTGAAAAACTTAAACTAAAGTGGCTCGTTTGATGCTGTTGCACTTGTGCTGATTGCTCATTGAGCTGTGATGTTCTTGTGGTTCTTGTATTGTTGTTACGTTGCAAGTGGCACTCACCTGAATGACTTGCCTCCCTTATGAGATCATGTATGATTTCATCACGCACATTTATGCCCAGATTCTTGAGCATAAATTGCAACTCATTTGCCGTTACGCGTCCATCCCGATTTCTATCTAATAGATCGAATGCTGTGCGTAGATCTGTAATGAAAATACATAATTATGATTAATTGATAATCAACAACTTTGTAAAAGTAACTTCATAAATTCAGTTCTTAAATGTGAAACATAAAAACATAAATCAACTCGAGTCTATGCGAATAATTTATGTATCTCATATAGACAGCCTTAGCTTAAACACACACATTGTCAGCCATTATTAGTATAAAGGAAAAAAAGAAAACATAATAAAAACCAAAATATTACGTATACGCCAACGCAAAGCGCAGACTTTACTACAATACTTTATGCGCATTTGTAATTTATACGCAACTACAATAACGTCTTAACTGCTACCTAGCCACGCCTCCTACGCCCCTTTTTTGTCAAAACAAAAACAACAATATCAAGAGCAATATCATAAAACCAAAAGCCTGTCATAAAAATCAAAGGCGAAATTCAACAGAAAGTGCGTGATTTTCAATGGAAATTTCGCTTAAAACGCAAAAAAAAAAAAAAAATGGGAAAAGCGTTGGAAAAACCGCTAGCGAGAGAAGCCGTAAGTATGACGAAATTCTACATTTTGACCTTGTTATTAATACTGTTCTTGTTTTCTGTGTGTTTTATTGTATATGTAAATCAAATCAGTAGTCATTGCTTTGTAAGCGAGTTTTTTATGTTGGCTGCTTTAAATTAAGCTGAATTTTTCAGTCTATTTTGGCTTTAACATCCTGATTATCCTGAATCTATGCATGCGTTTGCGCCTTGTGTAGTAATTAAAGCAGAGTTTATGGCCTTGAGACAGCGACCTTTCATTCGCACTCCTCATATGCGGTACATGTCAAGACAAGACCTTAATCTATGTGTGTGTGTGTGTGTGTGTGTGTGTGTGTGTGTGTGTGTCGGAGTGGTGGCTTGCTTGATGGGGTGTGGTTTGTGTGATAAGAGTGGGGGACTCTGATTATGGGCGGCCTTTGTGGTGCCAAATCGATCAAACTTGCAGTTGACTTAGCTGCATAGCTAAAGAAATTTCGGCCATCATTATTGAGAACTTCAACTTCAGACTACATTTTTGGTTTAAGCAAGCAAACAGAAAACTGTCGAAAGAATGCGCAAAAATTGTGAACGAAAATTTGCAACGAAAAAAAAAATTATATAGTGATGTCAAAATTCATCGTAAAATCAAGTACTTTAACTTGGTAATTTTTTTGGCAATCAAGCGAGTCAATTAGATTGATAAGCTCGACAACTCACTAGATTTGCACGGTTAATTTGAAGAATTAAGTTAATTTAAGTATGGCATGAGGAGTTGATTGTATTTCAAAACGTGCTTTTCTAAAAAAAAAATATATATTGAGGGAAAAACATTTTTTAAACAAAATTAATTAATTTTGTATGCTGAATGAATTTAGAGGCCAAATCATTATCAAAATGACATTCCTAATGGAAAGCGGCTCAGTTTGAAGTTCAGTCTCGAAATTATGAAAGTAGAAAGTTGTTCTGAGATTTGGTTTAAGGTTGCAAGTTTTCTTTTAAATTTTATGTAAAAAATCAATGTATGGGTATTTTTTCAAGATATGTAAATCGACAACTAGATTAATTTTTTGCCGATTTTTACGTTTCGATAGTTAACTTGATGCACAGCGTAGATTTATGTACATCACTAAAATTATAAAAAATTCCATAAGCTGAATTCACGCTTATGCAGACTAAGTGTGTGTGTGTGTGTGTGTGTGTGTGTGTGTGAATAAACCAAAGGTGTGTGTTTGCAAAATTGCATGTAAATTGCAGCAAAAGATGTTTCTATGGGAGCAATGTGTCTATGGTGTGAGGGCGTGTGTATGTGAGTAGACAACTTCCGCTAGCTTTGTTATTACCAACACACATACAACACATACACTTCAGAGGACCTCTTGTGGTTGTTTTGTGTTGCTTGTAATTGCACACGTGTAAATACTTCACATATTGACACATTGACACCAATATTTCAGTCCGACATGGAGGAACATATTGAGGTTAGCTCTCTGGCCGCATTTGACGAGACTTTCCAATTTTTGCATCGTGTCAGCTGCAAATTTCCGTCGAAAATTCAACGAAAAAATGTCAGCAATTTCTTTTTTTTTATTTTAGCCTCAAAAATAAAACGAAAACTAAAGCTTAAGCAATCTTCCAGCTTATCTTTTTACGCTTTTGCAAAGCTTAACTATGTTGTTAACCCAGTCATAGGTAATCTCCCAGCTTAAATCCTAGAGGGATTGAGCTACATAAACTTTCCACTTGTACTTGAAGTTTGAGTTTAAATTGGTTTGACTATGAGCAAACATTTGTGTTAAGAAAATGCACGAGTTTGGTGTGAAAATATATAGTTAGAGAATATTTTAAAGGCTGAATAAATGTAGTTGAATAGAGGTAAGTTGCTATCTAATATATTTTAGCTTGCATACTATAAAATATATTTAATTATAATACCTAAGTGTATACGATAGATAGACAGGTGTAATTTCGGTGACCTTTTTATTTAACATTTTTATTTTTATTGGAAAGGAAACTTCTACCATTTCTCGTTTTCGCAGTTTTTTAGCTATTGTTGTATCTGATAAAAATCTATATTTGGATACAATGGATTTTCCAGTCAACAACATGACCTTTCTCACAGCTTATTCAGAATATTTTTAAGTAAATGTCAAGTAAAAAAAAGTAAGCTAATCCTTTTTTTGCAATCATAAGAGCTAAGCAATTTTTTCTAGCCTGTGTATTAAGATGGAACTCTCTTGCGAATATCTGAAATTTAAATAAATATAATATTATTATTAGGGGAATCCTATAGATTTACCATTAAGACTTGCTTTTCTTTTATTTTAAATTTTTAAAATTATTTTAAGATACAAACAAATATTTGTTTGTTGAATACTTCTTAAGCCAACACTTGAAATAGTTAACAACACAGTAAACTGATTAACTTTGTCTGGCAAAGGCTTGATTCAAAGTCAGTTTTTGAAACTCATTTGACAACTGCTTAAATAGCCAAGTTTTCTGACTGATGGACTAGGACTAAATTGGCCAAGTGGCAAATTGGCAAGTGGCAACTTGTAAATGTTTGCTAATTAGTGGCACTGTCAATCGCTCAATCGCTCAAGCGTCAATCGCACAACCATCGCGTCAACTGTCAGCGTTGAAAATGAGCAAACGTCCTTCACCTGAGCTGTTGAGCTGTTGTCCCGTTTCTGATTCTCCTTCTCCTGATATTTGTTTGTTTATAATCCTGTCTGCCATTTGAGTGGTGACTATTCGAGAGTTGTCCGGCAACATAAACCAACTGCGTAAAGTGTTGACGTTTGCAATTATGGCAAAGTTTTTAATTGCAAAATTAAATCAGAACAAAGAGACAAACTTAAGTTGAGTTACTATGTTCCCTCTCTCTTTCTCTTTTACGCTCAGGTTTCGTTTGTTGGCCAAGTCAAAATGCAGTCGAGCAGAAAGTTGGCAATCTGTAAATGTCGCATCGACTAATTGCAGCGACCTCTTGACAGCAGCTTCAGGTTGACCCTTGCTTCCAATCCCTTTTTCCCTTGACTTTTTCCTGCCCATCACATACTTATGGTTTTCCCCCCTCACACAAAATTTGACTCAATTTCCTTCAGTTTTGAAGTGCTAAAGTTTCTCGCATAAACATTTGTTGTTTGCTTTTGCTAAGTTTTCCCTCACCAACACTTTGTTGTCTGCTGTGCTTTTCTCACTTTTGCCATTGAACTTGATAATTGCATGACGGCATTTCGGGCTTTGGGGCTTTTCAGGCATTGCCCCCAGGGTCCCATTAGGCCAGAAGCAGCCTGCAAGGTCCTGTAATTGAGTTGCAGAAACTTGAAAATTGTTGCCAATGTCGTAAATAGATTGCACTTGTCGTAAATAACGCTTAAAAGTTGCCCACACTCTTGCACATAACAAATAACATACAAAGGCGCTTTTCAGGACTTTTCCACGCATGGCTAATGAAAGCCTTTTGTGCCAATATTATTGAACTTCAAGTTCAATTTCAAGTTTCCCTTGCCTCAAAAAGGAAAATAAAATGACATTTGTCTGGCATTTTGCAACACTTGCAGCGCGTCAGGCTCAAGTGTCCGTAAATTCTAAAGTGCTCGAAAATTGAAACGGAAGCGGAAACGATCTGCTGCCATGACAACTCAACTGTGTGTTTGAGAGTGTATATATGTATGTATGTGTGTATCTGTGAGTGAATGAGTGTGTCGACATGCTTATATTTTTTATACTGACATAAAAGAGATATTCAAATCACATATTTGAGTTGCTTATGCTACAATTCACATAAAAAGGATAGTTTTAAATTGTTTAAATTAAATTAAATTAAATATATATTGAAAAAATGCCAATTTTAATAGTATAAAATTACAAAAACCTCAAATTTGTCTAATGAAATTATATGTGCCCAAAAACCGCAAATCAATAACCAAATTATATTTAAAATTTTTAATCATTTGCTCAGACAATATAAATAAAAGAAGAATCAGGGGATGGAGAGACAAATTCATCAAATGATTAAAATGTTGATCAAAACAAAGCTTAAAATTGCGTTGTCCACAGAATGAATTAAGATAAAAGCAGCTGCTTCGCCGGCAGCTTAATAATATGGCACAAATAGAATAGATAAAAGTAAAAGTAATAATACAAGAAATTCATCACAAAGATAAGAAGGTATTTCTCTTTTTTTTATATTTCTTTTTTGGTTATTCCAATTAAGCCGACAGTGGACATAAAGTCATAAATATACAAGAATGCTTGTGTCGATTAGATTGGAAATGCCTTTAAATGTGTATTATTATTATTATGACCATTGTGTTATTTGCTTATTTTTGTGTTGGCTGCTACTTGACTCACTCACTCTCTCTTTCACTCCTTCTCACTCTCTTGTTCACTCCTTCTCACTCTCTCTCGTTTACTATCTCTCGCTCATGAAATGCAATAATTTGTCATGCTTGTTTTTGAGTTTATTTGTGAGCTATAAAACAAAAAGTACGTTTTATGTACTCAAATTAACGGAAATAAAGGAAATGCTATATCATGTGATATACATATTATTCTTGTGGCAACTAACCATACCAGTCATTTATTGATAACGATAAGATAAATATGAGTATTCGTATTATTGCTACCACAATATCGTCTTTTTTTTATCACGTGGCATGAGTGTAAACAACATGTATATATAGACCAATTACTCAGTTAGCAACTATATAGATTTGTGTGTTATTTAAAAATTGCAAATGAAATTAAGATCTAAGAAAGAAAACTAAATAGATGTCCATACTTAGCTCACCTCGCACTTGACTTGCGATTGCTTTGTGATCCATTTATGATGTGATGCTTTTCCGATATTCCGCAGATACTTTTCGAGAAGTACTTTATGTCAGTGGCAAGTATGATATTTATAGCACACACACGCAGTGCTCTCTCTGTCTCTCTTCTTGTGTTTTTTTATGCTTATTACTTTGTCTTTATATTTGCCTTTTTTTTATATTAATTTTTTGCTGTTTGTTTGCTGCTGTCTAACTAGGCGTATGAGTAATGCAGCGTTTGCCTTTTACACGCGCTTTGCTTTAAAAATAGCAGCAAGAGAGAAGAAAAAAATATTGCGTTTATTATTGTGGTTGTTGTTCTTGGCAGAGCAGAGGAAGTAACTTGTCTAGAACAATATACAATGTACATATGTATATGTATATCATAAAACAACTGAATTATGCATGGATTTCTGTTGAACTTTCACGCTTTTGCTTTTGTTGGCCTTGCACGCATTTAAGTTGCAATTAATTACACAAATCAGTTCTAATTGAGGTCAAAGTGCCAGCCACTAATGGAGTGCGGGGGATGGGGAGGGGAAAGAGTTTTAATTGTTGCCACTGCTGCATCTCTCCCTCTTTCTCTCTTTTTGTGCAGCATGTGGCATACAATTCGAACGGGTTTCGGCCTCTGCCCCAAGGTCTTTAGCTGAACAAACCATTGAATTTTTATTTCATTCATCGCACATAATTATGCGAATGATTCAAGATTTTCCTCTTATTAATTGTTATAAATTAATTGAGAGTAATTAAATTAAACGAAATTATTGAGAGAGTATCAACTGATGATTTCATGGGGTTAGTTAATCTAGCCCTTTTATAAACCAAAGCCTGTCATTATTTAACGCTTCATGGCACATGAAATGTGTAGAAATTTAAAACCTGTGCGACGGTCGAGTGACATAACAGACATTGGAGGAGTACGCCGGCGTGGCATGCACCACATGCAACATCCCCCACTGCCATCCGGACTGCAGTCGGGTATGTGAGTTGTTCTGGCCAAGGACACACGGCGAATGACTTCAGTTGTTGTTCATTCAATTGGGTTCAAAGCATTCTAAAGACGCGCCCCAAAGGATTGGGGGAGTCGTCTCTTGTCTCTTGGCCAATTGGCAGGCGGGTTCAAAGTGTGACAATTTGAAATTGAAATTGAGTTTGCGGCGCGTCTAATGCATTTCAAATTAACCCCAAATCAAAAAAAGAAAAGTACCAACAGAATTAACATGCAAGTTGTTTACCATAAATGAAAATTGGAAATTGGAAAATTAGCCAAGAAAGTGAAACACTTTTCCAAAAGAAGTGTAAGCTGTATGACACCGCGATAAAGAAACTGATAGACCGATAGTTAGTTAGTTTGAAAGATAGCACACGAATTAATAAGTTAGTTGTTGTTGTTAGTAAGTTAAGTTGTTTGCTTAGTTAGTTAGTTAGTTAGGGGCGTGCTAGGGACTCCGGACTCCTCCGTTCTATGTTGTTCACAAGCGCGTCGACTTTTGAAACTGAACTGAACTGAACTGAATTCAAACCGAAGCACAATGTATGCTGATTCTGCCTCAGCCGACGTCGCTGCTGCTGCCAACGTCAGCGTCGCGACGTCTATGTCGGCGCCATTGGCAGCAGCTTCGGGTCCTCATCGGCAAACGAAGAGCGTAGCCAACGCATCGGCTCATTTCATTCATTGCTGCTTCGCCGGCAGCAAATGCAGCACCTCTCCCTCCTACCCTGCAAATGCTGAAGCGACGCCATTGCCCCTCATCATTGGATTGTTTTGTTCTTGTTTCTGTTTCTGTTTTTGTTCTTGTTGCTGCTTTTGTTTTTATAACGTTCTTCTTTAAAATCTGCACACTCTCCCACTCTCTCTTTTTATCTATGACTTTTTCTCTCTTTGGCGTTCCTTCATGTTGTTTATGAGCTGTGCGGCGGGGAAGCAAATTGGAAAACTGTTTTTTTTTTTGACTGCGCGTTCACGTGATAAATTCTTTTTGTTATTCGCCATTTCATTTTCTTATTTTTCAAATGTTTTTGGTTGTTTTTTTCATGCTGATTGTGAAGGACTTTGGGGCTTTTGTACTTGAAACTTGATAACTTTGTTCTGCTGTCTGCAAATGAAGCCGCGTAATGCATTTCAATGCTCGCTGACATACACTTTGTTAAGCTTTTTAATTGCCTCTTGCATAGAAACTTTTTATCATAATAGCAATGGAACGGAAAAACTTTAGAGACAACAAACAGAAATATGTATGATATGATATGGGGAAATGAATGTTAATTAATTTTCTTAATTATGAATGCGTGCCGGGAAGCTGTTTAATGCTCAGGGACGAGTTCAGTGTTGCATAACTTAGGATTTTCTAAAATTCAAGCCTCAAAAGATATTATCCGAAATAGTAGGAAAATCTTAAACATTGAGTAGGGTATCGTGGAAACATTATAAACTATTATCTTAAACATTTTTTATTTATTTTTTTAATTTTTTATTTACATTTTTTATAATTCTTTTTTTTTTATAAGTTTAAGATATTTATTTTTTGATTAACTTACAACATAATTTTATACGTAAAATCGATAAAAAAAATATCATTTTGTATTAAAACTTAACTTGTGATATAAAATTAGTTTTCATTTTACAACACTTACATGATTTTCAAAGTTGGCCTACTTCAAAAGCGCAATGAGGCACCCTGTATGTGACTAAGCCCCTTTAGACAACCACTTGCAAGGAGACGACTTCCAATGACCTTGTGAGCGGCTATCACGAAACGTAACGACAACAGATAACAACAACAATGTGCTGAGTCTAGAATGCAAGCGAATGCGCGCTCTCGCTCGCTCATAAGTTCTCTCTCACTCTGACATACACAGACATAATGCTGGTGCGTGCGCTTTTGCAGGGGTAAAGTTAAGGTGCTCTCAGTGGGTGCTCCTTACGCTCTCGCTCTCCCACTCACACTCTCTCTCTTGTGCGCTGTCAGCCATGTGTTTGACTCAGCGAATGGGCGGAACAAAACAAAATGTTGGAAAACGATTTGCAGGCAGGCAAAAGTGTAAATCTGTTTTGAAGGGTACCGAGAGAAAAGTGGAGAAACTGGCACGTAACGGTTTATGCAACAATGTGGTTGCTTTTTATATAATCCGCAATTAAATTGAAGCTGTAAAGTAAGCCAAAGTTGCATACGAGTAAGCGGAATAATAAAGCCCAAAAAATCATTTCCTGATTTTTATAGGATTTCAGCTTAATAAAGATGAAACTATTTTATGGTCAGACCCAGTAGTCATTACAAAATTTAGACCAACTTCGAATCCTTTGTTTCGTTCTTCTTGTCCACTTCTTGTTGTATGCTTTATCTACGCTGATTAAGCACAGTTGGAGTTTGTTGAACTCTGGACACAGCATGCGAGAAATGCGAAGAGAAAAACTTTTTAATTAATATTAATTTGAGATACACATTCAGGCGAATACGCCTTGAAGTATGCTGCAATAATTTAAGGCACAGTTCATTGCATTCTCAGCATACTTTGGAGCGCAACGAACCCAACAGCAACAAACTAAAGTTGGCCAGATGACGACCAGTTAAGAGGCAAAAAGTTAAATCAGACCGAAACAATTTGAGGAGGCCAATAGCGAAAGTCACGCAGCGTGAAAAGCAAATGAAGTCACGTGCCAAACGCCAGAGGGCGCCACTCACGCACTATATAGATATATAGATATACAAATGTATATGTATTGATGCTCTTAGCCTGACATTTATTCCCAAAGTGTTAATGCTCAATGCTTAATACGACTTTGGCCACAACAATTTTAGGGCTACTGTTGTTTATTTTCTTGGCCAGCACTGATGGCTTTTTCCTTGCCATTTAAATGGAATTTGCTGCCGCTTTTGATTCTTTGTTTTTAGCACTCGTTTGAAGTATTTTAGAGCATTTTCTTTTTTGTTGTCTGCGGTTGGCCATGAATGCATAAATATTGCTTTATGATGCGTTGCCCTTGCTGTTAACTCTTTTTTACTGTTGCTGCTGTTGGCTATCAAAAGGTTCAGGGTTAGCCGTTTATTCAGCAAGAAAAAAAATCAATCGACAATGGCCATCACACTCGTAACAAAATATTTAATGTGCAGAACGTGCACTTAACTGCAGAGCTGACCAGTGTTGGCCAATATGCCTAAAAAGGCCAAAAAGAGTTGAATGCCTTAAAGCAGGCAAAAGCTTTAGAGTTGGATTTAAGGCATGTTTCCATTTAGACTTCAAAAGCAATTTCTTAGAATTTTTTAGATCATCTTAAAATTAATTAAAAATATTTTTATTTAAATACAGCTCCAAAAAGTTGACTATATTCATTTTAATTGAACTTCAGCGAAATTGGACCCCGGAATGTGCTATTTAATAAATATATAGAATATTATATCATTGTTGTATACATAAATTATATATATTCTAAAACAAACTTTAAGAACAATTCATCTTAATTCTAACGCTTAACAAAATATTGCTCCAAAATTAAATGTTCAATAATTTAGTTAAATTGTAACGAAAAGAGTAAATAGAACATACTAAAATATTTATGATAAATGTCGAATTTTCAATTATTTATTGCACATTAAAATATTCCATTTACAAACATTTTAGACACGAGTTTCCTTTGAAAATTGTCTCGTTTTTCAGCAATTTTAATGCCTTGAAAATATTCAAAAACGACGACGATGAAGAGCAAGAAAAGTGTCTCATTTTTCACTTGGTTGTTGGTTTTTGTTTTTTAATTATTGTCGCCAGCAATTTGAGCTGCCAGTCGTAACTCAGCTCAAGTTGAAAGCTACTGAAAAACGTGCCACAAAAATGGATGCCACAAATTTCAGAGCAGCAAGAACGTTGCGTAACCATCAATCAGAAGTGCAGGCGAGAGAGAAACACATAAACATATATATCATGTCAGTTTTTAACAGTCTCAAATTAAGTGCCAATTGAGTGTGGCAAGTGAAGGGCAGGGTGTGTTTATGTTAGCCTGACACTATCTATAGTGCGTCTAAATTGCTGCCAATAATTGCGAGTAGAGTGTGTTTAATGAGTTGAACAAGTTAACATTGACAGCACACAACAATTTGATTGTCAAGCACACACACTTGAATTGTTGTAGTTGCTTGTTCTAAAGTTCAGCTATTATTTTATTTTTTTACTTACACTTATCATCTTTGCTCATATTGGCAAAAATACGCGATTATTGTATTGTATGTTATTGTTATTATTTTAATCAGCACCGTTTGATTGACACCCACATGAACTGGAAATATTGATCAATCGCTCAGTCACGTTAATCAAATCGCATTCGACTTTGTTACAATCAAATCATAGAATATTACGGCACTTTTTATTGCCCGATTCGATCTTAAGCGGAATATACCCGTTAGCCGTATTGTGATAGCTCCGGGTCTGGTTTAGGAACTGTGACAACTGCTGCCGGCAAATGATGTGTGAAAGCCAAAAATGGGGAACTGTTTTTCGCCTGACACACGATTTATCTACGAAAACTCCAAGATAATGACTAACTTTTGCTTTTGGTATAAAACAGCGCGCGCCTTCTACATATATATGGGAGAGGTGTATGTATGTGTGTATGGTATATTGTATTATATTTCATTTTAGTGATAGCCGACAACACAACTCGGAGCACCTTTCGTTGACAGTTGAGATAACTGCAATACTAGCACGAGTATTACGAGAACAAGGTACTTTTTTTATCAGTTACCCTCCCTCAGGGTATGGAAGAGGGGGGAGGGGGGAGCTCTGGGCCAGCCCTCTGATTTCATTATTAAATTTATACAGTATACGAGTGTAATGCAAGCCACTAAGAGTGCTCACATATGAGATATAGTCATAATACAGTGGTATATGTTATATACATATATTTTTATGATTATACATATTTCGTAATATTATTCTCTCTCTCTCTCTCTCACTTAATGCTTTGCTTTTTATTTGTTCAACAGATTAAAAGATAACCCAAAAAAAAGCTTCATTCACTACAAATTGATCGTTTATAAGATTAAAATCATTATTAATTTTTCATTTTCGATTATTTAATAAAAGAAGAAAACTGGAAAGTTACCAGCAAGATGTTTTGATTGAGAAATATTTAGAAACAAACAAGTATGTTGGTGGAGTCAACATGACTACCAAATACCCTAAATTTATATATAAAAATAGTTGTAATATTTGTGTTGCAGAATCAAAGAAGAGTTCAAATTTATGAACAAAGTGGGCACAGTTTGAAAAAAGTGGAATTTTTGAAATAAAACATATAATGAATAAATAGAATTCTTAGGTCTTGACAAACTATAATAAATAGTTGGGATACTTGAAATGCCGCTAAGAAATAACTATTCAAGTTTAGAGGCTTGTTGTCACTTGACGCTTTTAATTGAGTTGACAGTGTTCTGATTTTGGTGTTTTGATAAGCCGGAGTAGAAGGCAACAATATAAGTAGTATTAATAAATGTTGCTTTATCTGAAGATATCATATAAGGTGTACACGCCTTATAATATATTGTATTGAGCTCATAAATGAATCATCAATGTCATCATGAGGTTGACAAATATTTGATCAAGAGCGATCAAGAGGCATCATGACAATGTCACCGATGATCAATTGCCTTGGCTAACATATTATTGTTGGGACAACAAATGATGTCAGGCTTTAACCGAAAGATGTTTCAGACTTTGCAGAGATTAAAAACAATTTTATGACTATATCTTGTTTTATGTATATTTTTCTTTGTTAGTCTTTACATCCTGTCAGGTGTTTTGTCAACCTAGATTTCATACCGTTTGTTCGGGGATTAATAGATTATCCCACTCACATCAGCTTTTATTTGTGCAAGTCAGAGTGTTTTTATTATATTTATGCATATTTCTATTATATATAGATAATAATTTTGGGCAAAGATTTGTCACGTGATTTGGCTGTGCTCGCTTTGCTATCAGTTCAGAGTGTGAGGCAAATTAATTAAATTAAATTTCTGATTGCGCTTGTCCTGATTAGATTAAAGACACCGACAGCGAGAAGTGCCTACTTGGATTACTGTGCCATATTCGACCTTCTCCTTCTTTTTCGACTGGCAATTCGAAATCGCAAATTAAACATCGCATAACTTAAGTGTCAGTGCACCTGTCGTGGGGTTTCTTGCTGTTGCCAAAAATAAATGATCTATTTAACTTATTTTTATGGCAAAAGGAAATTAATTTTAGCATTTTTGGCGACACGCAAAAGGCAGACAAATTTCTAAAATTAGACGCTGCATTTAGTGCAAAAGTGCAGGGGCCCAAAAATAACTGTGCAATGCACGGCAAAAGTTGCACGTTGTAAATTTGCAAATTGCGTATACGCCGTGCTATTGCGACGGGCAAATTATGTGTAATTATAGCTAATAAAAGCACAAAACTTTGTTTGCAATTTAAGCAAAACTTTGAGAAAGCCTGCAGCAAACAGTTTGCACTAAACAACAAAAGAGTGTAATAAAAATTAATTTTGTTTTTGATTATATTTATTTTTAATGAGCTTTTTTAGAGTGAATAATTTAAATAAAAAGGTCAACAATTTTATTTGTTTATCAACGATATTTTCAATATTTACAAATTAAATTTTCTGACTTACCTTTAATTTCTACATCTGTAAATGGTTTCTTTTTAACAGGCTGTCGTTGTTTTAAATTTCATTGTTGTTGTTGTGGCCGCAATTGTTGTTTTTGTTGTTGTTTACATGCCAACCGCAAATTGAAAATACAAATAAAGTAAATTAATAGAAAAGTCAAAGAAAAATAAAAGCTAATTGAAAAATGTGTTTTCTTCCTTTGTTTTATGCTTTTGTGAACTTAATAAAATTGCATTTCTTATTTATGTGTGTGTGTGTGTGTGTGTGTATTAGTGTATTTACCTTTGTGGCACGTTTGCCCAGCAGCGCTGTTCCCAGCATCTGTGAAATAAAACCAAAACACAAAATACGTAAATAAAATAAAATAAATATATATACAAAATTTAATTCCGTGCTGTGCTATAAATAAATAGAAATCATAATGGGTTTCTTTCGCAATGCATACCCCCAAGGGGAAATGTTCGTCTGGCATATTAAATTGTTACAAAAACTTTGTTGCATACTTTCAGGCGTGGGGGAAAATAAAAACCGCCAACAGACCGAAGCGAAGTGACTTAAACAAAAAGAAGTAAATATTCTAATTAAATGATTCTCAGTAAAAAGGATATTCTCTTGGCGAGCATTCACTATAGTTAATGTATTTTCTTCATGCTTTCATTAATTTATTTTTGACAATTCGTTTATTACGTCGTGACTTTTGTCGGATTGTAAAAGCTATTTTCATTTTATTGTACAACTTTTTTTTTCTGTTTTAAGAATTTGTGGCATTTGTTGTTGGTTTGTGATTTAAACACTAATACAAATTGGGGGCGGACAAAGTAAATAGCCAAGAAAATTAGAACAAATTGTTAGGGCAATCAATTGACAATTTACAACCTGGCCATAATTCAATTGAAAACATTCCCTAAATTCTTGTTTATTTTTGAATGTGATTTTAATGATGCTAAATAGACTACATAATTTGCATTTGTCTTGCATTTTCGAATTTGACCTTTACATTTGCCAATAAATCAGCTCATCAGTATGCATAGGGCTAACACTTTCCCCGCCCCTTGTCAGTCTTTGGGCCAGGTTAGTTGACGTAAATGTGAATTTCATTATGTCAGAGCAATCTCCATTCTTTTCACACGTCTTACAATCAAATAAGATAAAGAAATATTAAAATTTATAAAATGTATGTAATGGGTTAATAATAACCATTTTATAGCATTTCTTCTGGCCGTTTTCCATCCACTTAAAGTCAGATTTTATGGCACTTTGTAAATATTTCTTACACAGACAAGCATAAATTTCATTTTAATAAATGTTTTCAACTTAATAAATGTTTATATCGCTAAACAGAGACAAGGATGCTTAGCTGAAATTTAAGAGTGCGTTGACTTTTTAAACAACAAAATAAATAAATAACAATTTGGGTTGTCGAAATGCTTATACCCTTTGCATACTATTTTAAATAAAATTACTCTGGTATACTAGAATTTTTGTATATATTTTAGGGCAAGACACAGGGTATCTCGCAGTCGAACACCCTGTTCTATATTTATATTTATTTTATGATCTGAATGAACAAATTATCAAATTAAAAAAATAACATATTAATCGAGCAATTTCTTACATCATTTAACTTGATTAAAAATGTGTTGTTTATAATTAAAAAATTGAATAATTTACAAAATACATGCAATATTTCTTGAGCTCTCTCACACATCATATTTTTCATAACATTGTCTTAAAATGGCTAGAAACAAAAGCTAATAATCGTTTTTGCTTAAATGCGCTGCGTAAATTTTATTTATATTTTCTGCTTCTTCACTTTGTATAAACAATTGATTTTTTAATGCCATAGAAAACATTGAGCAGCCGCCATCAGACGACGTCGGACGTCTCATGATAATAAAATTTCAAACTGGCATCAAAGAGCACATTAAGATGCCATTATGGACATATACTATGTTCATCGAAAGTTGTTAAAATATATATAATATTTCTATATCAAAATTTCAATTTAAACTTTTATTATGTACTTAATTTTTTGTCTACTTTGTTGCTGTCGACAAAGATGTTATTTACGATACAAAATTTCAGATTTTCCATTTCGACAATTTCCCACAATTGTTTGTTGATGATGTGTGAAATATATAGCATAGTAAATTAAGCGACTCTGTCTCTATTACAATTCTGAGAATACTCTGCAATATCTGCTAGTTAAATAAATTAAACACATGCTGTCAGCATTTATTGAATTTTCTGCCTTTAAAACAGCTGAGTGATTGAAGAAGAATAGAGAATTAACATAATAAAATAACAAATCGACACCTGAAGGCAATTTTTAACATCATCGCCATAAACATAACTGATAAATGCACTGAAGGGCGTTTATAGTATATATGTATATATATAGTATATTTATAGTATATAGAAAATATGTGCATAAATATCTACAGAATTTTTATGAAAATCGCATTTAATGACAGCAAACGTGACGTGAAATAAACAAATTATTTGTTCATAAACATTACACACAAATAGCACAAAAATTACAATAATAGTCAAGGTCGATTGTTGACAGACGAAACTAATTAAAAAGTAAAAAGCACTTTTTAAATAAAACTTGTGCCTGTCGAGAAAATATTTATTGCTAATTTTAGCTGATTAGCAAATTGTCGTCATTGTTTTTTTCTCCTTTTTGTGCATTTAAATGTGAATATGAAACGTTTATGAAATAATGAGAGCTGTCGCTTTTGTGTTTTGTTTTGGCTTAAAGCTAAACAAGCCATTAAATAACTATAATAAGTTTTATTTACAGTCTAACAGCAATTAATGCGAGTATAAACGAAAAGTAGAGAAACCATTTTTAGTACCTGCCAGACGGAGGCTGTTTTCACTCGAGTTGAGGCTAATTTATTAAATATTTACACAGTTGTTGAATTCACTTCGCTTCGGTTCAGTTGTGGGTTCAATGCGGTTCAGTGACAGTTTCAAAAAGGGGTTTTAGTTCTTAAGGGATGTTACTCACCTTTAGCTGATGACGTAGTCCACTCATTGGACTCATTCAATGTGGAGAAAGAGTGCAAGTTTCAAGAGAGACAGAGACAGTGAGTGTGCGAGAGATGGAGAGCGCAAGCAGGATAAGTCGGTGCGGTTTATATATTTGCCCTAGATATTGTTTTCATATATATATAGTTTATTATAAACAGGTTTTTGCTTTATATTAAAGTGCTCTTAACGATGTGCAAATTATTTGTAAAATATTTTCAATTTTTTTTTTATGCTCATTAGCACTTTAGTTTTTGTTTGTACAATTTAATTTGTTAAATGCGCCGCGTGCAATCAATTAGTAAATCGCCCATTAAATTGTTGGCAACAGAACTTGGAAGAAATCACAAAATGTTGCCATAAAATTGAAAGGCGAAAACGAACCGACAAATTGCCACAAAATGTTCTATAAATAATTGATTATTTATCCAAATGTTTGACATTAATAACTGCACTGCTGAAAATTGTCACACTACAATTTTTATGTGAAATATTAGTTTATTCAATTATTTTTTTTATTTTGAAATATTTTTTGCGAGTCGCGCGCGTTGACGATCGTCTCGCAACGGAATCCCAAACAATATTGAGCTTTTCGTGCGCTGCCTGCGATCGCCGAACTGTGATCTGCGAAGGCAGCCGAAAATGTTGGCGAAACAACGTCTAAAATATACAAAAGTGGGCGCGAGACAAGCCAACAAAATAATAAAATGAAACAATATTCGAAAAACCCAAAAACTGAACAAAAAAAAAAAGAAAGCGAAATGAAAACAAAAACAGCACATGGAAAGAAAAGAAAAAAGAAAAGGAAACGAAACCGGACTAGACAATTTGTTGTTGCCTTCTCATAAATTTCGGAAAATGTTCAAATCTTTTGTTGTTTTAATTTCGTTTCTGTTTTTGATTTACTCATTTTCTATCTTCATTTTCATTTTTTTATTTTATTTTATTATTATTATTATATTTTCTTGTCAACAACAACGATTTTCCCAAGCTGATTCAGTAAGTAGATTATGTTAAATGGCACACATTTTATGTATCTTACAGATACATGTATCTGTATACTATATATTTCACGGATTTAAACGTGGCAAGATTTGTGGCTATGCGAATGATTTGTGGATTGTTTATTAGTGCGATTTATTGAAATCCACAAAATCAAAATCAAATAAAACAAAAATACAAACAAGCGATCGATTTATTTATAGTTAGCAAATGTACACATATAAATATATATAAATTGTAGTCAAAAGTCATTCAACTCGCTGCAAGATGGACAGAAAACTGCATATTAAGTGCTGCACACGTTGCGTATGAGTTATATTTATTTATATTTATGCTAGGGCAACGATTTCGACATGAAACTTGGCAAGAACACTTGACAGCAGCGCATGGAAGGCAAATATGTACAGAGAGAGATTAACAGTGAGTCAAAAGAAACAGCGGACAAAGAAGAATGATCTCTTTAATTAGGCAGCTGTCGTTAGTTGTCGCACCAAGCGGCGTATACGCAATATTGCACGGCACACACACAGCTTTGTATTTTTAAAAAGCGCATTTTGCTAATGGCACAACATTTTTGCATTCCCAATTTGAATTATGTGGGCATCGTCAACATTCATCATACGCCGCGTTGCACGTGTTGAATCAAGTGTTTGGCTGCGAGACAAAGTACTTGGAACTCTCTTCATTTGTGGAATTGTGTTTGCTTTTTATAAGTGGCAAATACCCTTTACTCATCCTATACCATACATTAAATTTTTGTAATTCTCTCTCTCTCTTTGTAACAATCATCATCATTATCAGCTCATTAAGATCAAACGTAGATGAAACATGACTTTCAAATATTGCCGACTGAGAAATATTTGGCACTTGAATATTTTGTGTAGGTGCCTCAGAATGTGTGCCAAAACAGAACTAATTGCTAAAATGCATTTAATACAAATTATTAATAATATATTATGCATAGAGAGAAACGCTCGGTTGCCATTCAATATTTGGATATACCGTGCAATCGGGGAAAGGTCCGGGAAAAAAAGAGAAACTAAAATGAATGTTTAATTATAATTATCATTAACAGTCGAATTCATCAATCTGTGCAGCTGTCAATCCCCCCAAATCTGATATGCAGTTTTCACAACAAGTTTGCTTTAAATATTGAAAACATCTTACAACTCTCACTCGCTTATCGAAGAGAGTTTAAAATACTTGTATTATATTTACACTTAAAGTGATTATAAGGAAAATCGATTTATTTTAAAAATTACTAATTTTTAATTCTGCTTGGATTAATTATTTACAGGGTATCACACACTGTTCCCTTGTATTAATTTTTGATTGTTTGCTGCCTCTAGCCTCTTGATTTATTTTCGAGCAAAATTTTGAATTTTGATCAATCGTTGCCGCTGCTAATATTCTTCCAATGTAAATATTTACAGGATTTTACAAATCGCAACAAATTGAAAGCAATATGCATGCAATATATAGAAGCACAGTATATATCTGTGTTAGATAAATATTATCAAATTGTACAGATATATTCACATGGTGTACAAGTTGAATGTGACATGAATATGTCACTTATCGGAGGAAATTGTTAATGTGGATTAACAGCGCGTAAATTGATGTCGTTTAAATGAACATGGGAAGCATTTGGCAAAGTTACTCGACAAAAAATAAAAAAAAAAAAGTGAAAGTGAGTCGAGTTGAATGAAATCATCGCAGAGATAATTTAACTAATTGTTGGGCAAACGAAGCGTGAAAACGTTCCAAGGTTAAAGTGCAAATACAACAATAACAAACAAAGTGCGGTTGCGTTTTGTGTGTAACTGCACTTACGGCAAACGGATTCACAAAGTTATCCTCTTGTTCCGCCAACTTGTCTAGGGTATTCACACACTTTAGAGTCACACAAGAACAGGCACAATTTTAATTTGAATTTCAACAAAACAAACACGACAGTTTTATGACAGTTTTTTAATCGGGGCAATCGTAGAATCAGCTGCGAAACAGAAACGAACAGACGGCGATCATCCAAACGGCAACACAGACCAAACGCAAATGATCAAAACATTCGTATAACGTTTGTCAACCGAATTTTTGCTCTGCTTTTTTTGACGCGGAGGTGGAGGAGGAGGAGGAGGAGGAGATTGCGGGGTAGAAGGTGGCGCTCGTAATTCCGTCTGTCTGTTTGTTGTGTGTGGGCGTGTGTACAAAGGTGTGTACATGCTTTGTATTTGTCTTGTTGCTTTACAAACTGTTTTCGCTTTTATAATCATCTAATTTTTTTTTCCATCCCCCACATTTAAATTTAATCACTTATTTATTGCGCCACAAACGCAATTTTTCTAATGAAAATTTTCCAAATTATCGTCCGTTTATTTTTCAATTGAAGAATATAAAATTAAACATGCGATTAACTTTGGAATTTATTATTATCTGATCAGAATACTTGGAATCAAGAGTAATCTGCCAACACTTTTGAGCCAATAAACAGCCAATTGTTAACTAACTTGGCTTTAAGCAAAAGCCAATGTCGACAGGCTCCAGAAATCAATAGGAATTACGACTATGTTGAATGCTGATGTAACAACATTTTTATAATTTTTTTTATTTAGTTGTTGTTCGTTTTACAAGGCGAATTTATTAGCACAATATTGATTGTTTGATTAATTACATAATTAACAATTTGTTTAGTTGCCTACGATAAAAATTGATTATAGTTTCATTTAAAATTGGAAGTTGAAAATCGATTAGTTTTGTGCGCTATGCTTTGATTTCTAACTACTAGATGCTTATGCTATAAATATCACAATATCTGGATATTATCTATATATATGTTTTGAGTGTTCGATTTGAAGTCTAGTAAAAAACTATGCTAGTTAATATTGAAAATATTTCTAAAGGTACTCGTTTATGTCTATAATAGTTATAAGATCAAATAAAAATCGTTATTGTAACTATAATAATAATAAAATTGTGTCCTGTAATGTGGAAGTATTTTTGGTTTCTAGCTTAAAGCTAAACTAATTGAGCTTGCAGCCTAAGTAAGCATATCTTGAGTAGTTTCATTAGTTCCATCAGTTAATCAATTAGTTAGTATCACAAACTTACACCTGCAAATAACGATAATTGGCGCTGGAGCCTCCAGCTCCGTTGCGATAGTTGCATTCGCTTAGCTTAACATATTGACCCAAAAAGTTAAGGACAAGGCTGCTGCGGCAAAGGTTATGCAGATAACCCATTAGATATGGCGTCAGTACCGTGATCACAATATAGGCCACTTGTGGCAAACGTTCCGTGTGCTCATAAAATGGCCATAACCAGTAACCCCGCCTCACCGCATCTCTCGTGTGATGCGTAATGAAGGCACAGAGCAGTGCGCCCAATAACAGGCTGCTGCGGAAGTAATTCAGGCACGCGGTGCAAATGTAGAACAGCAACATGGCCAGCACAATGCTGGAACAGTGCAGAAATGGACGACGCGACAGATTGGTGGCATCCTGGACAAAGACACAGACAAGGAGAACCATCAATGTCAAAGAAAAAGGCAATTATATTAATGGACTGCTTACCTCCAGGTAAAGGGAACGCGCCTCCACAAAGTGATCCAAGTCGATAAACGAGGACACCACAAAGCAAGTGAAAATCAATATCCAACCAAACAATTGTGTGGTGCGCTCATAGAATTGCATGGCAAATGCAATGCCCGTCAAGGCGCCAATTGCCGCATGTGTCGCATTATCAGCGAGCGCCTTCAACAGCGGGTGCTGTGTCAGTTCCACGAAATTGTCACCCAGGAGACACGTTATTGTCACCAAGGTCGTTAGCACTATGCGCATATAAACCATTGTGTGGCAATGTGGCATCGATTGCAACTCCAATTTCCAATTTCCAACTTCCAACTTTGACTTTTCTGTTTTATTTGTTGTGGACGGCTTTTTAGTTTTTCCAGGCAATTGTACGCATGTTGCACAATAGAGCACTATTCATTTGTTTTTTTATTGCCATCAAGTTCAGTCTGCATATAAAACCAAACAAAATGTTTGTAAAATTTGCCTTACATTGAGAATTTAGAATTTCATTTAGCTACTCACGTGTTTCTAGCGCACATTTGCCGCATGTAACACGACAACACACGCGGTGTGGCGACCCTTTGGGGGTTGCAAGTAAGTACACGTACACACACCATTACGTTGAATCCATTTACTACCCAGCAGCAACAACAACAAGCGGCAAATTGGTCCAAAATTCCCCCACAGAATGTTTTTGTTTTTTGCGTCACAAAGGACGTGAAGTTGGCAGCAGTAGCAAGACGAGTGAGTTGCCACCTTGCTAAAATAACATAGTATATATGAGAACAGCTGACGGCAATACGTGTGCGCTGGTCACCCTAAAATGCAACAGCTGAGCGCGCTTAAATTTAACATAAAAATATAATTGGGGTTCACTTTTGTCTGCTAAAATGTTAGCATCGCGATAACTAATTGAGAACTAAAATTGATGCTAGTATGAATAGCTCTTTTGTTCTTCTGCTCCCAGCAGCAATGGAAAGTTTTTCATTTGAATATAAACAAACAGGCATAAAGCTCTCTCTTAATAGCTATTCAAGATCATATGACACGAGATAGTGTGTTCTTGTACATAGATAGGTATGTGTGTGAGTGAGAACATTTAATTTGATTCTATTTAAAAGCTCCCATGCTTTCATCGTGTTTACGTTTACAGTGGTAATTGTTTTGGCAAAATAAAAATTTCTGATATTTATTATTTTGAAAAAATAAACCCATTATTTTTCTTTTATTAAACTATATAAAATTCAGAAAAAAACAAAAATAAATGAGATATGTTTTTAGAAATATACATATAGTATGTGCATTTTTTATTTTGTCCAAAAACTTACTTGACTAACTGTTTATATATTATGCATGTAATAATACGTAATCTGTATTTTTTATTTCCAATTATTCATATGTGTCTGTAATTTCAATTGATTTCTTTATAAAAAAAAAATTAACAAAATCCAATATGGAATGGATAATTTGTACTCTTAACGGCATGTTCCATTTTAATGAGACGTTCCCCAGTATTATAAGTGTCCAGCACCGCATGATCGGCTGCATCCAATTTGAAATCGAAAATGTTGAAATTCTCCTCAATTCTCTTGGGATTCGATGACTTTGGCAAAGGCACGGTGCCTATTTCAATCTAGAGTGAAGGTCAAAGAAGGTAACATTACTATATACCTTACACATGATAGTACACTTACCAGATAACGGAGCACCACTTGAGCCGTCGACTTTTTGTACTTATCAGCAATTTTCTGAACTTTTTGGTCGTAGATGAAACTGGGCTGCTTCTTGGCGGGATCTGGCCTGCCCAGGGGACAGTAGGCGGTTACAACGATATCATGCTGTTTGCACAACGCAATCAATTTCTTCTGATTCAGAGCCGGATGACATTCGATCTACGATGAGAAAATCCAATATTATATCAAATGTAGTATAGAGACCGCAAGGAATGTTTACCTGGTTATGTATTGGCTTGATTTTGCAATTGGCCAACAGACGTTCCAATTGCTGGGAATTGAAATTGGAGACGCCAATGTTTTTGGTCAAGCCAAGTTCTACAAGCTTTTCCATGGCACGCCAGGTGTCCACATAATCCACATCGCTGAAGGTATACAAAATGTTGTCAACTGTACCTTTAAAAGCGATCTTGAATTTACCTAAGCTCCACTTCGCCCTTGGCATTGGTTGGCATCATTTCATTATCCCCACGATAGACATAGGAATAGGGCCAGTGCATCAGGTAGAGATCCACATAGTTCAGACCAAAGTTTTGCAATGTCTTGCGACAAGCAGCTTCAACACGTTCCGGTTCATGGAAGTGACACCAAAGCTGTTTAAGAAAAAAAAAAAACAGTTGCCAATAAAATATTTTGATAAAGAAATATTTCACTGTGAACTCTGAATTTTTTCTTTTTTAACTGGTTAAAAGTATTTTTTTATTTTCAAAATAAAATCTTAGTTTGTCAAAATAATTACCTGACCAACTGTACTTTGAATTGTCATCTAACTGGTCATGCGAAAATACCTACCTTGGTGGTTATAAAGATGTCCTCGCGTTTAATGACACCCTCGGCAATTTTCTTTTGCACCGCGCTGCCCACCTCGCCCTCATTCTCATAGAAGTAGGCGGTGTCTATGTGCCGGTAACCCACGTCAATTGCATGCAACGTCGCCCGCTCGCAGTCTCCTCCCAGTGACTGTAAATTTTTAATAATAAGTTATAAGCATTTCATAGTATCATTCTCTTTTTAGCTTTGTATGACTCGAAAGATATCGGGAGTCTGGAATCTATAGAGCTTACCGTATAAGTGCCCAGTCCAATGGACTGGATTTGGGTGCCGTTATTATGCTTAACGTAGGGAGCTTTCGATGCCGACATGTTGTAAATTCTCCCGCAGCTGCGTTTCAACTGTTGCTCATCATTTGCGCGCGCTTAGCTTTTATACCCCCAAAATGAAAGCTCGGTGTGTTCTAAAAAAGCTTCGGATAGTGCTGGCTGTAGGCGAACACTGCATCCGCTTTGGCAAGCAAGCTAAATAATTAAATAATAAATATCGTTCAATGATTTCTAATTTACTTACTATATTAATTTAACTTAAAATAATTTTATTTTTTAAATCCCTAGCGCTTCAAGAATTTCTTACAAATGTTAATCATGTTTTAAATAATTTCTAACTTAGATAATTTTTTTATGTATTTAAATTTAATCAATTTTGTATTCAATTGCTAATTTCTTTACCTAATGTATTTAAATTTATATTTTCATTAAAAATGCTATTGATATTCTTATAAAGAAATCATCATAAATTAATGTATTAGCCCCAAATGATGAATATGACAATTATTCTACTTAAAATATTAAATTTATTTGCTATATTATTTTATTATTATTATCTTTTTCTAAATTTTATTTTTAGTTTATATTCATATGCTGAGCTTTAGCTTTGCAGTCTTTGACCGTTAGTCGGCGCATGCGTCGAGCTTTAGCAGCTGGAACGATGTGGAAAAGGAACAACATCTGTTATTCAAAGTGGCACAATGTAGTAGTCGTAGTCCTTGCCCACAAACCGTCAGATGCCAGCACATTGGATGGAAAACGCACATTAAAGGAATTTATTTGCTGGTTTGCTGGTAAGCTTAACTTTACCCCTTCCCCCGCAGACTCCCACGCGCCAGAAATGTTTATTTTAAGTAAATGTTCAAGTAGTGGGAAAAGTTTGTGCAAAGAGTAAAAAAAAGTCGAGTCTCAAAAATGTGTGCAGTTGGAAAAAGTCTATAAATATCCTGCAGCTACAGTAGATACTCGTTATTATCTTGCACTATATAGAGTATCTACTGTAGTCAATGCATCAGGCAGTCAATCAATCAATCAATTATTTAAGCCTTGTATAGGCGTGAAATACATGTGATTGTTCGTTAAACAAATTGATTAAAATTGTATGCGCAGCTGAAAAATAATTTGTATTGTGAATTTCAGTATACGCAGCACGCCTACAACTGCGCATGCCCCGAGCCCCAGTCCCCCCACATTCCCCAAAAGAGTCGAGGCCGAGACGCAGCAGCGGCGGCGACAGAGGCAGAGGCAGAGGCAGCAGAGCGACAGCAGCAGGTGAAAGCGTCGACTGAGACGGCAACTGCGACTGCGACAATTCAAGGCTATTTTTTGGGACACAAGCGTTTTGATTAATTGAAATTGAAACATGGCCACGGTGGCACATGGCTGCAGCAGTCCACGCCAGCGCTCAACGTGCAACGGCAGCAGCTCGCCGGGCGGTGGCCATCACAGCTCCACGCCCGCCATGTACACCACCATGCCGCACAAGTATTCCCGTGCCGCCAGCCAGACGCTGTATGCCACCAGTCAGCAGGTGTTTGGTGCTGCGGTCACTCCCGGCACGGGATCAGGTGGTGCCATGGAGAGTCAATATAATGGCCATGGAGGCGGAGGTGGATTGTACATGACCGGTGGCACAATGTCACAGCGTCCGCTGTCGGCGTCGGCATTGCCCGAAACGGCAACCGGTTGCCGCAACTATTGGAGTCAGAGTCAGGGTCAGGGTCATGGTGGGGGACACAGTTCGTTCTACCGACACTACAACTACAACAAGCGCAAGTCAGCTGTGGAATTGTTGGCAGAGTCCAAGCCCTTCTACATCAAATCGGATGCGGTCTTTGAGCGATTGCAGCACTCGGGCTATCGCGGCAACGGGGGAACTGGCGTCAAGCGTGGACGTCGCCCGGAGGAGGGACACTACAGTGGCGCCTCCAACTACAATGAGCTGGAGCTGGAGGACAGACGCTACATGAGTCTGACACGGCAACAGCAGCAGGCGCCCACTCAGTACAGCATGCACAATCATCATCAGCACCATCATCACAGGCATAATCCCAACCAGACGCAGTCCCAGTCCCATGGCCTGCCCCGGGAGCGCTCTGGCTCCGCTGTCAATAACAATCTGTTGCAGCACAAGCTGCGCATGTTGCTCGGCTCAGAGGCGGCCAAGGATCGCAGCAGGCGCCACGAGGATAACACCGATCGGGATCGGGATCGGGATCTGTTGCCCGCGGATTATGGGGAGGATGAGAGCAGCGCCTTTAGAATTCCGCCGCCGCTTTATCTGCCGGCTCATGCCTTTGGCAGGGACTCCTCCGCCTACCCAGCATATCCCAGTGAGCCGACCAGCGGCGGCGAGGAGCCTCTGGTGCTCACCGAGAACTACAGGCCCATAAGTCCGCCGGCCGAATACGCCGCCAAGTCAAGTCAGGCGCACAACGAGCGCTACAGGTGAGTGGCGAATTCCTAGAGATCGCTAATAACAGTCAAGACTAATTTTAAAACCTCAAAATCTGAAAATGAATTAATAACAGAAGTGTCTGTACAGTAACACTTTAGAAAAACACTTTTCAACCATCCCGAAAAATATCAGGGGTGCCACAGGAATTTGTATGAAATTGATGTCAAATTCAAGCGAAAGCGACTTCTGTGGCAACCCTGTATAGGTTTTTTTAAGAGCAAAACAATTTAAACAAAATATCAATGAGTTAGGTTAATAATTTTAAAAAACATTCAAAACAAAATTATGAATCGAATTTTAAATCGAAATGTTAAAATCGCCAAAACAAAAATCAAGTTGTCTGTATATCGTCAAAAAATGATCGAGTTAAAGTGCTTGAAAATCTTTACCGCTAATATCGAGTTGTCGATTTTTCAATGTATTTTGAACATCATTAAATTTGAACATTTTTTTGCAAGTTTTTAATGAAAATAAAAAAATTAATATAATTTTTTTGGCTTTAGTAGTTTTCAAACTCGTAATATTTATGGTCCCTGAAAGTACTTTGGAAATATAGCTATGAAAATGTTCGTAAAAAATAGCTTTAGTGGATAATTTGGAAAAACAGTTTTAGACCGAAAATTGAATGCAAAAAATTCCTTCAGTGGTTTTTTAGTGGACCTCAATGTTAATGTTTTCCAAAAAAAAAAAAAACTATTTGACTTGAGCAATGACAGCAGACAGACAACAGAATTGAACTTGAAAATAAGTTCAGCTATTTATCAGACAACCTTAAACTGAGAATCAATAAAGGGATTCCGGAAAACTGTTTTAGATTTGGTTTAGATTTCTGCACACAAAATGTTCAGTGTGCCCAGAGCAAATCAGGCAAAATCAGGGCACACTGGAAATTTTGTATGGAGAAATCTAAACCAAATCTAAAACTGTTTTTCGGAATCCCTTTAATATTTGCAACCTTTAGAAAATGTCCAAAAAGCAAGTCGATAAATATGCTCAATATACGCCCCTTTGACAGGTACAACTATCAGCGCTCCTATTCGCACTCGCATGAGGTGGCCAATCCGGATGAGCGTGCTCCCTACACTGCCGGCGAGTTCAACATCAATAGCCACAAGTCGCTGCCGGATCTGCACACTCAAATCAGTCGGCACTCGCCGCACAGCGAGATTTTGAGCTGTTGCAGTCGTGGCAATCGATCCATCAAATCCGCCGGCGAGTCATCCATCAATCGGGACTCCGGCGGCAGTTCGGGACACTACACGCATCGCAGCGAGCCGTGCTACAAGCGGCAGAGGGAGACGACGAATCCGGGCACTGCCAGTGGCACCATCAAGAACTGTTGCAACCTGGTGGCTGCCACACGACGGGACAGCGGCTCCTCCACGCAGCACAGCGCCAACTCGTACTGTGGCTATGTGACGCCAGCTGGCGGCGATTATCCCCCGCTGCATGGAAGGAACACGGACTGCATTGACTGTCGTTGCAAGCAGGATACGGGCGGTGGTCCGGTGGTGGTGCTGGGTGGTGGTGGTGGTGGCACCACCAACTTGACGGGCTATGACAATGCAGCTGCCGATTATTTGCTCAATTTCACACCGACTCCGGAGGTGCCCGAGGCATTCCAGGATGATTACACGCCGACGCCGCCATCGCCGCGTCTGAAGACACAAACCACGCCGCGTTACTCGAGCTCATCGAGTCAACAGCTGCACACAAGCTCCCAGGGCTACACGAGCATCAACCACTCGCAGAGCTCCCTGGTTCAAAGTCCCGGCTCGGCGCCATCGGTGGATGACATAAGTCCGCCGCCCATACAATTCAAGCGGCAGCGTTGCATTCGCTTCAAGAATCGCAATCGACTTCCGGTTCAGCCGCGAACTTCACCCATCAACAACACCGTGGAGTGTCTCAGCGGGGGCGGCAGCGGCGGAGGAGGCGGTGCCGGTGGCTCAGCGGGCTACAAGCGCAACAATATGGAGCACGAGAACGTGTTCTTTCCCAAAGGTTTCTCGGCGGACGGTTATGCGATGTCGCAATCCCATAACCTGGACATGGAGAGGGAAGCACTCAATGCCAGCATTTCGGAGCTGGAAAAGTTCTTTGATCGTCTGGGTCTCAACGATGAGGCGTTCCATGAGATCTACAGTCATCCGAGGCGTCGTCACAATGCCGAGACCGATGACTCCGATGACTCCAGCACCGTGTTCTTTTCGGACGTCAGCACGGTGGATTCAATGCGATTGCCGGACAGCACGGAGACACAACCGCAGACCACACAACCGTACCGACCGTCGGAGCCGCCGTCGATTGTGGAGCGCAATGCGAGGATCATCAAATGGCTGTGCAACTGCAAGAAGATGCAGTGCGCCTGAGGATCGGGAGCATAGCAATGACCATGGCCATGTTGTAGTAATTGTAGTCGACAATAGCTGTAATTTTTACATATTCGATTTTGTCCCGATTTTTTCTTCCGATTAATCGATGAATCGATTGATTAATCGATCACTCAACGTCAGTCAAGTACAAGTTCAAGTTCGAGTTCAAAATGTAATAGAAAAACTAGAATCGCTAGCATTACTAGAATTACTAGAAATCACCTAACTGTACAACTGAAATTTAAATGCTTATTAATCGTATGAATGTGAATCCCCTCGCCCCCCACCCCACCTCCATTTTATTACCGTTCTTTTTTGAATGCCAATTAAAAAAATTAATCGAATATAGCTAATGAAAATTATCATAATAATAATAGTAATATAATATGAATAAATACATATGTCTTATATACAATTGTATTATTAGATGAATTATTTTACAATTAGTTCTTGTAATGTGCATATATCGTATATATACTATATATACTTTACTAAATAGTTGCCAAAAAAAATAATTGAAACACTCAAAACTGGATTCAAAAAGTACTCTTAATGGAAATGAACCTACCTATTTATGTAAATGTAAAATGTAAAATGGTTTGCATGATGAATAAAAATATTTATGATAATCAAAAAGTAAAAAAAAGCGGTTACTTATCTGAGCATTTAAATATAGTAAAATCAAAATGTTGCATACTTTTAGGCGCTTAACTTGAAAGACTTAAATCAGCCATGACTTCCGTTCTATTTGTGGGATCTTGTTGAGATTAAGCAGAGATCTAGGCGCTCACACAGACGGACGGACAGACGTAGATGGCTATATCGACTCGTCTGTTGATGCTGTTCAAGAATATACATATATACTTTATAGGGTCGGAGATGCAACCTTCTCCCCGTTACATACATTTCAACGAATACAATATACCCATTTACTTATTTTTTAAGTATAAAATTAAAATCACTCTCACTATGTTCTAGAAATTTGACCCATATGGTATAGGGAGAAGCCTTTGTTTTTTTTTCGACCTATATAAATTGTAATAATAAAACAGCTTACTTTATTGTTTTCCCTGCCTATAAAAACGTCAACGGTTGGACAGAGTTTCAACAGTGAGTACCGGAAATTTCGAAGAAATGAGGAATTTTTTACTCTGCGCCGTAGCGCTGGGATTTTTGGTGTTGGTAAGTCGAATTACTTGGGAAATTTTCCTGAAATTATGTTATTTAATTGATTACAGGTGTGCTGTCATGGTGTAAGTATATAATAATTCAGTTTCTTTAAGTGTATATATAATTTTTGGCTTTGATAAAGCCCGGTGAGGAAGCTGTAAGGCCAAAACCAGCGCCTCATCGTCACCCTAAACGACATGGTGAAGGTGGAGGTGGAGGTGGTCATGGTGGTGGAGGCGGTGGCGGTGGTGGCGGCGGTGGTGTATCCGGTGGAGGACCCAGCATTGAGAGCTGTCCCCGTCCATCACCTGAGAGCATAAAGGTAAGTGCAGGAAATCGGGAAATCAACTACAGTATATAAGTATTTTGACAAATGCATTACAGTGCCTGCAAGAGTGGGCGTGCCAGCAAGTCATACGTCTGGATCTGCGGTAAGTCTTACCCACCTTACCCCTCACAACAGTTAGCATTCACTTTAGCCGCACAAAACTTTGACAGCTGTCTACTGAACCTGAATGGCAACAATTTGCTGGGCAATCTTGTCAGCATTCCCGGCATAGCTGGCGGTGGCAATGCTGCCGGTGGCGGTGGCGGTGGTGCTGGTGGTGGTGGCATTCTAGGTGGCTTGCTGGGCAGATAACCTGGCTAAAATAAAAAGCAAGAAATATAAATAAATATGCACATTAAAGCAATAAAAAGTTAAGTAAAACGAGATGGCCACATCCAATCTCATTGGGTTGGGGGGAAGCTGTTTTAATGGTCAATGGTCAATGGCCAATGATAATAATAATAAGACTCGTAGCATGCGATTCTAAGGGTTATTGGCAATGGTCGATAATCGCACCACATAACAGTTAACTCAATTATTGTTTAAGCGCTCGTTTTGGCCATCAGCAATGCAATTAAGTGAGCAATTTTCAAATTAGCCAGCAATTTATAAGAGTACTAGATACTTTTCCACTTGCTACCTTTAAACACGACCCCTTTGCATTGGTCAACCGACTCCAGCGAGAAGTGCTGAGAGGGGAAGAACGAGGGGAGACTGCCCTTAAAGCTGTGCTGAGAAACTTGTAGCGCATTCAAACAAAGTCGCAAATCATTGGAGCATATGCAATTATTCATTTTGAGGTTGAATGCGCTTGAACGCACACAGAGATACAAACGCTGCTGGAGAACATGAGCTTACTCAACAGCCTCTCGGTTCCCTCCTTCCGCCTCCTCCTTCTGCTCCCGATGCTCCTGATGCTGTTGCCTCTTCTTCCTTTATCTGTGGCATTTACTAACACTCGTAAACGCAACCAAATTTAAATTCAACAGCAGTTCTTAAACGGCAGGCACCATAAAAATCGCTTTTACTACGCGTAGTTTTTTCCATCATTCCCTTTGTATACCCAGTACTCATCAAATGTGCCTAGAGGGTATATTAAAGTTGTCATTATTTATGTAACGGCGGTATTTTTAAGAATTTAGTACGTCTTCAGGTATTTTAGGAAGAATGGAAAAATTGGATTTTCCAAATAAATAAATGTTGCGTGCACAATCAAATTTGAAGTCATGACATTTAGAAGTTTTTAAAAAAGATCCAAAGGGAAGGTATGCAAAAATTGGGCATTGTTGAAAAACAAAATGAATTTTCCAAATCAATCAAATTTGAAGTCAAATATTGAAAAAATTGACAATTCGCAAAGAAATCTATAATTTTTGACAGTTAGGACAGTTTGAAGATTTTGAAAATGTATCAAGGAGTAGGTATAAAAAATTTGACATTTTTGAAAAAAAGTTAAACTTTCCAAATATGTAACATTTTTTATGTAGAATCAAATTTGAAGTCAAATAATGAAAAATTTGACATATCACAAAGAAATCGGTTAATTTTTGACAAGGCTATGAGTGTTTGAGTACTTTGACAAAGTGTCCTGGGTATCACCAAGTTGAGCACACTCAGTTCGTGCAGTCTTTCTTGTTTTTTGTCTGTTGTGTTTTGCTCGTTTTTTTAATGCCCTCTTGATTGCAGCCATCTCTTGGCAAAGTTCTCGCTCTCAATTTAGCTGATTTCGTTTTTGGCCCAAGAACCCCGTAGGTCGCCCCGCCCTCATTTCCGCCTCTCTCCGTCGGCGCTCTCTGATTATTTTAGCTTAATCCGTCACTTGCATCGACAGCTCAATAGTCTGATGGTAGCTTCAATTTCCTTTTGCCCTTTTATAATTAACTTTATGTGTATGTATTTAGTTTTATTGCTCGTTAGACAGCAGCGCTGCCTCTGTTGCCTTGCCCAGAGACAAGGACAATGAAACAACAATTTGTGGCTGCGCCTCCACCTCCAAAAAGAACCGCAATGTGTGTAGGCCATTTTGGAATCGCCATTGCCATCGTCATCGCCATCGCAATTTCCCATTGCCAGAGCACAGCCGTCGCCATTATATTAATTACAAAACGTTTGCGACGCCGCATCTTCAACAGAGAGAGACAGCGAGAAACAGTGTGTGAGAAAGAGAGAGGGGAAGAGGGGAAGTAGAGGGCAAGTTCCTGTCTCACTAATGGAGCCACAACAAGTAAATCACACGCAAAGCTCTAAGGCGATTTCTGGCCAGTTAACGAGCAACAACCCAGCAAAATATTTCATAGCAATTAGAAAGTATCTCAAAGATACATTTTCGAATTACACGCATTTATTGAATTGCATTACATTATTCGTCCTTAGCTTTGATGGCATCAAAACTGGCTATATCCGATACAGTTGAGCTCTGTATCTTGGGCGTCGTTGTCTCCAGCTCCACAGTTGGGGATTGATTCGTTGAGTTGGGTACTTCCATAATCAGATTCTGCAAGGGAGTTATTTTGGTAAAAGCTTAAGTTAACTTCACTTAAAAACTTGTTGTTGTTACCTCTGCTTGAAGTGTCTGTGAGTTGTGCTCTTTGAAGGCCTCTGCCAGACCGGGATGTATTTGGCTGAGAGACTCATCCCCATGTCGTATGTAGACTGGCACATGACCTTTGCGCGGCTCAAGCTCCTGATAGGGCGCAGCTAAGAAATATTTAATTACAAGCCATTAAATCATCGCCTTGGCACAGCTCTTTCCTTATCAGTCTGGTAATCTACTATGACATACAGCCCGGAAACCTTGAATCACGACGACTCCAACGCGACAGCGTAATTATGACTAACGAGCTAAGAGCTGAGAGAACTTGAAGAGTTCTTCCAGTCCCCTGCAGCCCCCACTTTGCACTACGCCCCTGCACACAGATGGTTTTATAGAAATTAAAACCTGTTTCAACACAGTTCAGTTCAACACAACAGAACACAACTGAACTGAATCGAACTCATCACACACACAGAAAACAGAAAACAATAGAAAAACGTGAACAGCTGTGCAATAAAATTAATTTTGCAAATATTTCAGAGATTTATTGCCTAAAACTTACCTATGGTTAGACTTAGCATAATCAGAGCGATTAAAATTGTCAAGCTCGACTTAAACATGGCTAAAGTTGTAGTTTAATTTTGATAGTTTGCAAATTTCTTTTTATGACAATTTCTTTGATTTTTAGCGCACTACCTGACGGAAGACTGGAGATTGAAGACTGAGCGGAGATCGTACAGCATCTGTGCTTTAAAACCTCATATCGTTGCTTCGTTCTAAGCAACAACTCGATGCTCTCTCTTCTCTTCTCTACTCTACTCTCCTTTTTTTTTTTACTACAGTCATCAACAGCTTGAGCAACAAATAAACTTTTGTTGGGGCAAATTACTCATGGGTAGATGATGCTGATGATGATGATGATGGTTGTAATGAAGCTGTCGGCATTGGCGAACTTTTCCAGCTTTTGCCACAACTGAGCAAGGGGTGTTGGGGGCATGTATAACAAACACTTCTCATCAACTTCTACTTGGAGTTGTATGCTGTGGCAATTGCTTTAGCCAAAGTAGCTCAAGCTTAAGCTATAGGATGCAAATAGAGAGCTGGAGATGAAGATGTACGATAGCTGAAGCTGGAGTAGCTGGAGACGGCATTTAGTGGCCTGTGGCGTTACCCAGACTCTGTGGCCATAAAGCAGTTGCCATTGCCGCATCTTCTTCTTCTTCTGCTTCGAATTCAAACGCTCATTGCGTTCTTTTTATTTTATTCAACTTTTTCCACTTTGTTGTCGTTTTTTTTTTTTTTTTGTTGCTTTCTTTTGTTTTGTTTCAAATTAATTGGGTCGTTAGAGAAGCCATTTGCGCGGGTTCCTCTGCATCTTCATTTCCCCCCATTTTCCAATTTTTTTTTCTTTACTTTTAGCCTGTGCTCTCTGTGTTGAATTGTTTGCCCACTTTCGCTTTCTGTTGAGTGTATTCAAATCGAGAGAATTGCTGACATCTGTAGAGCTGTTACGAGTACTACATTGAATACCCGCCGACACACTGACTATTCACTATGCAGATTGGGCTTGGGATTGGGATTGCATGATGATGGTGAGGTGGTTGGATGGGTGATGTTTTTTTATTCCTCTTGTTTGCCTACTTCGATTGTTCCGTTGAGCGCGTCCTTGATACAATTCCATTTAGATGTTGTACAAGTGGCATGTAAGGGCGCAAGATTTCAAATCAAATTGTTGAGCAAATATTCAACAGAGTAAATATGTTTATGCCGAATCAAGCAATTTCATTTAAACACACTCAACACCCTCTCACCTCTACCCCGCTCTCTCTCTCTCTCTATCTCACTCTCACTCTGTCTCTGTCTATCTATCATACTGATAGACACTGCAATGTCACACAACTTTTCGATTATGTCAGATAAATATGTTTAAATGCTGACATCGAATTGTTGACTCTAAGCTCTTGTGTCTACTTGTCCAATTGTCTGTCTGTCTGACTATCTGACTGTCCGTTTGAGCGACCTGAACCTGAAACTGAAATTTGTGTTAAGTTTTTAATGTGAGCTGACATGAGCCACAAAATGGCACTTAAATTTAAGATGGCTGACAGCGTAACTTGTTACTTGCGAGGGTCGCTTGATTAGTTGTTATTGACAGTTAAGAGACGGACTCTTCATTACATATTTTAATGAAGTTATTTTTTAATAATTTCTGAAGACATTCTTTCTTAAATATTTAGAGAGTGACGAAAACATTTTTATCCTCAAAATTTCTGATATCAAATTTAAAGATACTTTTCAGCGACTACCTTAGCTTTAGAATATGTTGAAACTCATAAATTCGAAGAAGGGCTTTTCAGTATCTGTTACAGACTTACCTTATTATATCTTGATTCTTTAGTTCAAGCGCCCATTTAATAAATTCCTTGCCATCTAAAATCTGAAATTTCATTTCCAACCATTAAAAGATTTTAGAATTTTGTTCTCTGTCGTTTATTTAATATGTTTATGTATTTTATGTATGTATGTTTTATTTTCGAGGCTCTAAAAATAGTTACATGGCTGCACTAATGTGGATGTGTAGCTATAATAAGTAACTATATCTAATTAATATTATCATTTTGGATTTGACTTCATGTCATTACTTCATTTCATTTCATTGCGTTTTGTTCAATTGCATTTTTCATTTTCTTTAGCATTTTCCGCATTTCATTCTTGTGTTATATGTATGTATACTCGTATGTATGCATGTATCGTATGTATGTATGTAATGGAGTATGTTTATACTATTATTCCATTAGGGATTCTGTGAATTTTTTTCGCTTACGCTTTTGTTTTGTTTGGTTTTCATTAAAATTTAAGAATGTATAAGCATTTTGGGAATATAATAGATAATTCGAGTGTACTCTACATATTTGCCATAAAAATTGTAGTGTGGTTATGTATGCAATGTATGTAAATGTATGAATGTACGTATCTCTGTTATGCATTATGTATGTATACGAGTATGTACGATATCGATATCGATAATACGATAATAGCTCAAAGAACAATCCATTGTGTACGTTTTGTTTATAGAGACTGGGAGAGTATTTTGGGCAATTGCTAATTTCGAGTCATCTAGATACATTTTGTGTATTGATTATTATGGTAATTTCTTTAAGTGTTTTTTTTTTTGTTTTGTTATTATATGTATGTATATACTTATTTCGTGTTTCATTTAAATTTCTACAAAAGCTGAAACTATTTAATTGCTTGCACATTCCCACATTGTAGAGGAAAAACATTATCTAACTAAAAGTCGATAAATCGAACAAGAACGAATTCTAAGTTAGTATGTAAGTAAGAGAAAAATGCATTGCATTAAAATCGCTGTGGATCCTACATAAGTGTTTGTTTAATATAAGTACAGTACACGCACAATATTGTAGTTGCGATAACTTATAGGGCTGTGTCATCTGTCTGTCATCGGTCGTTTTCATTGAAAAGAGTTGACTAGTTGACTTAGTTAATTGCTTGGTAAGTTATATTTGTATTATGGTTGTTTCATCAACTGTTAGCTTGTATAAATAATCATATATAGGATATAGGGTATGTGTGTGTCTGGTAGTATATGTTTGTGTATATATTCTTTAATGAAGTTTACAATATATTGCAATTTAAATGTATATATAACTGTTCAAGTCTTTTTGCATCTCTAATATATGAATATATAAATTAATATCTTTTACGTTATATACCTTCACTTTTTATGCTTTTGCATTTGTTTTTATTTTCATTTCATTTGGTTTTGTTTTTTTCGTTTATCCATTATAAAATATCTCATTTTGTATAATAATTAAAAGTTAATTGGTGTCATTGAACTTGATCATTTTCTGCATGGATTATCAACCAATTTATTTGGGGGGTTCTCAGGGATAAGTGCACACTTCTCAGGGTTTTCTGGTCAAATCGAGACTCTAAGGGGGTGATTAACTTGACGTATGTATGTCTAAAAACAAAGCTTCTGTGTAAAAATATTTTGTTTGCATTTTTTTAAATACATATGTTTTTTTTTTCCATTTTTTCGTTTTAATATGTATAAATAAATCTAACTTGTAAATGAATCAATTAAACGCTTGCCTCAATATACAATATATTTTGTTTGTTGGTTCATAATTGTTTTTTCTTTTGTTAATATGTATATATATGTATGTATGTATATATTTTGAATGTAAAATTGCAAATCACATAATTGTTACCACTACTGTTCAATGGAATTTATTTATTTAATTATTATTAATTTATTTATATATATGTATATTATATGTATGAATGTATATATAGGCATTTAATGCTATTTAAAACGCTATCAATAATCATCAATAAAGCCATGCATAAACACGATTTCGAACTATGGCCCTATAAACAATTGCACATAGCACTGTGGTCTAAATTCTAATCTCAATTTTTTTTGTTTGCATTTTCTTTTCTTTTTTTTAATTTTATTTTTACTTTTTACTATTTAATACGGCATATGGCAAATGTATTTGTAATTGTATGTGTATGTAGCTATGTATGTACCATATAATAATTCCATTTTTCCTTTTATTGCTATAAAATATTGTGTGTGTGTGTGTGTGTCTGTGTGTGTGTACTTGTATGTGTGCCTGTCCATGTACCTCCGAAGTTAATAATTAATATATATTTTTTTCTGGATTTTCTGTTTGGTATTTTTGTTTTACTTTCTCGTTGTATAATTAAGTTCGAATTGTTTTCAATGTTTTTGTTTGTATTTGTTTTTTTTTCATCATCTTCATTCATTCACTATATTTAATTTTGATATAAAACTGCCTCTTTTTTTTTAAATATATATACTTCTATATATATATTTATTATATATGCATTAAAAAATAACCTCTATCAGCGTCAGCTTTTCAATTCTTAAATTAAGAAATAATTTTAATTGACAATTTAATTAAATTGCTTGCTTTTTAAATTTGTTTTACCTTCGTCTTGCTTACGGTTTCAGAATAAAAACTACGCGTAAAATAAATACATGTTTGTTGTATATATATTATATATACGTTTTCGATTTAATATATAGAGTTACAATTTTTAAAACTATGTCACTTACTTTTGGAATTGCTTTTAGTTATCATTTTGTTTTACAAGTGCTTCATCTACTTCTCCTTCGTCTCCATTTTCATCTTCACCTCCGCATCATCATAATCTCCAGATGCTTTCCCCAAAAACTTTGGGTCTGATTCCGCCCAAATGGATTTCATTCATCGGACATTTGCACGGAATATTGAACTTCGACGATTGCCAAAGTTGTAGTTATATTTTGGTAATTGTTTTTGTTTTGTATAAAATTATTTCATATTCTGGATTATATGTACATAAGCTAAGTCTATTAATAAAATAACTATTTTGCAAATTGTTTTTTGTTTTATGAGAATGTGTGTTCAATGTTCTTAATTGATTTCATTTGTTTATATTTAAATTTGAATGTATTTATGTTTAAGTATTGTCCTTGTGATATGTTTCTAAATTGTATTCTCATTAATTTTAATCATTTCTAAGTAATTGAAGTAGTTTTTTGTTTATCGAGTTAGAGCATATTATGGAAGTTATTCATCTTAAATAGAGGGTAAGAATGTAAAGTTGACTTTTTTTTTTTTTATTGTGAGTATTATTCGATTTCAATATCAATATCAATTTCAATTGCTAATCTATTGCTTTTGGCCTACCTTGAACTTGATGCCTTGCAAGTGTTTTTTTTTTTTTGTTTGGTTTAAGTAAATATTCAAAAGACTAAGAGCGAGAGAGAGTTACAGGAAGTGCTAAAAAGTCCTCTAGTTGATTAGTTGCTAAGATCCGAAATGAGCTTGCTTTTCTTTTCATTATTTTTATTCTTCTGTTATATTTTGCCTATATAAGCACGAGTATCTCCGACTCTTTCAACTTGCGATTTTCCATTTAAACTGGAATTATCTGTATTCAAACACTCGTAATACTCCGTCTAGTTTTTCTTTTCTTTTTAGCTAGTAAATGTGTAAGTAGTATGTATGTAAGTATGTAGTCACCCTGTACCTATATAAATCTCTAGAGTCCTAAAACGATGCCTTAAAGTAAGTAATTGTTTACCCAAAAAACATGCAAATTGGTTCTGCTCGCTATGTACTCAATATTATTCATATATTCAGATAAGATATATATTTGTATGTATGTATATAATTTGCTGCTGTTGTCTTTGTATATAATGCTTCTTATTTGATCTGTGATTTGTATATATATATATATCTATATATATATAGAATTTCTACTTATGTTCCATAATATTCGTTGTGTCAGATTTTTACTATAAGTTACATTTTGGATTTCATTTTAAACCTTTTGTTTTTTTCTTCTTGTTTTTGTTTTTTGCTTGTTTCATTCAATAAAAATGCCTCGACTTGAAAAGTATTGTTCAATTTGACTATTGTACCCAAACCGGAAATAGATTCAGTATAATCATAAATAGATAATATAAATATAATAATTGAGATAATAAAAAGAAAGAAAGTAAGTACATATGTATATCATATCGTATTGAAATTATGCTATTGACTTGAGATTCATGGCATCATTCCGTCCTAAAGGTTTATTCATCCATCATTATCATCATCATCATCATGCTCAAAACTACTTGGATAAGCTGCTAGATAGTTGACTTGATTCTGAATTGGGTTTCTTAAACGTTCTTAATTCGATTCGATTTAAGGGTGCTCGAGTATTGCTTCTAGGAATTTTGGTATAAAGTTTTTTGGTTTTTTGTTTTGTGTGTTATTAAGATTAGGCAAGATTAGTTAGGATATTAGAGTTAATAGATTGCTTAAGCTACCACAATGTCCTGACTGTTCTCATCACTGTCCAACTCATCCGCATCCAGATCATCGTGATCCTGTTTCATCAGCTCATTCTCATCATCCTGCTCCTGATCGTCGTGATCCCCATCGACACTCTTACCCATCGATATGGCGCCCGCATCCCGCAGACAAGCTGACTCCAGATGCTTGTTCAGATACGATTTGAGCGCAAATGTCTTATTGCAGCGATGACACTTGAAATTCTTGTCCCCCGAATGTGTTTGCATGTGAGCACGGAGATTGGAGCGATCGGCAAATGCCTTGCCACAGTGGACACAGGCGTAGGGCTTCTCGCCGGTGTGCGAGCGCAGATGTCCTTGCAGCAGCCAGGGGCGCGAGAACAACTTGCCACAGATGTCGCAGCTGTGCGAGAGTTTGTGCGTCAACAGATGCATCGCCAGCGCGGGCATCGAGACATAGGCCTTGCCACACGTATTACACTTCTTGGCGGACTGCGAGTCGAGGGATCGATGCGTTTGCTTGTGGCGCGACAGATTGCTGGAGGTGGCATACTGTTTGCCGCACTCGGTGCACTTATAGCAGCCGCGCTTGCGTTTCGCGTAGTTCTCACCGCTGCCCGAGGTGGCGGCGTTGCTGCCAGCTGGACTTGTGGCCACAGCACTGTTCGATGATGATGCTTCGCTCACTGTTGCAATGCTGCTGCTGTTGCTGCTGTTGCTAATTCTGCTGACGCTCTTGGGTCGCTGCGGCTGTTGCTGCTGTTGATCCTTGTCCTGTTTGCTGGCCGCCTTGCTGGCCTTGGTGCGACCATCGAGCATGTTGAGGCACATCTTCAATGCCGAGGCACGTTGTTGTTGTTGTTCTTGTTGCTGTGGTGCCGTCGCCTGTTTGTTCCAATGCAATTGGCCGGATTCGGATGAGGAGGACATATCAATGTCCACGTCGGAGCTGTGATCGGAATTGGGCGGCGTCAGTGGCGAACAATTGTTCGATGTCTCCGGCGTGCTGTGCAACATGTCGTATGAGCTACTGCCAATGAAACGAATATTCCCATTGCTGCTGCTGCTGCTCTGATATTGCGGTGACTTGGAAGCATTCGAGATCTCTTGCATTATCGGCACTTGCTCCGACTGGTTGTGTTGTGGCCTTTGTGCCACCTCCTGCTTCATAATGGTCACCACACATGGCGGTATAAGTGGTGGCAAGCTCTGCGACAGCGACAGCAGATCATGCGCCGCCTCTGTCTCCTCCACGCTGCGTCCCCTATAAATAGCAGCTGCGACCACTTGTTGCTCCCTCTCTCTCTCCCTCTCCCGCTCCCGCTCCCTTTCCCTCTCGCGCTTTATGGCCATGGGCTGTGGCTGCCGGGCAGCTCCATTGGCATTCGCTGGCGGCGCATAGAAGATCACCTTGCTGCCATCCTCGGCTGGGGCGCGACCAAAGGCCACTGGACGGCGCATTGATACTGCAAAAAATGTATTCAAAAATTATTGCATAAAAAAAAAATTAAGCTACAAATATAACAACAAATAATCACTGACAGTCTAGCGGTATTTCACAGTCCTCTTCTGCATTATTTTCCAGTTCCATAATTGCCGATAAACTCTGTTTATTATTGACAATATTACTTTTTAGCGTCAATTAACGGAAGTGCCAAATATTTGACATACGACGACTTTTTGTCAATTGAACTGGTTCCGTATTTTGGCGATATTGCAAGCACGGCTGCCACAATTGGCGTTTTTGCGCCAAAACTGGCACTTTTTTTTCGATTTGGCTCTATTTTCATCAGTTCAGAACAATTGCTTTTAGTGTTTGTGAACAAAATATTTTTTTTAATGAAAATAAAAATAAAATGAACTGAAGAAAATTTTTTTGGCTCATTTGTAGTAATTTTGGCTCAATCTGATTTTTTTAAGTGGCAGCTGTGATTGCAAGCACAGGGAAGTTCGTGGTTCCGTGAGCTTAATTATTTGGTGATGGTAGTGACCAGTGTTGCCAACTACTTGTGGAAAGATTGTTTGTTTATTTTTTGTAAAAGCAACTGAAACTTGTGGAAGAATGCAGCATCAGGTTGAATTTACTTGTTTAAATATTGTATGAAAAATCATTTCAAATTATTTAGATGATCAATCAAGTATATAATACTTAATATAAATCATTCATTCTACGAAAACTCTTTTATTTGCTAACCACACTTTTAAAATGCTTTTTATGGAACTTCATTTTATTATGTTGATATATGTAAATATAAGTTTCTGAACAATTACATAAAGTTTAAAGTTTTCTTTCATCTGGTGGAACATGCTTTTAATGCAAAATTATTAAAAATTACTGAATCTATCAGGTGATTTATATTCTATTGATACTTTTTTTTTTAATTTTCAAGTAAATTGCATAGAAATGAATGTTAAATGGGAAAACATCACGTGATAAATTTAATTGGACTTAGATAAGACTGTCCTAAGATTTCCCGAATACTTTTCAATTAAATAGAAGTGAAGAACGATATTATCTAAATTAATGTAGATTCTTCTAGTACCTATATCTTTCTATATCTAATTTTGAGAAGTAGCTCAATAAGTGAAAAAGTCAGCTAACGTTTTTCAGATTTATGCGATCAGCCTTAGCATTAGCTGTCTTAACTATTTACATAATACAATATGGAAGACAATTTGAGTGCAACCACGATTGCCTGTGCATAACCAGTGTCACTCTACCGATTATATAAATCAGCCAGTTGTTTTATTTTTTCATCTTGGCAGCTATAGTTGTTTGTTGTAGTTGCTTTTCATTTTCTTGTACTCGCATTGTTCACTGACGCCATTATTTCTGGCATAGAGCTGACCTGTTACATTTCGCCTCCTCAATCGATAAGACTTGTGACTAGCAGTAAACCCCGTTGAGCCCCTTCCCCCTTTAAGCCCCCTTTTTTAGCTCAAGTCCCTTAAGAGGCCTCCCACCAAACAACGACCCCATGACAATGACGCGTGTTGGTTTTCGTGTTTGCATTTGCTTCTCTGCCTTTTGTCAAGAGCAACAAGCAGCGACAGCAGCAACAACAACAACGACGACAAGAAGGCAAACATGAAAAATGCCAACATACGCTAAAAAGATTAGCTAACGGCGACAATGTCAAACACGCGCACGGAGCTGGAAAAAAGCGAAGGACGAGCGAAGGATGGCGTCCAATGTCCGTTGTACACTCAGAGAAAAACAAATCAAGATTTCCGTACTTAAACAGAATACTCAAGTACAAACGATTTCCAGCAACTGAGAAAAAAAAACTTATTTCAAGTTCGCTTTTTACGATTCCAAAAATCTTAAAATAAGACATTTCTGTAAGTTTTGGGATTAATTTAAGTCTGTAAAAAAATCGATCATACTTTTTTAAGTACTCAAAAATCTTGAACTTATACCAAAATAAATTTAATAAATTTAGTATGGCATATTTTTCTGAGTGTAGTTGTTGTTGTTGCTCTTGCTGCTGTCGTTGCCATAGCCATTGCGGAGCCGCAGTGGGCGGGCCATAAAAGGTGGGCGTTTTATCGGTTGGGGGCAATGGCTACTAAAAATAAATACGACAACACGAGTACACAAATTGTCGCAGCCACCTGTTCACATTGTTGTGACGCAACTTCTACAAGTTGAATAGGAAGTGATAGACTCGAGTTGGCTCGAGAGGGGGTATGGTGAGGGGGGCCACAAGCCAATGGGAAACCCAAAACGGAAAGCGGAAATGTGGTTAACTGTTGCACCTACCTGCGGCTGCTGTTGCTGCTGTTGTTGTTGTGGTTGTTGCTCCAGCTCCTGTTGCTGCTGCTCCTGTTACTCCAGCTCCTGTTGCTCCTGCTCCTGTTGCTCCTGCTCCTATTATTACTGCGCCCAGACAACGCTGCTTCTCCTGTTTGGAGTTCATTTGCACCAGCGATTGTGCTGCCGACCATTCCAGCTGCTCATCAGGTTCATCCTCATTATTATCATTATCATCATCTTCGACATCATCCTGCACATCATCATCATCGTCGTTGTCATTGTCGTCTTTGTTGTTGGCCAGCTCGATTATCTCACGCTTGAGTGCAGCAGCTCTTCCGTTTCGCTTGGTCTCCCTTTGAGGCTTGAGGCTAGACTTGAGCGTCATCATCTTGCCTTGGCCATTGTTGCTACTATTACTGTTATTGTTATTGGCATTCCGCAGCACTGAGGACTTGTCCTCAATGGGATTGGGATTGGGATTGGGACTCGGATTCGGATTCGCAATGGTATTGGTATTGGAATTCTGTGCTGGCCTCAGTTTGCGCAGTGTTGTCGTCGTCTGTTGTGGATGCGGATGCGGATGCTGTTGTGGATGATGATGTGGAGACGTCGTCGTCGTCGTCGTCTGTCCGCCTCTGGGCGACTTCGCCTTTGGTTTCGGCTTGGGACGTCGCCAGCTTTGGAGCTCTGTGGCAGATGCCGCATATTTTTTGCTCGCATAGGCAATCGTTTGTATCTTGTTGCGACTGGGCAGTATAAAGTCCACAGACATTGTGTCGTCGTCTCCACTTGCCACTTGCCACTTGCCAGCTTTGGACCGTTCGATAAAATTGTTATAAACTACTTATGAGTGTATGCCAGACCTTATATAGTATATATATTGCATATTATATACCCTTTGGGCTCTTGTTGCTCTTTGTTTGTTTTGTTTTCCTTTTTGTTTGGTATTTGTATTTGCTTTTATGCTTTTTGTTGCTTATTTAGTATTTATTTGATTTATGTATAATATTTAGATATAGCACAACCTTCTTTCACATCGACTCCAGTGTCGTCTGCAGTAAAAATGCATTCACTTTGACTCCGACTTTGACTTCGACATTGACATGAGCTGCCTTCTGAGTAGCGCTACTTCCGCAGATCCTTCTCCTTCTTCTGTTTCTATCTCTATCTCTAAGTTTAGCTCTTTCTCTAATTCTAAGTCTATCTCTAGTTCAACTACTACTGCTGTATGGTGCCCGTTCCTGTGCCGACTGCGGCTAGCGGGCATCCTTGATCTTGATTCCGATTCTGGCACAAGGATTTGTGCCTCTGTCTCCTCTCTTTTGGCTCCTGGCTCCTGGCTCCTTGCTCAGGCTCAGGCTCTAGCACTGGCCCTAGCACTGCCAACTGCCAACTCAACTCAGCCTTCTCCCTAGAACATCCGCAGCTTCGTTTCACAATTTTCTCTCGTTTTGATTTATATCACTTTTCTTTCGCCGTTTGCCAAAATCACTTTGAAACTGTTTAAGGTATTGCTTTCGTTGTTGCGTTTGCCGTTCTTCCCATGCATTTATCAAAGTTCTTTATAGATATAGAAAGAGAGATTTATGTTGAGATTAGCCACAGTTGAATATTGAAATCTAAGTGAAAAGTAATATTTAATAATGACTGCATATAAATCAGAGCTAAAAATAAAAACAAACAATTCATTTAATAGACGACAAGAGTTAAGATTGGGTTTCATACTATAGAACTTCATACTGTATTAAATAAGGCAATTTAAGTAATTTTATTTGACTTAAGTTCGATTATAAACGGCAGACGTGGCATGGATATTTTGTGGTTCATTTTTAATGTTTACAATGAATAGAAATCGGAATAAAGATTAAGATTAGTGATGTAAAAATACATCGAAAAATCAATTTGATAAAATGTTATAGTTTAAAATTTTTATTTTTGGGATGCTTTAAAGTAAAAATCTTGAGAAACAAATGGATAATACAGAATATAATAGATCAAAATTACATTCCGCTTGGAAATCGATCAGTTTTGGCAAAGTCATGAAATCAGCTTTCAGGTCATGATTTAAGCATATCTTTTGTATTTTAAATTATTATTCTTTATATATTATATGATATAGGATTGTATAATATAAGATAATTAGAAATAAAGGTATTATAAGAGATTCTAAGAAAGATATATAACAAATAAAAACATTTTGATATTTTTTTAGTCTTATTTTAGGCGCCTTTAAAATATTAATAAAAAATTCTTGAAAATGCTAATTAAATTCTCCATTTTACACTAGTTTCTTAAGCGTTCTTTTTTTGTGTGCCGTTTATAGAGTCTAAAATTGCCATTAAATGAAATGGTTGTCTCTCAAATTGCATAATTTAGACGCTGTCTTTGGTTTAGAACTGTAAACAAGTTCGTGCACGCACTGCTTCCCTCTCTCTCTCCCTCTCGTTCTCTCTTTTTATCGCACTCGTTCCCGTTCTCTTTCTGGTTCGCAGATGCTGTTCACATAATAAATAGAGCATAGAGAGATTTTCCAATAAAATGCGCGATGCAAACACAAGTCACAGCACTTTATAGAGATTGTTTAATTAAGAAACAGATTTAATTTATTTATTTATTCTCAGTATTTTGCAACATTTTGTGTGAGTTTATTTTTTAATGCTGAAAGTGGAAGTTTTGGTGAGAGGGAAGAGGAGAACTGAACTATGTGTGTGGGTGTTGGGTGTAGAGGTAACGGTAACGGTAACGTTAACGGTACTCTTCCAATGGAAGGCGCGCACGCACGCACACCAAACTATCTATCCCTATCCCACTTTTTAAAATGGCGCATGGCTCGTGGACTCGTTGTCTTTGTTTAGGAAATGCAGACTTTCGATTGCAATTCCGATTTCTTGTTGTTGCTGTTGTCGTTATTTCTTGAAGACCATATATTGCAAAAACACATTCACAACACAGTTTATTGCATATTTATAATATATTTACTTTAAGCACGCACTTTTATCAATTTTTTTATGGCCGAAATTCCTTGTAAGTGGAGGCGAAAAAATTGTGTGGAAAATTTTCTTCGTTGTTCGCTGTGTTTCAGCAACAACAACTTGTTTCACTCTGCACTTGTCGAATGTTTTGTGAATTGAAACGCGAAAAGAGACGGGCAAACGAGTGAGAGCGAGAGCGAGAGAGAGAGCGCGAGAGAGCAATGATTTTATTTGATGGGGAGTAACGAGTGGCGAGTAACGAGTGCGGCATACATGCAACAAATAGTCAACTGTTGGTTGCCTTAGCCTACCTCACTGTGCTCACCCACCCCCATCATACACACACACACACACTCCCCCTCCCTTGCTGCCTGCTCTTCCTCTTCCGCTACCATGCGCGTTGCACATAAACAATGCGAGAATTTATTGCATACTTTGCAGCGCTCGCTTCTGCAGCGAGTCGGTCGTTAGTGTCTTCGCTGTTGTCGTTGTCGTTGCTGCGGCATACGACACACACACACACACACATGCACTATTATGTTGTACACACACACACACATGGACACGGCACTTTGTTGCACACACGTCACATGCAACAAAAGTTGACAGTCAAACATTGCCGCAGCAGCGGAAAAATCAAGCCATGCATAAATTGAGTTTTCGTCTTGTTTAAACACAATTTGTTTGTATTTATTTTTTATATGACCGGAAATGAAAATGCCAAGAATAAACGAAATATGAAATTTGCCTTGTGCGCTTACACTCGCTCTGATTTTATATATCTAGAGAATATGTGTGTTATAGCCTGTTGAAAATTGCACACCTTTATCCGCTGCTTTTGCTGTTGCTGCACTTTGATTTCTCAAAATAATTTTCATTTAATTTTGTGTCGTCGTTTTATGCTTTTTTTTTGTTTATAAATATGTTAGTTAAGTTGTTTAATAATATTATTTAAAATATGGACTTTTGGCTGCCGCTGTGCGTCAGTTATTGACGTACCACTCCCTTCTTCTACTCTGCGCTTCGTGTTCGCAGCTTTTCGTTGCTGTTGCCGTTGCCGTCACGTCACAGTTGCCGTCGTGATACACACACACACACCCACAGTCAGTTGTACATATATGTGTGTGTATGTGTGTAATTTACAGCGAGTGTGCGTGATTTCGGGTCAGCAGCAAAATCCAACAACACCAACGTTTTTTGGTGGTGTTGCTGCTGCTCTTGCTGCTGTTGTTGGTGGTGGTGGTGTCGATTAATGCCCAACCATGGCAAATTTGCTAAGCGTACTGAAGGGTTGCACGCCCTTAAGGCTTAAGACTATAACAATTAACTAAGCGCTGCAATTAATTTGAAATCGATAAGCCGCCTTTTGATATCTCGATGTATTTTATGATCTTCTTTTTTTTTCTTTTTTTTGGATTTTTGGGCAAAAACCAACACAAAGACACAACAAGTAGCCAGGCAGCGAGGTAACAGCAACAACCCCCGAAAAAACAAATCAACAACGAATGCGCCGACGCAGTTGCTCTATCAAAAAATGTAACGAGAGGCACACACACACACACACACACAGCCGAAAAGGAGGCGAGCACACACACTTGTGGATTGCCGAAAATTATGCAACAGCAACAGCAGCAGCAGCAGCAGGGGGTGGCAAGGTGGTGGTGGGGTGGCTTTGATGGCATGTCGGCAGTCGCGAGGGTTGCTATGAACATCAACGCCAGAGGGGGTTGTGTTTTGATGTCTGCCACTTGGCTGCCTGCCTGGTTGCATGGAAAGATGGATAGATGGATGGCTGGTTGGTTTAAAAATAACCCAACAATGTAGACAGCAGAAACGGGGCAAGTGGAAGTGCTAACTTAGGCTGAATTATGGCCAGATTTGAAGTAAAGTCCAAGCACACACACACACACACACATTCTAAAGTGGAGTAAAGCGTTTAATTTGATTATTTTTGCATTTTGAAAGCGAACAATTGTCGCATAGTTTTGCGTTGACCAAAAAGCTGACACACAAGTTGGCCAAAAAGGCGGCACTAACCAACAATGGACAGCACTCTCTCTTCCTCCCCTTACCCCTTCTCCCTTTTTTAGCACTGCCCGCCCTGTTGTCCTTTTTAACATTTTGAGGTTTTTGGGGCTTTATTTCGTTACGTTTCGTTTCGTTTGGTTTGGTTTCATTTGGTTTTTGGTGCTGTTTGCACAGCGCAAACCAAATCAAAAATGGCGGGGGCAGAGGAGGGGAGACAAAAAGAGACAATAACCAGGACGAGAACTGAACGGCAACAGCAACAAGGCAACAAGGACATCATGGCCCATGGAACTGTGGCACATTGCTGTTGCTTTGTCTTCCACTGTTGCTGTTGTTGCTGTTGTTGCTGTTATTGCTTTGGGCCGAGTCGCAAGTCCAATGTCCCTTGTGGTTTATTTGGGACGCAGTTGCTCTGTTGCCCCCCCTCTGTAACCCCTCCGCCCCATCTGGCATTGTCATCAACGCTTCCGTCGCGAACTTCCTTATTATTCCTGTCACTAAGCCGCCCTTTAAATTCGCAATGAATGCCAAACAGCCAAACAGTTAAATGTTTTTCTTTTTTTCGTTTTCGTCTTGCGGAAGTGCAAGCAACACCCCTCCCAAGAGAAGGGCGGGGGGCACCCCTCAAGGTTAACAGCAACAATAGCAGTTGGTGAGGGTGTAAGAGAGGCGTAGAGGGGGGTTGAATGTCCTGCCGCGTTGCGGTTTCGACAACGCGGTTACATTGACCCTTTTTTTTGTCCCTTTGCCTTGTTATGCTTTGCTTTCGTCAACACTAATGGAGCTTAAAAAGTTGTCAAAAAGCGGCGCAGGATTTATATTTTAATTTCAGAGTGCCAAAATAGAAAATTAAATGGAGCAAAGTCTGCAAAGGAAGAGGGAAGTGAGTGAAGAAGGTAGAGCAAAGAGGCAAGAAGAGGCATCGCATCAAATGAACTTAACGCTGCCAAACACAAATCAGACGCCAATCGCCGTCAGTCATCTGTCTGGTCTCCCTTTCCCTCTCACTCGCTCACTCACTCACTCACTGTCTCTGTCTCACTCTAGCATAGCACATAGTACTGGGCTGTTGCACAGAGTCGAGTCCTGGCGAGAGTCCATCGCATTTATTGCCATATGCTGACAGTGTTGCTGGCGGGCAAAATCGCGTCTACAATAGCAACGGCGACGGGGGCCAATTTGAGCTGTCATAAAAATGTACAACAACTGGCTACAAAGCAAACAATGCGACGAGTGCCAACAGCAACAGCAACAGCAACAACAGCAACACAAACAGCAGCAACAGCTACAGCAGCAACAACAACAACAACAGCAATGGCCGCATTCAGCAATTGTGCAAACAAATTGCTGTTGCACTTTACTTTTATTTTACGAGTGCGAATGCGATGTTTCTCTGCTTCTATTCTCTATTTTTTTTTTTGCTGCCAGTTGCTGAGCCGGACCCAAAGCAGACCGAGGGATTGCTGCCTGTCAGCCCGCAGCAGCAACAGTCCCCGCTATCGCTCTCCCCCCCCTCGACAACATGCCGCCCAACGGGCCACCCAATTTGCATTTTACTATCGTTGCAGGTTTTTATAGTTGTTGCTCGTGTTGTTCATGTTGTTGTTGTTGCTTTTTGATGCCTCACTTTTGCGCTGGTTTTATTTGCGCGCCGCAATTTTCTTGCGTTTCTTGTTGGCCCAGAAGAACTGTTGGCCATAAAGTTTACTTAACATGCTGCTGTTTTCTGTTTTCTTTCTCTTTTTTTTGTGGAAGCTGTTGCCATTCGGATTGCAAAGTCAAGCAGCTTACCACCACACACACTTACTGAGACACACACAATATGCTGGCGAATTCATCGGAGGTTGTGGCATCGTGTTAATTCCAAGTCCCGACATTGCTAATGTCCTATGCATTTGTATTTGTAATTCTATTTGTTTTGAACTTGTAACTGCGCTCCATAAATTATAACAATGTAACAAAGTAACAACTCTAGTTTTTCACCTTTTGCCCCTTTACTGCTTCTCTCTACTTCTTTTTGTTCTTTTTTTCTTCATAAGCATAAAGCAAACCACTTGATGTGGTTTGGTGTTGGGTCTTCTGCGGTTCTGCGGGTTCGCTTTCACTCCGCCAAAACTAATTCCAACTCATTAAGAGACCTTTTAACAACAGCTGCACTTAAATCTACTTAACTGTATCAACATTTTAACAAGTTAAAGTTGTGATTATGATAAAGAGTTGACAACTACTTGCCACACATATTTTATTGGACTTGTCCACTTGATTGAAGATGTTTTAATGTAGATTTAGCTGGCGAAACTTGGCAAATCAAAAGAATACATTATTATAATAATACAGCTTAAGGTATTTAGTAATGTAACCACGCTTAAGATTGTTTAGGCCAGTTCTTAAGTTGCCCTTCAGAACTTTCAAGATTGTTCAAGAAACTTGTTGCAAGTTGTTTTGCAACTTTTTAGCTATAGAATATGGGTTTCAACTTCTTAATAATGGAATTATGAAAACTATAAACTTGGGAATAGATTGTGTTTTAAATGTAAATATGCTGTTATTAAATTAAACAATAAACTATCTTCGAATTTCTGCAAATTTGAGTTCTGCAAATTTGTTTTTAAATTGTCTCATAAGTTGAGCTATAGAATAATGCCACACAGATCTAAAGAATAGATTAAAAGATAAAACAAACTAACTTCCATATTGTGTTTAGGTTAGTCTAATAAATATAATAGAACTCGAGCCAACTTTAATGTTAATTTAAGATGAGAGAGATCTCTCCAATCTTATTACTCGTGGTATAATTTTGTTAAAAATCAATAAAAATCAAATATTTATATCTAATATATTATATCTAAGATATAATTTAAAATCTGACAGTAATTTCTATACATTTTACGTCAAAATATATTTTCAATAGTTATCAGACATTAGACATTAAAAAAACGGGCCTTAGAGTATTATTAAAATATAAAGAAATTTATTGTGATTAGTAGACTCTTCAAACTACATATATAAGGTATGAGTATATCATTTAAAAACTTTAGTTTCATACCTTAAGAACATAATAATAATAGAACAATAGCATATACCTTAAAAAACTGTCACATTTCTTTACAATAGTCTAAAGTGCTTCAGCATTCAACAAAAGGCAAATAGTTTTCATTGTTCTACCTTAAAACTGGAACAAGCTGTTCTTAAGTTGATCAACTTTCGGATTCAGCGTTTGCCTCTCACAGTGTTTGGGCCAAGTTATCTAATCAGAACTTTTTAAACGAATCGTAAATCGTTTCACTTGCTAGTATCCGGTGCGAATACGAATACGAGTACTCCTGTCTCCCCTGTCTCCCCTGTCTCCTGCATCTCCTGTGCCACAATGTACAATTCAGTTTGCAACTTGTTGTGCCACAACACAACACACAGTTTTCTTAGTGTCGCCACCGTGTTGTCCTGGTGGTGTTGAATCTGCAGCTTTTTATCGTTTGCCTTTGGTATCAGAAACGGTTTATCCTTTTTATTATATTCCCTTTTTCCCTTACTTTTTTTTTTTTTATTTTTGCTTTTTATTTTTATATCATCCCCCTTGCAATTTGGAGCAACATTTTCACAATTTTCAACATTTGTATTTATTTGCCGTCATGTGTTTAAGATGTTGTTGATATATGTTGTGTCACACACCCACATAAACATGTGCCACACGAGGTGGCAAGTATAGTATAGACATGCCTCCAGTGGCAACACACCGGGTTATACGGTAAGTAAATTAGGATTTATGCTTTGTTCTATTTGAGCGCTTGCAAAGCCATAAACGATTTTTTATGTACAGTCACTTGCCGCACACTCGGTGGCAAGGTGGCCAAGGTGGCAAGTCGAAGACGCTGTTGCAAAGTCGTGTGGCAAAGTCGAGAGTTCGAAGCGCCAGCAGTTCGCACCTTTCGCCTCAGCCTCAGACGATTTACGAGCGAACGCATGTGAGAACGTAAAATTGTTATAAATTTGCATGTGCATTTGCAATGTCCCCCCCTTTTCCTCCACTGTCTATGACCGGATGTCGGAAGTGGCTGCGGAAGTGGAAGTGGAAGTGAAACTGGAACTGGATGTGGCGAGGGCATTTTCTGTATGGACCATTAAATAAAACCAGAGCCATGCCCAAGCAAGATCAATCGCCACGGCTTCCTATTTAATGGCACATGAAACACAGCAAGCACTTCAACCGAAAGAGAGGGGGAGAGAAAGAGTTAGAGAGTGAGAAAGAATGAGAGAAGATTACACTCGGAAAGCTTATACTCTATATTAACGAAAATGGAGAAAAGGAATGGAGAAAGATGGAGAAAACATTTTCTTTAAAATAATAGAAATTATCTTAAATAAATTTTCAGAGCTAATTTTACATAAAAGTAAATTTATTTTAAAGGTAAAATCACCTTAGAAATTTTCTAAGAATAAATACGAGTATGTGTTTAGGATAAAGACGATCATATTATTAAATTTAAACTGACTTTTGCTCAATTTTATGGGAAAAAAAGCATTTCCAAATTTAAAGTTGAAATTTTGATATTTCTTAGAATAAGTCTAATTTTAGGATAAAGAAAAACATATTTTTTAAATTATGTTCTCTAATTTGTTAAGGTATAGTTTCTAAATTTAAGTTAAAAGTTTACTTTTTTATGTTGACTTTAAGGTACGTTTTTTTTTAGAGTGTATAGAGAATAGAGAAGGCAAAATGACAGCCAAGTTCTCATAGTGCCCAATTTTTCCTACACTTTGAAACGTTGCGTAATTAATGCGCGACAATTTATCAAGCTGCATTTGGGAAGGAGATTTGAGCCAATGAATGAAACCTGTAACTCATTTTGTCACAGCCAAATCAACAACAGCAGCAGCAACAACAAACAAACATTGACAAAACATTGACAATCATCTGCAGCTCCCACTTCTCCCTTATTTCATTCTCCACCTGGCAACGTCATTATTATCATTGTTATCAACACCATCATCACCATGATCGGCATTTACATTGCGTGTGCATATGTGAAATGACACCAAAAGTTTCAGCTACTGTTAAATTTTTTGACCCACTTGCGTGGTTGGATGGTTGGGTGGTTGGAGTGGTTGGAGTGGTGCAGATGATGACGCAAATCTTAAAGCATTGCCTACTAAGATGTTCAGATAGTCGACAGTGGATTAATGCTGCCATAATTCCACTGTTGCCACTGTCAGGCAGGCCATCGCATGTGGAGTGGAGTTCATTTAATATATCCGATAAAAGTATTTGCAATAAATCCTGTAAAAGCTAATGATTAATTGCTCTGTAGCTTTTAACGTCAACGCCGCATCGTAGGCACGGATTGTGTCAGAGCCACGAGGACGACGGCGACGACGACGACGTCGACGACGGCGCTTGGCGAACGTGGCGTATGAGTAATTCGACTTTGACGCCGCAGCGCCGCCGTCGACGCTGCGCGTGGTTTGCCTACAGCACACACAGACACATATTATCTCACACACACACTCACACTTGCACAGTGACACATACAGACATTTGTCTTGCTGCTGTTCATGTTTTGCGTTATTGTCGCTGCAAAGTAAAAACACAAAAATATTTATTTCAAATGAGTCTGTGTACAACTGGGACTACTGTGACTTTCCTCTTCTCCTCAACTCCCCCCCCCCTCTCTGACTACGACTGCGACTACGGAATTGCGGAACTGCGGAACTGGTAAACAGTATGTTGTTGTTTGTATTATATATATTTTTTTGTCGTCTTCTTCGTTGCTGTTTCTCTGTTTTTTTTCGGTGGGTGGCACGAAAATTACAGTCAAAGTCAGTTTTTGGGGGTGCGACGTTGGCGCCTTTCCTGTGCCAGGGTGAAAGACAGCATTTGCCATAAATTGTGAAAGTGTCAACGAAAGGCAAAGACACACACACACACACATAGAGAGACCCACTGTCTATGTATTAGTGTGAGGAAGCAACACGCACGCATATTTATTTTGAGCACATCCTTTTTTTGGCCAGAGCATTCGTGATACAAATGCGATATATAAATACAATATATATAGAATGTCCTTACATATTTACGCATATTGTTCTAATCAGTGGCTGCCAATGGCTTGGCTTTAATGACAGCCCCCCGCTGTGCTCCACCCCCTCACCCTCATTCACTACTTCTCCTACTCTTTGAAGAATGTCAATTTTTTGTCTAATTTATTTGGCTGTTTAGTCGCCAGTTCAGAAGGAACTCAATGCTCATATTTGTGGCTTGACTTGAAACAGAAACAGAGAAACAGAAACAAAGACAGAAACTACCACCCACCAAAGAAGGCAGAAGGGCAGCAGCGCAAAAGGGGGCGTGGCAGGGAGCGGGGAGTTTTGACACCACGCAGAGACGCTGCTGATTATTGTCACGACAAATTCCAGCAATCGAGGGAGCAGCTGCTGGCTGAGGGGGGAGGGAGTGTGTTGAATGCCAACCGCATATTTGTGCCCCTGAGATTCTCCAAAAGGGCGAGGCAGCAATACAGACAGCAGGGAGTGGGGAGGGGGGAGGTGGTAGTCGGGGGTAGCTGTTAACTTGGCCACTTGGCATTTTGCATAGGCTGCTGTTGACACAGATGCAGATACAGCTACAGCTACAGATACACAGAAAAAACAAACATTCTAAAATTCAGGTTTATTTCAATATTTTTTTTTAATATGTATTCAGGATATACTATAATTGTTGAGTTAACACAATAGTTCAAATATTTCTTAAACATTTGATTACAATAAAAAAAAAACTTGATAAATCCAATTTTAATCAAGTATTTTATACTCGATTTGAGTAATTCAAAAATTACCGAACTTTTAACACCTTTTGGACTGATTTTATCCAGTAATCCCAGAGGTTTCTCTCTGTGTATAGTTACGGAGTTGACTCACAAGATAGATAGTCTAAGCTGGAATCTGTAGATTGGTTTCAGGTAACATCAATACCAGTATGCCAATATTTATGGCCCGTTAGCTGACCTACAATTGACCGCAACAGGGGTTGAGATTTCATTTCATTGAACGCTTTAATAAGCTGCCAAATCCTTGCAAATGACCAGAGATGAAGAAAAACAATCACTTTAAGCAATTATTATATTAATTTCTTAACAACCCCACAAAGAAAAAGAAAATGACATGAGAAAAAAGTCTGCTGTAATCTTAACAATTGCAGGACATAAGTACCTGGAAGCCATAACTCAGCTCAGCTCAGCTCAGCTCGGCTTGGTTGGGTCTGGGTCTGGGATTGGGACTCTTTTGGCTGCTGGGCTGCTCTGCAGTTCCACTAAATTGGACACATCTGCACTGTTTTTCTGTCGCTTTTCTTCCCCTCTGGCCAAGCGGCTTTTGTTTTCCTTCTCGCCACTTCCTTGCCGTGTGCTCATGCACGTCCTTTATCCCCTCCTTATTTCTAGTCTCACTCCTACTCCTACTCCTGCTCTTCCTGTGGCTGGAAGCGTTTTAGCAGCGTGTCAATCTTGCAAGTCAAATGGCGGCACGCATGGCGAAGTTTTCCATTCCACGCTGCCACACTGGAGCCGTGGCAAATCCCCGCACGTTTCTGCATTTCAACAATTTCTGAATTCACATTCACATTTGCATGTATACATGCTACACACCTACACACACACACACACACACACCTACAGAATTTGTATGCTTAAGTAAGCCGACTGCGTGCATGTTTCTAATGGGCGGCACAAAAGGTTACCTGATGCTGGCTAAAAAGAAAAACAACAACAACAACAACAATCTAAAACCAAAACTGGAAAACTCATTTCAGGCCCTCGGGCGTGACTTTTATAGCACTTTGTTTCGAGTGGAAAGGGGAGGGGTTGGGTCTGACATCCCCAACCCCTCCATCTACACGCCCACATTTAAGTAAGAAAAAAAATATAAAAACAAATGGTTCTTTTTTTTTTTTGGTCGTTGTCAGCCTCCTTCTATTGGCGGCATTGGAAAACTTTTAGCTGTCGCATTTCCAAATGCGTTCTACAATTTTTGGTATTACTCGTAGTCGTAGCTTGTAGTAGTTCCTGTTGTCGTTATCCTTGTTGTTCTTCCTGCTGTTGTTCTCGTTGTTGAACTTATCAACACGCCGATCACTTGCGACAGTTTCCGTTTCAGAGCACAGCCGCCTAATTGCCCCGCACTCGTTAGACTCGCTCTCATGTTCTCAGCCAAAACTCAGTTCCATTCAAGGTGAGCAGTGTAACAACAACAACAAACATAGCAGCTACAGTAACAACAGCAAATACTGAATTTCCTGGGCACTCATTTGGCAGGTACTTTAACCCCTGCTGTTTCTATTTTTATACACTGCAATACATTTTGGAAACTATTTAAAAAAGCGCAGAAGAAAAAACATTTTTAAAAATAAATAAATAAATATAAAATCATATGCATTTGATAAATTAATTAACAGTGTAAGAAATCTTAAAATCGTTTAATGAATTAGTTGTACTTTAAGTCAATAAATAATGTTTGTCTTTTTACAATTGTTTAAGTCATCAAAATAAATCACAAATTTATTAAATCATTATTAAATAATAAATAATTTCAAATCAAATTATTTAAAAAAAAAACTCTATAATATTAGGAGCAGTCAATATTAATAATATTTACATAGTTATTGCACTTACCAATTGGAAGTAAAAAATACATTAATCATTTTATAATTATTATTAACCATTTAATTTAATAAAATTTAAATTTTTCTATATATATATATTAGTTGCGTAAATCTTATTTAATAAATTAAATTAAAAAAATCTTTTATAAGACTTGTTTTTTTGTTTAAGAATCCTTGGCTTTTAGCTCAGTGCAGTCAGTGTCTGTGTCGTGTTATGCTTCTTATATAAACTTCATTCGCTCTCTCTTTCTCTTTCACTCACACCTTGCAACGTGCAACTTGAACAAGGCGCAAAACCAACAGAACACACAATACAAAAACGGATATAGAAATTCAATACTTTGATTCGTGCCACAGTGGCAACAGCAACAGCAACAGCAGCGGCAACAAAAGGATAGGAAGTGCAACCATACAAGGTAACCAAATAGCAGGATAACACGTACCAAAAAGGAGAGCACTTGCTCCTTTCCCCAGGAGCGGGGAGGATATGTTCAGGGGGAGACGGGGCTGTTTATTGGGGGGTGTGTCTACAGATTTGCAGCTGCAGTTGCAAGTTGCTGACTAACTAACTGGTAACTGTTGGTAACGTACTTTTCGAAGCCACGTTTAGTGCATTACACAGTTAGTAGGAGTAGTTTCGTGGTTTCCACATGATTGATGCCATATGTCCCTGCACCACCACCCGCTCCCTTCTAAACAACAACTCCACTGATCGACAATAAAAACAATTGAGTATTTTGTAATTGCAGAGCACACAAACGAGAACTAATAAACAGAGCACGCAACGTTGTCCTGCGTATCCTTGTGTCTCCCACTGTGTGGGAACAACGTGTTTTTGTGCACTATGGGAAAGTGGTAAAATGTCGGGAGTACTAGGCTATAATTACTAAATACTTAGTGCCCTGTCTGTCTGTACCTTTGTACCTTCGTCTGGCATCCGGTTGGAAGGGAAAGCTCATGGCTCGCAACTCACATGTCTGCCAATTATAAGCAACTAACCGCAGATAACGCTACAGCAGAGGATGCTGTCCTGTCCTTTCCATTTCCCAAGTCCACATTCCCACATTGCCACAAATTCCCAGCTATATCTTGCCCCCTCTTCCCCCTTGAATCTCCGCCTTCAGCTTCGCCTCCATCGACCTGTCAAAGCGACGTGACTAAGTGGTGAAAAATGATTTCATGAAAACGTGTAGCTCTCAGTGGGGAATGCGAACTGAATGCAAACCGGGAACCAAGTCTGGCAATGGGAATGGGATTGAAAATGGGAAAGGGAGTGGGAAGTGCACAGAAAAAAACTCTGGGACTACGGAACAAAATCAAACCAACGCGGTGTCGAAAGTTCGGTAATTTCGAAATTTCTTAAATCGATTACCAAATACTTGATTCAATTACGATTTTTTAATTCCAATTCCGCCAATATTTTGGTTATGAAAACAAATGTTTTTTATTATTATCTTTAATTTTTATTTATTTGATTCGATTTCTAGAAGCTTACGTTTATTATTTAAGGCTTTAGTCTCTATTGTTAACATTGAATAATAAAATATTATTAAGATTAACAAGTTACAATTAATGAGAATAAAAAGGAATTATTAAAATAACATAGTTTTAAGATTCATTTTAAATTAAAAAATACATGCTAAAATCAAGAATTTCAGATTTGAATTTTAAGCTGCATCTTTTTTTTTTCTGTGTAGAAGGAGGGTTGCTAGGAGGAGGGGTAAGGCGAGGGGCAGGGGATTCTGGGCTGGCGTTAAAGCGTTCACAGCTTCCTTCTGGCCCAGCGCCATCGAGAGCTTCACTTGACGCGCCGAGTGTGCTACCTTGGAGGCCCAACCATCCCCCCTAGAGAGCGAGAGAGAGTGAGAGTGAGAGGGAAAGGAGTTGGCTGGCTGGTGAAGGAGTGAGGGAGAGAGGACAATCGTCAAAGGATCAACATTTTCGGGATGCTGTCGTCGTCACGCTGATGCTGCTGCCAAGTAGCACTTCAAGTGAGTTTTGCGACGCATTGCCGCATTGTCGCTACTTCATCAGCGAGCGGCATCAAGTGCAAGTATCATGTCGTTGTCGTTGTCGTTGATGCAGTCGACGTTGCAGTCGCAGTCAGCGTCGTCGCGAGCAGAGTGCACTTGTGCAGCATCTCGTTGTCTGAATGTTGCCAGTTGGCAACTGTGCGTCCGCAGGAAATGAATACGTGTTGAATATTTGTCGAGTGAAGCACAAGGACGATGTCTTGTCCTACCCCCCTCTCCCCTCCCCACCTCCCCTCCTACCCTTTTCACTTCCCCCTCCGCCCACTTGATGTTGCCCTCGTCTTCAAACGGGTTTGCCAGTCAGTCACATTCAGACGCCGCAGCAGCAGCAGCATGCACGAGTATGTAGAATGTATACATATATATGTACGTGCATATATATTCAAACATGCCAGTTTTCGAGTACTCGTACTCGTATGTATTCGCATATCTACACAGAAAAAAAAGCAAGCTAAAATTCAAGTTTTAAATTCTTGATTTTAGCATGTATTATTTAAGTATGACTTCAGGATATTGTTGTTAAATTAACACAATATGCTAATAAAATGGCAGCCAAACAGCATTAAAATGGCTAAAATAAATAGATTAATTTAATTTATTACCAATTCTTATTTTCTTATAATTTATAAATTGTTCAATCTTAATCATATTTCAAAATTTATGTTTTTAATAGTGACTATATATTCTTGATAAGCATGTATTTTATTTGATATATGTTTAAATATTATTTATTAATCACTTAGCATTAAAAAATGTAGAAGTGTCTAAGAATTAAAATAATTCTGTTTGGTTTTTCCTATTCATTGTAAATTGTTTAATCATAATAATATTTTGCAATCGATTTTAAAGTGTTTAGTGCCTTAAATAAAAAGCATTAGCTTGTACCACTAGCTATCGAAATGAATAAATAAATAAATAATAAAAATTTCACTTTACTGAAAAAGTTCTCCAATAATCAAAATATTTGCGGAGCGGGAATTAAAAAAATCAGTACTTCAATGAAGCATTTTGTTCTAGCTTAAAAAAGTTACCAAATTTCTGACACCGCATTGGAATGATTTTATATCGGAATTCCAGGTTTTTTTTCCGTGCATGTATTCGCATATCTACTTATCTATCATGCATGTGGCTCTGTGTCTGTATGTGTATCTGCATTGGTATGTGTTGGTATGTGTGTGCAGCATGTGCTTAGCCTTGTCTAATGCGCGGCCCAAATATGATAGACGAGAATATGTGTGCGAGTATTTTATGTGTGAGTATACAACAGAGATTTGCAAACGTTTCATATTTACAACAGCACACAACACAACACTGCGGCAGCAACAAGCTGCAACATGGCAACAATCTATAGATGATACGAGACGAGTAGAGCAGAGTAGAGTGAGGAAGGTGGGGAGGGTGGGGGAAAAACACCGCCAGCTGCTGCAAATGGCACGCATGAAAATGAAAGGCCCATCGAATGGGCGCGTTCATTGAGAATTTATTTCAATAAGAGACCCAAAAGAATAAAGAGACTCTCTTCAATGCAGCCAACAGATGAGGCCGTTGTGGCAGATGATTCAGATTCAGATGAGAGGCAGTTGTGGCAGATGAGAGACTGCGCTGCGGCTGCCCGACAGCAGCAACAACAACAACAACAACAACAGCAGCAGCAACAACAACATCAACCGAAAAAAGGAGGTAGCCAAGCACTAAAGGACATCGGAAACTACACTATGCATATGTAAGTCCTCGGTCACATATATACATATATGTATGTGTGTGTGTGTGTGTGCAGCAGTCTGTCAGGATATTACTAAGTGCTCTTGTTGCATGCTGCCATCGAGAGGCATGCTCTGTGTGTTTGTCTGTGTTTGTCAGTGTAGTCTCTAAAATGTAACAAGTAATTAGTATTAGTGCTTCAATATTCAGATGTCTATACATATATACAAAATACTAGTACATAATAACTCACATATCATAATTTAATATGCATTATTTATGTACATTAAAGCGTTTAGTAAATACTCAATTGGGGCATAGGGAAAACGTCCAAGTTTATTTTGCGTCTTAGGTATAATCAATTATACCCTTTTATATATATAAAGTCTCAACTTGTCTTCTTTTTGGAGCATCTGTGAGACAAACAGACAGAGAGTTAAAGACAGTTGCTGAGTGAAATCATGTGAAATTGACTTTAATAGTAAAGTCTTCATTTTAATATTGATTAAATATGCATTTTCTTTTCTTACCGTAACTTGTCTATTCCTTTGGGGTATCTAATTTTAAGTCAGATACTGATAAGAAGATAAAGTCCGAAGCCAATTACGACTTCATTAGACATCATTTAAGTTGTTTTATATTGATTTATGGTGTAGAAATTATCAAATATTTTTATATTGTCTTAACTCTTTGGGATTCAAAAATGATATCTCTTTATACTTCTTTTGATTCATACAAATATCACTATTATAAGTTTTGTCCACAATCCACTACTTTAAAATATTAAAATCGAAATTGATATTATTCATTTTGATTATAACATTTAAAGTTTTTGACATCAAATTTTTTATTTTTTTTATAAATTCAACACTTTCAATAAAAACCAATTTTATCATCATTAGTTTCTTCTTCTAAAATAGTTTTGATAATTTTTAAAAGTGTAATTTGTTTTATATTACAATTTTAATATTTTCAATTTTTATTAGAAGCAGCCAAAGAATAATACTTGAGTTAAGTCTGTGCTAAAACTAACAATTGATAATGCAAGTATTCTCACCACAAAAACCTATAAAAAGAGAACTTATTCCGAGTAAGCTAAATACCTCTTACCATGCACTTTCAATTAAGCCCAAAAAAAATGTAGCTTCTTTTAATTCTTTGGAACTCGTTTACTCTACCTCCAATTTCTGGCATTTCCCATAAATTTCCTATAATATTATATTACCAATCATTCATTGACAAGACAACAACAAAATAGTTCAATTTAGTGCTTATGGAAGCCATAAGAAGATCCTTTCCAAATAACGAACCCAAGTCATTTTTGTCCTCTAAGAGCTGCCACAAGAAAAGGTTCTACAAGTTTAATGGAATCAACTGCTTGAGTGATCAACGAATTGTGAATGCAGCTCAGGAGCCATATTCAAATTTATCCCTTGGCCATTAGTTGATGCATTCAAAATACAAAACACACACTCACACACACTCTGGCACAACAAAATGCCAGAGGGCACTAACCCAAGACCTGGCTTGAAACTCTGAAATACAAGAACTCTGGGTGCAGCCGTCGGTCGCATCGTCCGCAGGACTCCAGGCTGAATTTGAACTCGGAAACCCGAAATATTTCGAGCCAGTAACCAGGGTCAGGGAATCAGCTGCTGCTGCTGCTGCTGCTCCTTGCCATACATAATCATGATGCAAACGTGGACAGCTGTCGGAAAATTGCTGAAAAGCGAATGAAAAGCCGCGCGCGCATATCAAGCGCCCTTTTTCCATTTTCCCTGGCCTTTTTTTAACACACAGTCGTCGAAGCATCCACAATCAACAATCATCAATGGCAACAGCACCACCAAAAGTTGTTGTTGTTGTTTGTATGTAGATCGTCAAATGATGTCCCGTCGACAGGATCGTAGGGCGAGCCACACAGCACACACTCTTTTTGTAAGCATTTTCCTACCTGGATTTGTCCGGACTCCGGACCCGTCCTAAAAGGTCCACACATCGAGAAGGTCTTTGAACTCGGGCTCTAGCTCATCTATGTTGATGATTTCTCCAGCGGCAACAGCTGCCTCCAGCTGAGGATTCGAATTGCAAGCTGACAGATAGAAAGAGAGAGAGAGAGAGAGCGATTCTCTGGCGAAAATGCTCAAACAAATGTAATTAAAAATGCAGTTGGCTAAAAGTTTCCAATTACCGGAATGAGGAGAAAGCTGAACGTGTGTCCAGTTGGCAGCAAGAAGAATCCACACAAGTGTGCAAAACTTTTGTATCCTGTTGCAGGACATGCTAATAAGTCAGTTTTTGAAATGTGTTCCCCACCCAAAAAAAAAAAGAATAAACAAAGAAGGAAGCGGGAGTAAAGCACAATTTGGCGATGACGTAAACTGAATTCTTTTTGTTTTGCTTTTTGTTGTAGTTGTTGCTTTTATTGCTAATGAAACAGGCGCACGAAATGCTGTTGCTGTTTCATTTGTTGTTGTTGTTGCTGTTGCTTTACCTGTTTGCTGTTTCTATGTAGACGCGAAATGGCAAGCGGCTTGAGGGGGTTGTTAGCTGGGTGGTGCTGATGTTGTTGTTGTTGTTGTTGATGGTGGTGTTGCTGATGGCGTTGATGATGATGTTGTTGCTGCCGTTACTGCTGTTGCTGTTCTTGATGATGATTATGATGATGGGGTGGTTGCAAAAGCCGTTTCAAAAGGAGTAACAATGAAATTATAGCTGAACACAGGAACAAATAGCATTTGGGAAAAACTCGACAGCGAGCGTCCAGAGAGAGAGAGACAGAGAACAGACAATGCTGCAGAAACAACAACAACAGCAACAACAAGAACAACTCGTGCTTGTTTCCACTTTAATACATCATTTGGACAACAACAAGAAAAATAGAAATGAAAAGGAAAAACAGAAAGAGCATGCCAGACACCTGGTTCATTTTTCGGTTTGCCTCGCGTCTGAGTTGCCTGATTGGGTGCTGCACGGGGCAGGATCAACAGTTTTTGGGTTGCTTTTAGTATTTTCACTCTGTTTCTGTTTCAGTTGCTGCTGCTGCTGTTGCTGTTGCTGCTGCTGCTGTTGCCGCTGTTACAGCTGCCACTTCCTGGCCCGTGCCACGCGAGCGTCACACTTCGCTCGATACTCAGTCGTATGTACAAAATATACACTGCAAAAATAAACTATTTTTCTAAAATGCATGCTTAAAATTCTTTATTTAAGCATCTATTTTTTAAGTATGTATGCAGAATATTATTGTTAAATCAACACTATATACGGATGAAAAGCAACCACTTAGCATTAAAATAGACCAAAACGCCCAGAAATCATAATTCATAATTTTTAATAGTTTAAATTGTATTTTTTTTTACTAATTATTTTGTTTCTTATTAATTGTAAATTGTTTGATCCCAATAAAAATTTTATATTGATGTTTTTAATAGTGACTAGTTAAATTTGTATTTGTTTATTTATTACTAACCAATTTTTTTCTTATTGATTGTAAATTGCTAAATCCCAATAATAACTTAAAATTTGAGTTTTTTAATAGTGAATAGTGCCGTAAAAAATAAGCGTTAGCTTGTAGCACTAGGAATCGAAATAAATAAATAAATATCTAATACTAATAATTCAGTAAAGAAATAAATCTAATTATCAAAATATTTTCTAAGAAGAAAATGAAAAATCTTATTTGAATCAATCAAATCCGGAATTATTGAACTTTCGACACCGCATCAGATTGGTTTTTTTTTTCTCTAAATCCTGGATATTTTTTTCCGTGTATGTGCGAAGTAAATGCGGCAACCTGGTGTGTGGCAACTGCCACCGCCGTGAGGCACGCTACATTTCTACTAAATATTTCGCTAGGCAACGCCAAAAGCGTTTTGGCAACCACCCACAACTCGCACCCCACCAGCTACAGCTGGACATTGTTTTTTGTTTTGTTTTTTCTTGGTTGGGTATGAACTAGACTCCTTTTTGGCCAAGGCAGCTGCACTTGTAGAGCATTTCCTGTTTTTTGCACGCTCGCAAACGCGCTCAACTGGATCCCTGGCAAATGGGTGCTGTGGTGTTGTGGTGTTGTGGTGCTGCGGTGCTGCGGTGGTGCCGTACTCCCATGCTGCCGTGTTGCACCTTTGTTTTCGAGTGTGTTTTTTACCCTTAAACTAACGCTAATAATGCTTGGGTGCAGGAAAAGCTGTCGCTGCTTTAACCATATTGTCCTGTCCTTGTTCCAGGTGAGCGAATCTCTCGCATAATTTGGTTTCCTGTCGTGACGCGTGGCTCCTAAGCCGAATCCGACTCCGACTCCGACTCCTACCCCTAGATCTACACCCCATCGCAGTACCATATGGTCCTTGATAATGTTCGCCTCAATGCATCTGCGTCTGCGCGTGCCTCACAACGATCTCGATCATATTTTCCATTCCTTTCCTTTTCTTCCTGACCATTCCACCCGCCCCTAACGAAGCGCCTAACGAAGCGCAACAATTTCAACTAGGCAACTTTGGGGCGTCCAAAAGGGTCGCGACAAGTTTGCTTTTAGCTGGAAAAGCAGATTACCATTTGCCAAGAGCGAGTAAAGTACGAGCACCATGTGTGGTTTCACTAAAACGACTTTGGCCCAGTCCCATGTCCTCGCGCATATTTAGGGCTTCCATTTCCATATACATTTCCATAGGTGCTGCAGCCCGAAGCCCAATTGTAATTAGTGCAGTCCAATTCCACAGATGGTCGGTACGTTACATTTCCGAAGGAATATGCCAAGAGGTCCTTAAGGACTGACAGCTAGATGGATTGTACACAAGTATAAAATGAATGGCATTTCTTGGTCTGCTTCTTTTCATTTCTGTTTTTTAATAACAAACAAACAATCGTTAAGTACTCAAATTCAAGAGGCCATATAAAGGGGTTTTTCAACTGTCAAACAAACTGCGTTATGTTGTTTCATTCATCAGTCAAATGTACCCGGAAATTGATATCGTTCAGTGGGAGAGAAATAAAAATAAATATACAAATAAACGATAATCAAACAAATCATATTTTTGGCTTCAACAAAGTTTGCTTTACGCGTAATACAACTTGACAGTTGGTCTAAGAATGTAATAAAAGTTTGTTTTGCCTTAATTATTCCCGCAATTTATGTCGGACATAATTAGCTGAGACTTGGAGAAGCAGTTGAGGAAGCGACTTTGTGTATATTAATGGTAAAGCAACTAGTCTTAGTTATGTAAAATACTTAGAAATTATTATATAAATTTCTTCTAACCATCTTATTTTAATATTTCTTCAGCAGTCTATTATAATATTGTAATTTTATCAGAATTATATTATTATTAAATATATAGTTTTACTTAAATACTTTATTAAGCTTCTTATAATAGATTTCAAGTATAAATTTCTTCCTACAAGCTCAGAGTTTTTCCACAAAAATTCCTAAGTATATTTTTCGTAGAATTTTGTCATATAAAACTTCAAGTGTGAGTTGCATTTATTTGCTTCTGCAAAATATCGGAATTAAAATTTTCTCATTAAATCTCGGAGTTTAATTTGAGAATTCTCCTAATAAATGGAATATAATATTTCCTTAGAAATCTCTGTATTTTTTGGATTAAATAAATAAATAAAAATAGTTTTCCAGCATTATCCTAAATGTATATGATTTTGCTTTAATACTTTATTAAGCTTCTTATAATAGATTTCAAGCATAAATTTTGAGAGTTTTCCAAAAAAATGCATAAGTATATTTTTCCTAGAATTTGCTTCTGCAAAAATCGGGTCAATGCTTGTTTCTCCTAATAAGATGATTAAAAAATCTCTTAATGAATCTCAGGAGATCCTATAAAATCCAAGCCTAACAAACGGAATAAAATATTTCCTAATCAATCTCGGAACTTGAGTGTTATTCCATACATATTCAATTAAATGACTTCTCCGACTTGACTCATATGCAGTTCGGTATCAATTCTTAATTGAATTTCCCAGCAGAGATATGTACATACATATATATGCTGTAATCGTAAATTGCCAACATGTCCTGACCTTTGATATATGAAAACCTACGCCCCAGCAAAAGGCTTTAATCTATTGCTAGCTTGCCTTCCCTTGCTCAACTGATTCTTCCCCATCCATCCTTCCGTCCGTCCGTCCGTCCGTCCACCGGTCCGTCCGTTCGTCTACCCAGCATGACCAGCTAGTAGCAATCAACAATGCCACAATCCAACGACTGTTGCTCTCTGTTTGACTCCCCCATCCCCACCCCCCCTTTTTGGCCCGTCATTTTTGGCAATTTGTTCAAAATCAAAGTTCAGCAACAAATGCAATGCAACAGCAAGAGCAATTAACTCGGCACAACTGCCACATTCGACGGACGAAGGCGACGCTGTTGCAAAAATCCACCCCAAAAATTGTTCAATAACAAAAAGGAGCCATGAGCCAATTCAGGTACGAGAGAGCGTCCGAAGGAGAGGGAGAGAGGGACGCAACAATTGGAGGAAAAAAGGCATTGCGAATGTGGCACGACTGGCAATGGAACACACTTCCTGATTGCTGGCTCCTTGGGGCCACAGCACACCATCAAACGTGACTTTACTAATTTCATAATTGACTAAAATTAAATTTAGATTATAATTGGCAGTAATTAGTTATTAATTTATGTAAAAAATAAATTAAAATTGTTGTTTATACATTTTTAATAATTTCCCCTTTGGGTCGTATGCAGCTGGCCCAAAGACACGCAACAGCTACGTTCTTATTTTTTGAGGGTTGTTTAGGGGCTGTGTTTTGTGCTGTTCCATTTCCATGCTGTTCCATTCGCTTCGTCTCGTTTCGTTGCCGTTTCGTTTCGTCGGCCACGCTCTTCCTTTCCATTTCGTTCGGCCACCCTTATAAGCGACGTTTCGTTCAGTTATATTCTCATAAGCATTCAAGAGTTGCTTACGTTCGGTTCGTTCGCATTTCTTCTCTATCTTATATAATATTATATTTTCTCCTAAATCAATTTTTTCACTACCAACAACAACAACAATAATTCAAACTTAACTCAACTTTTCAACAAACTCGCGTCAACTAACTTAACTTTTACAACTCTAAAGTCTATACTTTCTATTTTATAAACAACAACAAAAAAAACACAACAAAACTTTATTTAACTCGTCACATCAACAACAACAACAATAATAATATTTTGTTTGAAATTGTTTTCAAAAAATAAAAAAAATTAAATTAAATTTATGCAAAATTGAAACCAACCAACAATAACAAATATTTAAAAATCAAATACAAAAATAAAAACTAACGCTTACTGTGGAGCGTGAGCAGCCAAAGGATATATGGAGCAATACAATTACCAAATGTACCCCCCTCCACCCAGTTAAGCGAACCGTTATGTTTTAAGCCCCGTTGTGTAAAAACAAAACGTAAACGTAAACGCAAATGTAAAAATCGATAAACCACACGCAGCCAACGCAAACGCAGCAAAACGTGTCCCTGTCCAGAGTCCAAAAAACAAAAAAAAAAAACAAAACGAGACCCCCAAAAAATACCCAAACTGAAACTCAGAGCCGAAAAGACCAAAACCAAAGTACGGACCAAAGTTGACTACAAAACACACTAAAGTTGGCCCCCAGTGAGACTCGACAACAACTATAGCAACAACAACAACAACAACAACTGTAACTCCTAGACTGAAGCAGCGGTCGGAGCAGAAATGTGTAAAGTGGCTGTGAAATTTGAAGTATCCTAACCAAAAACCAAAAAACCAACAACTGAAAACCAAAAAACCCCAAAAACCGCAGCAACCAATTTATCATCATATAAAACAATAAAATGCAATTTGAAATAGAATTTTGAATAATGATCAAATAATAATAACAACAATTAAAAAAAGGTCAAAGAGTGAAGAGGAGAAAGAGGAGAAAAGAGAGGCGCAACAATGCGTATGCCAAGCAATAAACTCTACAAGTAAAATCTAAACTACTACTACTATATTTCGGCGAGCCAAATCTATTTTTCACATGCGACAAATATTGCGAGATAAGAACTGCAACATTTCCTTCCGCTTTGCCACAAACCGATACCCCCTAAGACGGTCTTTGCTCGTTCGAAAGAAAACCACTCGCTTCAGCACTTAACACTTAACTTGCCTACTGACCACTGACAACCGCTAAACAAAAAAAAACAAAAAACAAACGAAAACGCTCAAGAAGAACTTAACCAACCCAACACAAAGCAACAACAACCACTCCCCATTATGCCGCGCTGCCTGATTGCCAAGAAATGGAAGGCGTATCCTTGGCTGGATCGTGCCGTGGATAATGGGCAGCACACTACAACAACAGCCACTACGACAACTTCCAGAGATGAGGAATTGTCGACCTTACCAAATATCAAATCACGTCGCTCCACACTCGATGACGACGAGGAGATCGATGTTGTTGGCGATAAGCTATTGACCAAGTCGGAAAAGCAACGCACAACAGCAGCAACAGTCACAGTAACAGCAACAGTCGCCGCCACAGTAGCAGCAGCAGCAGAAGCAACAAACGACAGCACAACAGCAACAGCGACTGCGACAGCTACAACAACAACAACGGCCAAGTGTTGGGGTCCCAGCTCACCAACGGCGGGCACCACAGCGCCAAGTCCGCCGCCACATTCACCGGAGGCGGCGACGCGAGTGGCCAACAATGTCTACAACGGTGAGTGGCAGCAGTAGCTAATGAATGAATAAATTAGTGAATGACTGATTGAAATGAATGAATCAAATATTTAGTACAAGTGTTAGGGTTCGAAATACCTGAATTATTTATTGGATTATTATATTCTGTTCAATATTTATTGACACTTCATTAACTTGAAAGTTTTCTATTGCATAGTCTTAAGCGCTTGCTAAAACTCAAGTAATTGACTACAAAAACTTGTTAAGAATAATAAAATATTTAGTGTTAGGTTTTTGACAATCCAGAATTTGCATGAAATATATATATTCTGATCGATTTATTGCACTTTAAAAGTATCTCTATTAGGTCTGAACCATCGAAATTTTATGTTGCATACTTTTGAGTGCTCGCAGAAAATCATGCAAGACAACAAGCTAAAATGTACTAATAACTTTTTAGTACACATGCTATTTTTCTGCTGCCTACTTTTGGGCAGCTAATGAAATTATTCTTTAATAAGTAATAAATATTCATTTCACATTTAAACGACTTCAGTAAGTTTTTCAAACACCTTTTTTGGTAGATTTTCTCAAAAACTCCTCTCTTATTGCTTGCCAGCCGCAAAAAGCCAGCAATGGCAACAAGTTAATCCATTCTAATAGCATTTTTCCTGCCATCCTCTCGACCAATTCACAGGCTATACACGTGAGCTGTCACCGCTGCACTACACCGCGTACCTGCCCAGAATGGAGAGCGAAATAACAGTTATACGTGCTGCAGCCACAGCGCTGGTGGCAGCAGCAGCCACCAGTGGAGCTGGTGAACAGCATTTGGCCGCTTATCAGACACCGCCTTCGTCCACCACATCGTCGCCGTCGTGTTCGCCGAGTGGCGCTAACCACAGCGATCGCTATAGTCCCACTGTGCACATCAAATTGGAATCGGGACAGACATCCAGTGAGCGCAAATGCTTCAGCAGTACGGGTGCAACGTTGTCGCTGCCGCCAAAAAAGAAGGACATCTACAGGCCATATTCGCTGGACGATAAGCCAGCGCATGGATATCGCAGACGTGTGCCCGCTGAGGAGGATTTGCATGCGGCACATGCTATACTGGATCTCAGTGCATCGACAGCATTTCACCCGCCAACGCAGCCACATCAATTGCAGCAGCAGCATCAGTTGCCACTGCAACAGCAACAACAGCAACAGCAACATGAAGAACTGCAACTGCAGCAGCAGCAACAGACGGAGCACATGCACACGCACACACATGAGCACAGTCACAGTCACAGTCACATGCACGCACACACACACACTCACGCCCACTCGTCGCCGCTTTTGGAGGCGCATGCGCATGTGCGTAGCACGTCATCGATTGCCGAACTGGCGGCTGCAGCGAGCGCGGTAAATGAACAACGCCCCTTGAGCAATGCCTCCAGTGCAAGCAGCAGTCACAGCAGCAACAGCAGCAACAGCAACCACAGCAATAGCAGCAACGTGCAAAACGAAAACAGCAATACCACTAACACCAATCAACTGCGTCTGGGCTTGAGTCTCGCCCAGGAATGCGATGTCGATGCCGATGGCAATGGGCAACCGGCCAAGACAGTTGCCTACACCTACGAGGCCTTCTTTGTGAGCGATGGTCGCTCCAAGCGTAAGCATGTGGTCGATCCGGCTGCCGTTGTTGTCCAGGATCAACAAAAGACCAAATACACGTGCTCCGAGTGCGGCAAACAGTATGCCACCTCCAGCAATCTGTCGCGTCACAAGCAAACGCATCGCTCCTTAGACTCGCAGTCCGCCAAGAAGTGTCACACCTGTGGCAAGGCCTATGTCTCGATGCCCGCTCTGGCCATGCATGTGCTGACGCACAAACTCTCGCACAGCTGCGGCGTCTGCGGCAAGTTGTTCTCGCGCCCCTGGCTGCTGCAAGGACATCTGCGCTCCCACACCGGCGAGAAGCCCTACGGATGTGCGCACTGCGGCAAGGCTTTCGCCGATCGCTCCAATCTTCGGGCTCACATGCAGACGCACTCGGTGGACAAGAACTTTGAGTGCAAGCGATGCCACAAGACGTTCGCGCTCAAGTCGTACCTAAACAAGCATCTGGAATCGGCCTGTCTCAAGGACGAGGAGGAGCTCATGATGGCCATGTCGCTGCACGGACATACGGACAGCAATAGCGAAAGCGGCGCCAGTTTGGCATCGCCTCCGCACGAGTTTGTCGAGCGAGTTAAGTTGGAGTCGTCGGGCGGAGTTGCCGCTGGCGGATCAGGAGCAGGAGGTATTACCTATGCCATGTAAAATGTTGAGTAAGTGTGCAATGCAAAAAGAAAAACACACACAAAAACAAAACAAAAACAAAAAAACAAATCCCTAGTTAATTTACCGTTACAAATGTTAAAAAGTTATCGTTACCAAGACGATCGATAGCGACATCAAAACCGCTAACAGTTTTTATATATACTAACTAAAAATACGATTACATACTTGACATCACAATACGTCCAAAAGCAAGTGTAGTAGAGTAACACAGAGACTGTAGAAATTCGCATTAGACACATTAGACAGCAAAGAACACCATAAAGAAAACCAAAAAACATACAAAAAAAAAACACAACAACATAAAAAACTGAAAAAAAGGAAAACAAAAATACACTTAGTAAACCTAATCTCGTTCTTCTTTAGTCATATAAGCGAGTTGAACATTCCTAGACCCAACATAAGCATTCCATAAGTAATACACACACACACACACACACACACACACAAACACTCACACGCACACACATACACACACATGTGAACACCACAGAGAAAGCCTTTTGCAAATTGGTGTTAAACCGAATGCAAACCCAAAACCTGAACTTGAGCAATTCTACGCTAGAAATAGCGCTATCTAATCTATCTAACTTACGATATATGCATTACATACTATATAATGATGTACTATAACCTGTAGCCTATCCTAAAAAAAAAAAACACTTTTAATCTTTAGCTCTCCTCTCTATACTCTATCTAAGCTAAACAAACAAAGAAAAAACCAAAAACGAAAATTAAAACATTCTCTTTAATCCAAAAAAAAACAAAAACAAAAACAATGAACAACGTTGACGAAGACGTAGACGAAGTGATTAAAATTAATGCAACGAATACAAAAGCAAATGCAATGTTTCTCAAACAACGAATTAGGTCGTAAGGGCAGCCTATCTATAAGCAGTATATAGTAGCGCCACAGAGCAGCGAATTTAAATTTAGCTGCGATTTTTCACATCATTCTTAAACTAAGTCACACACACATAGCTGAAAAAGCACTAACAAAACATTAAGTAAAACAAAAGCACTCGCAAATCGTAAGCAAAATAAATTCCCTTAAATTCAAATTAAATCCCCACAAAAAAATAATGACTAAATTCAAAAGAGCAATAACATTTTAGAGAACATCAGCATTATTGGCACAATTTTAAACAATTTTTGATACCTTTTTGTTATCATTTAAAGGCTAGAGAAACATTGGAAAGGAGGGGAAACATATTTGGGCATTTCATTTGCATTAAGAGCACGTCCCAGTTTATAATACTTATATAGTCAATTAGCATTCCAGGCAATTACCAAAAAAAAAACAGAGAATGAAAGCAAAATTATTTATTATTACGAATAGAAGACAAAGAGTCTAGTCGCTGTTTAACAGCAACATTATAATTTAAACAAGGGAAAAAATGAGAGTTTTTTCTGAAGAGACCCCAGACCCCAGTTATACTTACAGTACGAATAGTTTTAGAGCATTGCATTCTGTTGTGGCCCATTTACGAGTACATCAAGTAAGCAGCGATAAAACAAAAAAAAAGACCAAATGATTTGATGTTTATTCAAATCCGTATTCGATCGCATTAATCGTGCCCCTCAAACGAATCGAAAAAAATTAAATAAAAATGAAAATGAAAAACAAACAACATTATCGAGTGTGATCTAGTCTCAAGCATTTAACAGTACACTTCGTCCATGCGTAATAGAACCGAAAATGAAATGAAGAAAACAACAAAATACTTTTGCACTTTTCAAGATCTTACCTTATACGATATTACTTACACCTAACTTTATATTATGTAGCTCATATGTTCATTTATTCGCAATTACACCCACACATAAAACTAACGAGTATGCTGCACAAACAACAAAAAAAAACACCATGTAAATACTTAGTATTTAATCCGAAAACTGGCAAACCAAAAAAGAAACACAAATACTCGTACTTATCACTCATACTGAAAATCAGCTTCAGCGACCGATCTCAAAATATATATTAAAAAAAAAAAGAATAAGTGCAACGAACTTTTGTGGCCACAGTCATAGAGAACTTAGCCTAAAGAGTAGCAATGTTTAGATCAAAAAACTAAAAAAAACACCCAGTCGAAAGTTGTTGGTATATCTAAGCGAACGAAGAGGAATCTATATATACATGCATACATATATATTTAGAATACGTATGTAGTTGCGTAATATTTACAATATATATATATTACTTAGATGTAGTATACATATACTCCTAAGTTAAACTAGTAAGTATAATCACGACAAAATTATTTTTATACTGTTGAAAAGAGGAGAAGGCGCGAGAGACGTGAAAGTTTAGCGCTTCGCATTCGTTGCGGGTGACAACCCTAATACGAGGCAGTTGTAAAACTTTTATGGAATAATCGAATCGATATCGAAATATCGACATCGAAATCGGCTAAAGTACCAAAGCAATACTCAAATGAACAGCAAAACGACAAAGCAAACAATGCGAAAAAATATTCAATTATAACTTTAAACCTTAAAACAAAAGGAAAAAACAACAAAAGCTACTTATAGTCATAGTTACCAACTTATTATTATTTTTATAATTATTTGCATTATTTTCGACAAGAAAATATATATATTTATTTGAATGACTTCAATTTGTTTGTTTTTTTTTTTTGTGTTTGACGTTCATTTAAAATTTTCAAAAGAAAATAAGAAAAATGTTTAATTAGAGCCCGGCAATAATATTAAATTTTGTATAACAATGTAAACAACAAGAAAATGCATAATTAATTATGTGAATGAAAGCAATAACATTACGGTTAATCAATTTATTAGAATTTAAGTAATCTAAGGTTGAAACTATTTAAAATTAGTAATGACAGCACACTTGTATTTAAACAAAAAACAAAAAAAAAACCAATTACATGAAACAATTATAAAGTTATAAATATACAATACATATACATAAATACTTACATTATACAACACAAACCAATTGTTTTTCATTTTTCAACAACATATAATTATAGTTTTTATTAGCCCTGTTTTGAGTTCCACTTACGGATCAATTCCACAGCAAAAGGTAAAGCATACATCAAAAAGAACAACAATTAAACGCCAGAAAGTATGCAACGATTTCTGTGAAATTGTGTCCGAAGTGCAATTTGGAATGGGATTATTATTTGATTGCTTTATATATACCCTGGGTTTTATAAGGCAGAACTGGACGTCGTTTACTTTAAACTTATCATTTCGTATTATGGAGATTTCGTTGTTATTTTAAGAGTATTAAATGGAACCAGGTCAATAGGAAAAAAAGAACCCAAAGCAATTCGAATATTGTGATATTCCCACACAATTAAAAAGCTTACAATTAAAATGAATATTATACGACAGAGTATCCATAATTTATTCATTTTGCTCAACTGATAACTAAAGAAAAAAAAAAGTAAGAAACATTTTATTGAAATGAGCTCCAGAAACTATAAATAGCATAACGTGTATCGAGAAGCAATAAAACGTAGTTGTAATCCTAAATAAATATAAATTTGAGATATACTTTTCGAGTATGCAGCAAAAAGGAAATATTTTAAAATTTTTAAATTTTTAAATAACCTAAAGACACGTAGTAAATAAATTGCATATAAGCATATAGTACATACAAACTATAGAACTATATATACATACAATATATATATATATATATATTATATTTGGAAAAGCTTTACTCCAACAACAAAATCGGCGGTTACATTTTTGTTTTCAAAAAGTGCCCGTTTTATGGTTTTCATTTGGTTTTTCGGTAGGTTTCGTCACAGCCACGCACACATGTTATAGGTTCGTCCAAGCATTATAAGGATCATGACATTATTGTTAGAATGAACAAAAAAAAAAAAAGAACAAATGGAAAAAAAAAAGGAAACACAAATTGTTAAAGTTGATAAATTTTTAGCATAGCATATTAACGACATAGTTGTATATCATTGGAACCAGCGCAACTTTAAACACGTTACAATTGTTGAATTCAGTATTTGGTAGCATTAGGTTCATGATCCATTGTTTCCATTATCTGTTGCTATCCCAAATCCTCCTCTCATCCCCTCGCCCCAAAACGCATTACGCTCTGACAATGTTGTCCTTTTTGTGTCAATGCATTTTAACGAGCGCTCGTTAGGAACACCCAAACAAAGGGAAATGTAATAAAGAATATACAAAAAAAAAAGAAAAATACAAAAAGAAAAATAAAGTGAGACGCCAACTGCGTCAGCGCGTGGCTCATCCCCCCAGCCAGCCCCCCTCAAACCAAGCCCAACCCTTTTGTCCAAGACCAAAAAGTGGCAATATTAAATTCTTAACAATTTAATTTGCATTGGGTCTGTACATAGCGAATTTTTATTATTAGTCTTATTATAATTATTCTGATTTATGTTTTTATTTAACTGGACTGCTCCGAATTCCAGATTCGCATCAATTCCGCTTAAATGTGCTGCATTGAGATTGAGTTGATATTGGAAGTCGGAACAGATCTCTGTATGAATACACCGCAGTATTTACACAGCAAGCAAACGCGTAGTGGAAATGAAAATGATTATGTATAAATAATGATCAACAGCAATGATTAAACAAAATGAAAGACTTAGCACGTTAACACAAATATAAAAAAAAATTAAAATTAATTAATAAATTGGGAAAAATTAACTAATAAAGCAAGAAAAAACTATAAATACAAAAACAAAAAGCAAAATGAAAAATTACAGTAACAACAACAACCAAAATAAAAGACTTAACACTTTGAATATTATTATGAAAAAAAAAACTTATTTACATCTATTGTATATGGTATAATGATACGAGTACTTATAAACATAAAGAAAATAAAAAGCAACAACAACGAAGAGCAACAGTAAATGCAGAAAATAAGCAATAATAAAAACAGCAACGAAATAGTAAACAATGAGCAATGAGAGCAATAGAGCATTAAATCTAAGGTAACCAAAAAAGTATTATAGCGCATGTATATCTATGGGTAAATATTTGGAAATCGTTAAACTATTGCGATAAGTAAGCGAAACCAAAATATTTATGGCACTATATACACACACAGTATAGCATAATAAATACTTATATATATATACATTATACATACATATATATACATATATATTATACATATATCTATAAAATATATGAATACAAAATTAGCTTTTAGTTTACCAGCAACAAAACAAAAGAACAAAAAAGAAAAGAAAAAAGCCGTAGCAACTTTTTGGATTTAGCTGCATAATGAATTGATTAAATGATTATTAGTTATCGATATATACATACATAGTACATATAAAGGTAGAGTTGTTTTTTGGCATATTGTTATCGCAACTTTTGTGCTGCTTTTGACGAGACCAATTGATGTACTTTATACAACGAAAATAAAGATTTAAACATAAACAAAATATAAAAAAAAAAAAACTAAAAACCAAATGAATGAATTGAGAATTGAAGAAAACTCATCTTATGTTTTTGCATAGGTGCATATTGTTGCGATAGATTTACAAACAAATAAGCAATACCTATTTTCAACCAAACAAACACAGATACACACACACACACACACACATACACGGCAATACATAGAAGAGATAGTTGAAGAAGTTACTTGCGTAGTAAATAAATCATTTTAACTTGTATTTAGAGCACACAACGTAATGTAGAATTGTAGAAAAGTAGCGTTGCAATTAATTAATTATTATTATTAACAACAACAACAAGTAAAACAAGATACACAAAAACAAAAACACAGAGTGCGATTGCGTTTAAATTTAAGCTTACAACTAAAGTACGACTAACAGCACCTTAGTGAGCCAGCAAAAGAATTCTGTACCTAGAACAAACAAACAAATAAAAAGAGAAATGAATGAAGAGAACAACACACACATACTTACATAGAATATATCTAATGTATCGATTACAACAACAACAAAGAAAACTAATCGCATATACATAAACAAAACTATTATTATTATTATTATTACTGATATACACGAAGCGAAATGCGTTTATTATGCGACATACATGACATTATGTACATGACATTCATGTACATACATGAGACACACACACATACATACAAGTCCAGGCACAGGCTGTCAATCACCTGAAAAGGGAACGTCAGTTAAATCGAAGGGAAATCAAATAGTTAAAAATAGTTTTTAGGCGTGTCACGAGATCCACAAGAAATTTAAAAGCATACTTTTAAGAGCAAAAATAAATTTAATTAGAATGCTCTTTAAAGCAGCCCTGAAAAGTATGCTACGGAATTGAGAGGAAAGTGGAAGACGCCTAAGATTATGTTTCTCAAACTGACGCAGCCTTCAAAAGTCAATTTGCAAGATGGTCAATTTCAATTAAAATAAATAACATCGTTTCTGTATTTAACGTTAAGTTGTTAAAATTGTGCAGCTAATTAAACAAGAGTTTAAAGAAACGATATAAAATGATGAGAAAATAAAGAGAACACGAAAATGTCTTCAGTTCGTTATGTGGTTTCCATTGGGTTTAAAGTACAGCAATATATATATTTTGTGCTTTAACCAAATTGATTTGTATAATTATAATCCAGCATTATAGATTCAATATATACAAACATACATATATGCACATAGTTATTAATCCCCCAAAAAATACAAGAAATAAACACATACTTGAACACAAACATACATATACATAAAAGCAATGGCAAAATTTAAATGCATAGTTACTAACTACTTAAAGAACAACAAGAAAGACGAAGAAGTTGATGAATAAGAGGACGAAGACGAATTGAAAAAGCCAAGCATTCTGTAAAACATAAACGTACATAAGTATATTATATTATATTTTCATAACACATGACAAATTTATACATGAAAAAAAAAAGTGAAATTAAAAATGCGACGAATGCAAATACAACTTGCGTAGTAAATGAGAAAAAAAAAATGAAAACCAAAACAACAACAAACAAAACATAGTAAATAAAAATAAAAATCTGAAAAAAATAACTTGCAAAGTGCGTTTCATTTAAGCTTAAGAGAAAAAAAAAATAAACGGAACTCTGCAAATGGGAAAAGCTGCCGGAGATAATGGGGCGATTTGCAGTTGGGCTTTGCCAATAGATTACTTCAATAAGTAGAGCTGTCAATGTGAACGTCAAGCCATTTGAAATTGCTCGAAAGCAATTCAACTGCCAAAGAGAAATCAATAAAAATTATTAAAAGAAAGCAAAGCAAAAAAAAATAACAGATGAGAAGAGCAGAGAAGGCAAGGGAACAGCTATCATTTGCGCTGCTGCTGCTGCTAAAATTCTGTTATAGTATCCAAACAGCTGTCAGTAAGTGCAAAGCTGTACTTGACTCAATTTCTTGGTGATTTTTAAAGGATGCATTTAGAATGAGTCCAAATGAAATTAAATAAAAGTGCAGATAAAAATCCCTCAGCTAAATTATTAACAACTTTAATTGCAATTTCAATTGAGCAGCTAAAATTACATTCAACTTTTTTAGATTATTTCTTCCTATTATAAATTTGAGTAATTTAGTCAAGATTTTCATAAATTCACTCCAGTTGTGTTTTCAAATTTCACATAAGTTCAGATGGTTTATTTATTCAATGTAAAAGTAAGATATTAAACATCTAAAATTTCAAATCAAGTCAAGCTCTTCACTATTCACTATACGTCACTATGCATACAATATAGCATCTATATATCTATATTTCAATCAGATCCAGATTATTTATACATTTCCAATCAATAAGCTTATGACATAGCACAATCGTACATATTCTCCATTTACGATTCTGTATAAAAAAGACTTTAATATTATTTTTGCAAATTTAAAGTTCGCATAAAATTTAATTGCATACTTTTAGGGGCAAACTTTATAACAACAGTTTTATTAATGTTTTTATATTTTACAATATATTTTTATTATATTCGATGCATGAAATTGAATTACAGATCACAGTTGAATCTGTTGAAGTCATGAAAATCTACAGCTTTCAGTTGTTGTTCATACTTGTTGTTGTTGTTTGTTTGTTTGTTGCGCATATTTTCACATATCATAAGTTTTTATGCTTATTAAAAGGCAAAAAGAAGAAGAAGAGAAAAATTGAGCATAATTTATATGATTTGCCTATGTGAATGTGAGTGAGGCAATCGCAATGGCCAAAAATGCTGTTTATGGCCCCGATCAATGGCACGAGAAACGATGCTTGTTGTTAGATTGTCGCACAGCCCAACGATGGCTTATTTAGCCATGGCTAGCAGGACTACTCGATTCCGTTGGCCTTCTATGTAGTAGATTGCCCAGTGGCACACATACTCGTGCTCATAGATATACGATATAGTTTTGGGCCTGGGGGGAGGCAAGAAGAAGCAGAAGCAGAAGCAAGCAGAAGAATGAGCAACCCTTGGGGCGGTGGCAGTGGCATCATTGAATGGCGACATCCAAGTCGCTGGCTTTTTTTGGGTCTTTGGTCGTTCTTGGAGTTGGGTTGGGATGAATGGGGTACATGGGCAACAGGGTTTGGCCTGACTGTTGCCCGTTATCCAGCAAAACAATCAACAGCGCGCGTTTTTAAGCCATGCCAGATATATATATACATATATATTTATTTTCTAATGCTTTTTTTCTGTAACTTTCCACATTTCACCCTTGTTTTTCACGCTTCAAGCGCTTTATGGTCTTCGTCGTTGTCGTTGTCTTCATTGCTGTTGCTGTTCCTGTTTTCGTTGTTGTTGTTGTTGTTGTCATCTGCCCGCGGCTAGAAATAGTAGGCTCAATTGAGGTCCTGGGATTGGGATTGCTATTGGCATTGGGACTTTTGTTTTTGTGGCTATGGCTGTGGCTGTGGCTGTGTCTATGACTGTGACTGTGACTGGGCTTTTGGGTCTGTCTGTGTATTCGTCTTTGTCCATGTGACGTGGATGTATCTACAAGTACGTGTATCTTTTGCCTTTGTTGCGCGTGAATTGTTGCCTTGTTTACTACTGTGCCCTTCAAATTATGCACTATCTAGCAAAAGAGAGAGGGGCCAGTGGGGGCTGGGGAGGCGGAGGGGAGTGGGCAACAGCGGTGGGACGCTTGGACGAGCGGAGATTGCATTAAGATAAATTTAACTGAATCAATTTGCTTAATAGCCAATTGAAGAGCAAGCCAGCGCAAAGAGGAACAACAACAACAACAACAACAACAGCGACAACGGCAACTACATTAGCAACAACAACAACTATAAGGAGCGCCAAAAAAAAAACAGAAAACAAAAACACTGTTTCCAGTTTTAGTGTCATTTATTTTAACGTTGATTTCTTCATTTCCATTTATTTACATTGCACACTTCTAAGCGAACGCTTCTTCTTCTCTCCCCTCTCTACTCCCCTTTTCCCCCTCCTCACTTTACTCGCTGATAATGAAACGTCGTCCAGCTGGCTTAATACAAACGCTCTTTAACAGCAACCAAAAAAAAAAAACAGAAAAAAATCAAACTAAAGCAGAGAATACAAAAATAGAAAAGAAGCCAACGAAATTTTATAAATCTCGAAAGTGGCGGCCAAATTATATAAGCGTAACATAAGCTACAGAAAGGCATTGGCATTGGGAATGGATTTGTGATGGGGACGGGGATGGGGATTGGGCTGGAGATTGATAATGAGAGGTATGGATAGAGTATTCCAATTTCAATTTAGACGCTACCCTGCTCCAGATGACGGCCCCATTGCATAAGTAACCAATAACCAAGTATCAACTGGCAACTAGTAACTTCTACTGGCCAACACCACTGGACACATAGACTCATGGACACATGGACACACTGGTCACTGGTCCGTGCTCAGTGGACTGTGAACTGAGAACTGCGGGCTGTGGCAAATGCCTGGCATTTAGAAGCGGATGTTCCGATTCACATTTTGCAACGCAATGATAAACTTGGCCAGTTCCGGCTGCTTTTTGACTCTAGACTTTCTAGCGATTCTCTGTTAGCGAGGGCTCTACCACAAGTTGATACAGTCTCTACCAAGTAGCCTTGAATATTAAAAAAAATTTAGAAAAACGCTTGGAAATTGCTTAAATTTTAACAAAGTTCAAAGTTGGTGTGATATTTGACTTTGACAAATTTACAAGTCAATAATTATTATAATTTTTGACTGACTTTTTCCAAAAAAAAAAACTTAGAATTATGCCTAAAGTATTGTTTTATAATAGTTATTGTCTTACATTCATAACTATGCATCAAATGTGACACAAATAAAATAAAATCTAATAAATCAGACATTAGATTCTCAAGAAAGAACTTCAGAAAGTTTTAAAAAGTATTTTCAGTGATTTTGTTAAATTTATTTTAAGCACTTCAACTTTCACAACTTTATCGAAAATGAAAGGTTATCAAGAATGTGAGGTCCATTTAACAATAATATGTTTTTAAATCATTTTTGAATTTTTCTTAGAGATGTTTACATTTTTGCCTTTCATACATATCTACACCTTAACCATATATCTAATAAATTAGAGGTTTTTGCTGACTTTTGTTGTACTTTTGTAGAACTTCCCTCGCATACGCTCAAAACTTGGGGGAGTTGTCTGCTCTGGACTGGTTTATTCTGGTCAGGTCAAATCACATTATTTAGCGGGCTCTACGCACGTGTGTGTGTTTGTGTTGAAGAAGAGGAGTAGGAGGTAGAAAGGGAGGGGGCAAGCGGCCAGAGTATGGGTGGGTCCTTGGCCAGGCTTAAACTGATTTGCATGTCGCGAAAAGGTGCGTAGGCGGTAACAGACGGAACTCGAAGAACTTGACTGAAAACCTTAGGCGGCTTATCACGACTGATGAATCTTTTCGAGCTGTTTCGGATTGAGGCGTAATTGCCGCGATTCGCCCATTTTTCGCACGGATCGCTTACGCACATGTCCATAAAAATCAAAATAGATAGCATATAGAGCAGCCGGATATGAAAGCGTTGGAGTTGAATTGCTGGATTGTTATTGGAGCAACTACGAGTTGGACGAGTTGTACGAGTTGGATTTGTGTTTTAGACTATGCAACTAATTACAGGGCGCGTAACGTTACGGATTTTAATTATCGCACTGTGTTCGCTCAGCTGTTGCCGTTTTGGGCCGCGTCTATTGGCGTTCTCCAGTTAACGTATTCCTAGACCAATACGTAATTGTTGCCGCTGTTGTTTGTGTTTCTGTTTTATTTCTGTTTCTGTTTCTAGGCTCGTCCTGAGCCTATAGGCACGCCCTGAACGACAGTTACAAACAGCCGGTCGGCAAATCGATTGATTGTGGCCAAACACGCAGCGTTGGACAGGATAAATCAAGCCTCTGACATTTCTTTCTTTTTGGCCTTTGGCGTGCGTGAATTTTTGTTAATGCACACGGAACACAGCAAACAAAAACATAAAATGTCGCATTACCGACTATGGAATACCCGTTACTTATTTAAATATACACAACATATTTTTATTGCATACTTTCAGGCACAGACATTGCTTTACAACTTAAATCTGCCATTATCACCTTTCTGTTTATTCGACCTTATTGCGATTAAGATGGATATAGCGAATAATATTAGTTAACGTTAATTACTTTTTAGATCTAGGCGCGGACAGACAGGCGAACTTGGCTATATTGACTCGGCTGTTGATGCTGATCAAGAATATATGGTCGGAGATGCTATCTTCTCCCTGTTGCATACATGGCAACAAATACAATATACCCCTTGCCTTATTTTTCAAGTAACGGGTATAAAAGAAAAGAAATACTCATAGTCTCTCACTCAATACAACAAAACAGGCAACAGGCCCCGGCCATATCCACTCATCTATATAAAAAGTCAATATCCAATTCCATACCCAAAAACTTGGAGCGTAATGGACTGAAATCCAATACAGAAATATGCATGAAACATGCACACACACACACACATAGGGAGTGTTTATGTGTGTGTGTGTGACAGACACAGACTCCAACACACACAGATGTCAAGGAAATATGCGCCGTTTAGTCACAACTGTCAGTTTTCAATTGATTTGTCGAGCCACTGACTGCGGCATCCCAAGCAAAGAGAGAGAGAGGGGAGGGCAACAAGGGGCAGTAGTGAGGGGCAGAGTATGGCAACAGTCATATAGGTTGAGCGTCCATCAAAGCCAACAAAGCAAATGTGAAAACATTAAAGCCATTTTGGTCGAAATATGAAATATGACTGCGATAGTTCGCTCAGTCCCAACCCATAGCCCACATTCAACTCCCACTCTTGGCCTTGCCCATTCCCTTTCTTACCCAATTGCCATTTTCATTTCCATTTTCCCCCAATTTTTCCTGGCCACAATGGCCCGCAGCTTCGCTTCGTTCGGTTCAGTTTGGTTCGCTCGCCAATTTTGCTCTCCTCCATGGTTCTGTGCGTTTCGCTTGGCCGCCAAAAACTTGTTTGCCAGTCATGCAGCAAGTCAATTTTCGTATCGTCATTGTTAACATCATCAATTTGTGTGCTTAATTTGGAAACTGACGCGCAAAACAAAAACGCAAGACAAAAGCGGGGCCAAAGACGCCAGAAGCTAGCCGGGTCAAAACGAAGACGGAGCCAGAAGACCAGAAGAATGGAAGACATCGCATCACCTTTAAAGAACAGATACTCGTAAATTGAGATGCTGCTGTTGCTGCCATAAAGCAGCGTCAATTGTTTATTACATTTTCCACACTTGACGAGCTAACGGCGATAAATGCGAAATGCGAAAGTGCCCTGGCCAGGATACGTCAGGGATATATGGCCAGCTTGATCTCCCTTTGAGTCTGTGTGTGATTGTGTGGACAAAACGAAGAAGGCCCCGGGGCCAAAAATCAAAACAATTGCAGCTCAATTCAATTGCTTGCGAGCACAGCGAGTGTGAGTGTGAGTGTGAGTATGAGTATAAGAAGGACCAAAGGACCTAAAGGACCAAAAGCAGCAGACATATCAGGCCGAATGTCATACATACCTTGGGCTGATTGTCGCTGGCCAACTTACTTACGGTTTTCTTGTTAAGCATTGGCCCAAAATATAAAGTTCATGAAGGTTATGATTTTTTCGGGATGGTGGGGGGTGAAGTGTCAGACCCAGAGTAAACAGTTACGATTGTGTTACAATTTGTTACATCTGTAAATGTGTGTGAGTGTGAGGAAAGCTGAAAGCTCTCGAGGGACTTTTTAGCCAATATAAATTTTGATCCTTCTTGAAAAATGGAAGCAAACATAAATAGCATCAAGTGGAAAAACTGAACGTTAACGAACAAGCGTAAAGTAGCGAAGGGGGATGAGCAGTTGGTGGGCGGTCGCCAGTTGCAGCGGGGGGTGAAGCATGTGATTGAAGTCAAAAGGGGGGAGGATGAATGAATAAGAGAGAGAGGGGGGGTGGGGGCTTGGCACATCGACGACATAAATGAGTGGCGAACTGAGCGCACATTTAGCAGCAAACAAACAGACTGACACACACACACGCACGCACACACCCAGAGAGAGAAGGGGAGAGAGTGAGAGAGAGCGCAACACGCACAGCGGCTGCTGAAGGACACACAATGTTAGAGAGCTTCCCACATGTGTCAGTCAGCGTGTGCACACATACATACAAATATATTTATATATATAAGATATTCCTCTCTCTCTCTCTCTCTCTCTGTATGTGTGTTTGCTTGTATTTGTAATAAAAGCGATGAAAATGGCAACAACAACAACATTGACAGCAGCAAAGGAAAACGAAATGGCAAAATAAATTGAAAGAGAAACAAATAAAAATCAACGAGAAAAAGGCTGCAAAAGTGGCGGAAAAAAAATATAGCAAAAGAAGAAGAAAAAAGGAAGCACAGTCTGAATGCGAGAGAATTGTAGCAGTAGCAAGCAAATATTGAACACACAACAATAACAACAACAATCACACACACACACACACAGACACATTCACCAAATAGTATAAGGAAAATAATCGTCGATAAAAAGCTGGCGCCAAGATACCCGTAATATGAGCTAACCACTGCTCCCCTCTCCCCTCTCCCCCGGTTCCATTCGAGACGTAAGCAGACCCAACTCCCCTCCCCCCCTCCCCCGTCCAGCACCCACCGCCTCTTCATCCCTGGGGCAAGTGGCTTCGCACATCACAGGGCATTATTGGGTGACATGTGGAAGAGCTCTAGGCTTGAAGCCTGAACGGCTTTGGCTTTAGCCCTCTTGAATTTGTGTTTTACAAGATACAATTCAGCTAATTCCAAACAAAAGTTAGTCCAGCGTGACAATTGAGTAGCTCTTTATACGAGCATAAACAAAACAACAACAAATACAATTTCATCAACACAGCAAGAGAGAGACAGGGAGCAACAATTTCACTGCTTAATCGTTTTATTTGGTCAGCCCCAAAGTATGCAACACTTTTGTGTTCAGATCCTCAATCAGCTTTTGTCAGTGAGCAAATTTAAAATTTCAAACAAGTTTTTTTTTATTTTCTTTTAAATGAAATAAGTCTGGGCACAAATCCAGATCAAAGAGACATTCCATGTGGAAATCGATCAAAATATGACAAAGTTATGGCAGTTGGAAGTATAGTAGTTAACTATGTATGTATAGATTCCTGCTGCCAAATACTGCCTGAAACTCGTACACATTTTTTTTGAGGGAACTGACTAAACATTTAAAATTCGTCCTGCAAAGCGAACGAACGTCGCTCCCGTTCACGTTCACAGCTCCCAAATGGCTTAAAATTTATGACATAAATAAAAATACTGGACGGGAGTCATCCAAAAAAAAAAGAAAGAAGTAGAAAAAATAACACGCGCGGTAGTAGCAGGAAATGTTTTTGCAGGGCCAGTTCGAATTCGATTGGATGCGCAAAGCCACAGAGCATGAGAGCTCACAGGTCCGCCCAACCTGACCCCCCTCCCCAGGTGGTCAATCACCTGCCAATGCGCAAGAAATGAAAACACAAATAAATTAATATTTGGCTTAGTGAAATTCAATTTCTTTACGAGTATCCAGTGTCCGGGGAGATGACAAAGAGGACGCAAGGACGACAGGACGACTGGGATAGATAGATTGGCATTCGACTGGGCGACTGCTCGCTGACGATAAAACGCTTTCGTTTTCAGGTAATTGCTTGTAAGTGGCATAAACATAAAACGAAAAGTGAATATTTATGACATCGGAATGCTAACTTTAATAGCTAAACTCAAAATTCAAATGCCAACGGTCGGTTTATCGCATGCACAACAAGCAGCTCGTGACTGTTTCCGGTATTTAAATGTTAGTTTCCATTTTAGTATTTTCGATATACCATTTAATGCGTTTAATCAAATTTAATAATAATATATACTCATTCTAAAATCTCATTAACTGCTGTTAAGTAAGTATTTTTTAGCTTTTGGTATTTCTGCATTTTGCTTCTTCAAGCATGCGGTAGAGTGGGGCTTTTTAGCTCAATTTTAAATTATGAAATTGAAGCATTGTTACATGTAAATAAAGAAGAAATTGAATCCAATCGGGAAACTCCATGTATATAATTCTAATTGTATTTCTTTAAGAAATTTTATTTTTTTTTTTAAGTTACTGACCAGCTGCGAAATGATCGATTTGCTGAATAAGTTCATTAGTTCATCTTAATGAATCGTTCATTTGAACTTTTCAGAACAAACAGCTGATTGCACTTGAAACGACAGCGTCTTTTGTTTGGCAACACCACAACATTAAATTTAGACAATATCCCTTTGTTTATATACAATTAAAACAGTTTATCTCAATTCAAATTTGAAAAGTAATGTGTTAAAGCATCGATCGATGATTAATCAGCATGACTGCCGCACTGCAAGCCAAGGAACTGTTGATACGCGCCGTCGAATGCGATCAGAATGGTCGCATTTTGGAGGCGCAAACTCTCTATCAAGATGGCATCGCCCAGCTGATGTCGTTCGTCAGCAGCGAACCCGATGAACAGAAGCGCAAGGGATTCCTCACACGCATCAAGGAGTACATGGATCGGGCGGATGCGATCAAAGCGCGCGTCAATGGCAAATTGATGCTGGGCGAGGTCGTCACCCACATATCGATCGAGGAGAACGACACGGGCTATGATTATGTTCAGGTATTTGGCAAATATATGACAAATCAAACTGTGGAGATACTGCTGGAGGAGCCCTACATGACCCAAAACTATCAGGTGCGTTATCAACTGTTTCTTTTAGATTCATAAAATAATAAAAAAAAATAAAATAAAAAATTGAAAACTAAAAAATGAAATAAATAAATTTAAATAATATTGATTCAAAAATAAAAAAAAGTATATAAAAAAATATCAATAGTAATAATATAATATAGAATATTAAAAAAATATCAGTAGTAAAAATATTCTGTTATATTATAAAAAAATATCAAAAATAATTGTATTTTTTATTATATTCTATTATTATATATTATTTTAGTCTATTTTTAGTTTTGGATTTTTGTGTATGTAAATTAAACTAAATTTAAAATCAACTACAGATGATAATGAAATATCTTTCTTGCAGTATCAAAATCTCATCAGATTCCTGGAGCTGGCTGTGACAAATTGTGCGCACTTGAAATATTTTCGACTGATTACCAAAAAAGACACTGTCAATCATGAGCAACAGAGGACCAATATGGGACAGATCAAAGCTGATCTGGAACGTATGCATATTGCTTTCTACATCAAGTACGAAGATTCTCTACATGATCGCAAAATATTGTAAGCATACAAGATAACGATTGACTCAGAGTATTGCAGCTATAATTTAATTACTATCTTATCTCTGCCTGGTTATATTTATAGCTTGAGCAATGGCTATATAATCAAAATTGGACGTGGTTTGCATTATTACAAGGCCTCTAATCCCATGTATTCCATTGGACTGACCAATTACCGATACCGGAAATGCCTGCAAACGGATGTGGACATTTGGCGCACCTCGAGCACTGCCAATTAAAATTGTCATTCAATTCCAAAAACAGAAAACGTAAGCATAAAAGATGAACGAAATGAATGAAGTATTCCTGTGTGTGAGTTTTTAAACTTATTAAATTTAATAATAAAGTTCTGCAAATTTTTGTACCTTTTTCGTAAAAATGCCCAAACCAAGCAAAATCGTTGTAGTTTCTCGTATGCTATAAATCTGCAGTTTTGCAAAGACACTGCACGGAAGATATATATATGGATATGGCTGCAGGGGCGTTTTTTGCTGGCATAAAATGTTTAAAATTCATAACTTTCATGCCACTTTGGATGCGAAGCTGCAGCTGCACAGCTGGTGGCTTGGATGGTAACTGAAGCTGGCTTCTGTCTGTTTGGCTGCCTGTTTTGAATGCCGTTAGCAGCGGGCGGCCAATGCAGTTGCATAAAAGCCAGCCCGACAGACAGAGAGACAGACAGAAACGGAAGCGCGCTCGATACCTCAGTAGCATCCAGTCTCATCCATTGTCACCAAATAACGATAGAGCAGTTCTTCCTTAACTTTAGCTTTAAAGGCACAACCAAGCTCAAAGCTTTCCGAGACATGTGCGTGGATAATTAGAACTGCGACACGGTTGGCTGCACATTCACAGAAGGAGAAGAATCCTGGTCGTCCACCTTCCATATATATTTTCAATTTACTTGGTGCCATGCCAAGGATTTATCAACAGATGAAGGCAATTGTTACGCGTCGCGATGAGCTGGCCTAATAAATTGCACCAGAGCTAAAATGCTTTGGCTCGCTTTTAAATTTTATGGCGCGTAAGAAGGGCACACACACAAACACACACACACTAATGCTACTGTCAAGCCAAAAGACACCCCTAATTTCAGTTTTTAACACGAGTCCTGAAAGCTGTGGATGTGGATGTGGCATTGGGACTGCAACTAAGCTGGCTCATTCATTGCCAGGGGATCTTCTAAAACAAGCAACAAGAAGCGAAACCATTGCCAAATTGCGTATATTTTGGTAGTAGGCCTAGGCTAGCTGGGATTTTGTGGTTTAACCTGACGATGCACAATTAGATGCTTCAGTTGTTCTAGAAGAATAGTGTGTTGTGATATTGTGAAAGGGGTTTTTGTCAGACTGAATCATCATACACATATATGTACTCGACTTATTAACTGAAGACATACTACAGTCTGTTGTGGAGCAGCTGCTGCAGGAAACGCTTGTTGATGTTGCTGACTTGGCGCAAACAAATAAGCAATTCCCTTTTTCCTACTTCCCCCTTCCTCCTGCTTCTCCTCCAGTCTGGGACAGAACGCAACAGTTAGTATGACTGCAAATCCTTCAACGTTGTCTGTCAATTTGTGCGCTCATGAATGCAGGCTGTTAAATAGAAAGGAAACTACAATACATGCATAACCAGGGAATTAAACATAGTCCGGGGCACAAAAGGCGATACCAACCCACCCAGAGGAGGGCGGAACCAAAAGCATAACTAATCCGCATCTCTTACTCCCTCCACACACACACACACGCACCAAGGAGAAGAGGCAACAACAACTGAAGAACTTACGGAGTGGGGGTAGTAGTGGGTGGTTGCTTGGCAGAGGGGGCGGGAGGGGAAAAGGGGGTGGCACTTTTCTATTACGACGAGTACGACGAGTAGAAAACTATATGAGTGGTAAATGTTAAGCAGAGTGTTTTAGGTTCAGCACTTATGACATTACATTTTATGCTAGGCATACGCAAACAGTGTGCGCCAAAGTTTGTGTGTGTGCGTGTGTGTACACTGGAAAAATATAACCCCACTAAATAGGCCAAAAATCACTGCAAATTTTAGGACATTTTAACTAAAACAATTGTCGAGTGAAATTGAGCTGAGTTGAATTAAAAAACTTAAATTTTTGGTGCCACCTTACCTTAAAGTATAAGTTCATAAATTGCCTCTTGGGCAAATCGGCGAATAAAGGCAAAAATTTTACATATATTTATATTTCGATAATAGGTTGCCTAGAAATTTTGCAATAGGTAGGTAAGTAGTCTACTTAAAAAATTTTAATCTTGAAGAGCTGCTAGAACCAGTTGAGAATTTTAGGAAATAAAACTGAAAAAAAAGCTGAGAAGCTCATTTGATTGATTTTGAACATTAAATATTTTTAAGATAAAGGAAACCTTTAAGTTAATGACCTAAAACATCATTTGTTTTCAGGTTTTTAAACTTTAATTTTCAAATTTTTGACCTAAAGCCAGATATTTTTAAGATTAAACTACATAGCTTTCTGATTTAAATTTTAGGTAATAAAAACAATTGCGCTTAAATTAAAATTTTTTCTGAGTGCATGTAGTCTCTATTAATTTGCTATGGCGGAAATGGTAAAGCACCACGCCCCATGCCGCCCTAGAAAATGCCTACGCACACGATTGTTGTGGCAAAGATTTGTGAAAGCGCCACGTAATTGACTTTGGCTGATGGTTGTCGTTGTCCTTCTTGTTGTTGTTGTTGTTTGTGCTTTGTAAATTGTTGCTGTTGCTTAAAATTATCATAGAACAGTTGGGTCACATTTTCCCTCGCTATTTCCCAGCACAACTTACAAGTATGTATCGCATTATGTACACATATACTTATTGCCGATTTACGCATAAAACTTGGACACGGGCAGCCAAAAGGCAAAAGTCCAAGCCAATGGCAAAAAGGCAAATAAAAGGAAAAAAGAAGCTGTAGAAACAACAACAAGCTACAACAATAACTAAAATGGATAGCAAAAAAAAAAAAGGATGGCGCCTTTGCGAAGTAAACATTTTTTCTTGTTTTTATTGCTGCCAGCAGCAAGAACAAACAACAACAACAACAACAACAACAAATGGCAAGCAACAGCAACTGGCAAATGTCCCACTTGTTACAAGAGCTCTGTACCCCTCCTTTTTTGAGAGGGGGGTTTAGTGGGCGGCGGTTGGCGGCTACAAAATTGGGCCATAACTTTTGTTTTGCTACGTAAAATGGCGCCAAGCAACCTATATAGGCCAGACAGCACAGCACATAAAGCCGCCTGCCTAAACTCGTGTTCTCTCACTCACTACCTCTCTATCTCTCTCGCTTTCTGCCTCTCACACTCTTTCTTAAGCAATTGAAATCATAGAACGTGCCATCAAAGTTCAGTTCACAACAAAATTCGATCGGACATTGCGTATACGCAATGTTTTTCATAAAACTACTGAGCAAAAGCAGCCTCGAATGTCCGTCCGTCTGGGCTTGGGTGTCCCACTAAGCTGAGGTCAACACGAAACGCTGAGTAAACCGCATCATTAGCGCCCTGGACCGCAGCCCCATTAGATGAGGGCAACAACAGTGAATGAAATGAAATGAATGACAACTGGCTAAAGTCTCAGGCACTGTGTCCGAATATGAACTAAAGTGATTTTCAAATATGTAAGTCTGTCTGTCTGGCAGTCTGACAGTTTGGGGCGGGCACTTTAGTTGTTGTTGTTGTTGTTGCAGTGCCTCGTGCCTCGGCTAGATTAAAAGCTGTCACAGGCCAAACAAAGGCAACCGCAGCGCCAACAATTCACAAAGGATGAGCAACAACAACAACAACAACAATAATAATAATAACAACAACAGCAGCAGCGACAGCCGTTTTGTTATTGTATTCGCTTAGATTTGCAATGTATGCCGATTTATAATCAATCAATGTCAGCGCAAAATTCGAAATGGGTGGTGGGCAGGGAAACTCGAAGCGTGGCAACAACGTGAACCTTATGCTGGCAAGCAAAAAGCAAAGCAAAGCAAATAAAAAAAAAAAAAACAACACTCCGTTCATTAGGATACAGACGTCATGGCAAAAGGATCTAAGGCAAAGGCGCGTTATAAATAGTGCGTGCATAATCGACGTCAATCTAGGCAATATTAAAAGAGACTAACGCATCTTAACCAATCTCCCCTAAGCTACTTCTCCAACCCCCCAGCCCCCAACAGCAGCTTAGCGTCTCTCGCATTTGCCAGGCTTAACCATTTTTATTGATAATTTTTAAGCCTAGACTTGACAGGGAACGCAGATAAACTCCAGTCATTGCAAATCGTTTATTAAATCGATAAGAACAAAATTTATAATGGTATGCTTAAAGGGTTGTTTATTCAGTTTAAAACTGACTATAAATTGCATAAATCAAATTGAGAAAATCTAGCGAGTTTTAGTTGTTTTAACTATTTATGACGACGAAAATTTGTGACTAAATTGTGCTAAATTAACAAAAAATTTATGTAATGACTAAAAATAAATTTACTGAAATCTGATCACAAGATAGAATACTTTATTGGGATATATAAACATTTATGTTAGAAAATTAAGCTGACTAAACCCTCGATGTCTAAATAAAAAGTTTCTATTCGAAAATGCCAATGCAACTTCCTCTAAAAAAAATCATAAAATAATAGATCATAATAAAATTGTATGTCTAAGTAAGAATATTTTAAGAGCTAGCATATAATTTAATATTTTATTGACTTTAAATCAAGTATATTTTAATACAAATAAAGGAAAAATTCTAAATAAATTTAAACAAAATTATCATAGTTCCTGACTATAAATTGCATAAATCAAATTGAGAAAATCTAAATTAAATTTACTGAAATCTGATCAGTAGGTAGAATACTTTATTGGGATATATAAACATTTATGTTAAAAAATTAAATTGGAAAAAAAAATTAAGCTGACTAAGCCCTATACATAAGTAAGAACATTTTAAGAATTAGCATATTATTTACAATTTAATTGACTTAAAATCAAGTATATTTTAATACAATTAAAGGAAAAGAATTCTTCAAACAATTCTAATTCAAAAAATGTCATAGCTAGTATTTTTTAAAATTTTTTTGAAAACTGCAAAAAAACACTTTTTGTATGTGTAATTGCAGTCACTATTAGAATTGATTGAAGATTTTTTGGCATCAAATCATTTTTCTTAAAAAATCGAGGAAAAAAGTTTCAAAATAGACCTTTACAAGAATTCAAAAATTTCAATGGGTACTTAATGGGTTAAGGAAAGTTTTGTATCACTTAAACGGAATTGAAATGACCTTTCTATTGATGTGAAAATGTAAATGAAGTAGGTTCAAATTATGAGTAGATTTAACTTTAAATGTTGTCAAAATAAATATGCCGACTAGTGTACTATCAATAATCAAAAATCAATATCTAAAATAAATAAAATAATAATCAATAAATTAACGAATACGGATAATAATAAATACCCAACAAAAAAATATACTCAGATACATATGTATTTCCCTGAGGCATGACACTAATCAAGAGACTGAAGATTAGAGTCTAAGCCCAGCAGAAATTCAACAAATCAGACACCTTAGAATATTTAACGTAAATCAAGTCCAATACTCCTAACCTTGGAGCTTTGTTTATTATTTTGCAATTAAAATTGCCCCGCAGTCACGAAAATGGCCAACGTTCCCCATTTTGGACTAGGTCAATTGTTTATCTTATTTAAGGGGGACTTTAAATTCACAGCCTGTGTTTTCTGGGGGAAACAACTGTGGACAGGAGACTGGCGACTGTTGGAGGTGGGAGCTGGAAGATGTTTAATGACCAGGAGCTTTGACAATGTTGACAACTTGGCACAAAAAGTAAGAAGCGGGCATTAAAAGCCGAGTTGTAATTTGAGTAATTAAAATGTGACACGATAATCAAAGGAGCGAAAGAAGAAGAAATTGTGAGGTAAGTCAGACCACAGAGCGCTTTTAACAGATTACAAACAGTAGGCGCTTAATGCGCTCTATAAAAGATATATACTATGTACTTTAACTATATAAATATACATATATATAGGTAGTATAACCAGGCAGTCAATGTCAAACCACAGACTATTAGATACACACGCAGGCACGCAAAAGTGCTGAAGAACAAAGATCTAATAGGAGAGAGGGGGGTAGGAGGTTTGAAGGGGGAAGAATCATAAGATGACGACGCGACGCGACGCAGCTTCCATAATTCGCTTGACGATTTCTCTGGATTCGTGGGGAGTAAAAGCCATTAAAGTAACAACCAGGCACAGCACGTTTTTACGGCATGGCATTGAGTCTGTGCTGGAGTGGGAGGGGTGTAGTAGAAAGGTAGAGAGAGGGGGCAAGGGAAGAGGGAGCTGTTGGCAGAACTCAATCGTAAGCGCAGCGGCAGCATCATAAACGACGGCGTTGGCATTTAGAAAGCGCAGATATTCCTGTCAAAACGATAAGCGCGCCTTACGGCCCAAAGCTGAAAGAGGAGAAGGGGGGGGGGGGGGGGGGGGGAAAGAGGAGGAAGAGGTAGAGGAGCAGGAGTAGCAGTGACAGTGGCAGTAACACGAGCTGGAGCTGGAGCAACAGCATCAGGCAGGCAGGAGGTGGGCACAAAACTGACAGGATTTTTATGCCAAGTGCTGAGCTGCGTCTTTAAACGTTTTGTGGCTGCCACAGTCAACTCATCTTACGGCGGCAGGAGTACACAGAAAAAAATAATCTTTTCTAAAATTTAAGTTTAAAATTCTTTATTTTAAAATCTTATTTTTGAGCGTATTTACAGAATATTTTGGTTATATTAACACAATACGTGGATAAAATGGCAACAACTATGCATTTAAATAGTCAAAAACGCCTAAAATGTAAACTAGTCTCATAACTAAAGCAAAAATTGTGTATGTTAATTTACTGCTATTTGTTTCTTAATAATTGTGCATTGTTGCATCTTAAAATTGATATTTATATTAGTGACTAGTGCCTAAAATAAATAAATGAAAATAAAAATAAATATTTGATTTCACTGATCAAATTTTTATAGATCTTCGAGAGTCAAAATATTATTGGCGAAGAAGCAATTGAGAAATCCGTAATTGAATTAAATATAGTTGAACTTTCATATCTCGAACTTCTACAACTCTAATTTCTCTCTAACTCGAGCTAAATGAGGGGGAGTAAAGTTAATCAGGCCTGAGAAATTTGAGAAATTTCAATTTGAGAAATTTTAAAATTACTGAACTTTTATACTGTCTGGGATTGATTTGGTCCCGGAGTCCCGGAATTTTTTCTCTGTGTAAGAACTAAGGGGAAAGGGGGAAGATGGGGAACTGCGACTGGTGGCTGTGCCTGTCTGGCATTGTCATTTATGTATCTATTCGAAGCGCCAGCTTCTTGCATTGCGTTAAATGCCTTACGGTAATTTCATTCACTTACGCGCACATAACTTGCAGAACTCACGTATTCACATTCGCATTCACATTCGCATTCACATACGCATTCACATTCACATTCGCACATTTCGGTTAAGTCTTGGGTGGTATGGGGAGTATGGCAAAGGGGCAAGGGGAAAGGGGCAGCAGGCACATCAAAGAGTGGGCGTGTGCGCAATGATAAGGCCACAGCACGCACAGGTGCGCCTCCAGGACATGGCCAGGACATTGCCAGGACAAGGCCAGGACCCAATGCGACAGGACTTTGAAATTGCAGCTAATGAGCCTAACAACCAACAACAACAACAACAAGTATGTACATAAATCTATTTTAGCCATGGCCAAGACGATCGTCCAGCTAAGAAAAAACAGCCTAAAAAATATGAATTGCTGCCTAATCACCTACAGCGCCAATTTGGCCAGAACCAAAAGCTGAAGGGGAGAAAGAGACGGGCTGCTTAAGCCGCACAAATCCCAAAATATTTCACAAGTTTATCCCCTTAGGTGGCATTTTGTGGCCAAAAAAACACCGTTAACAACAACAACAACAACGAGTAACATCAGGCTGAGAGAACGTTAATCAAAATGTAAGGGCAACAAATACGTATAAGTATCCGTATTTCGTATTACGTTATATATGTATATATAGATATCCGTAACCGCAATCGCCAGACACTTGAGCTAAGGCCGAAAAATTTTAATGGCTCAATAAAAATGCCATTTGCGCTGCTATCTAGCTGTCTTGCTCGCTCACTCGCTCTCTCTCTCTCTCTCCCGCATTGGACTGCAATTGGCCCGCAGAAAAGTTGGCTTTAAAGGCAGCAAAAAAAAAAACAAAAGCCAAACAAAGCTTAACACATTTCCCCAAATGCTTATCTAATCAGCGCAAAGTATCCTGACACCTGAGATGCCTGCAGCGGTGGCAAGTGGCAAGTTAGCTGCTGCTGTGGCAGCTTCCGTTTTGGCTTTAGCTCTTAGCTCTAAACTTCTTCTTCTTCTTCTTGCCAGCTTTCCAGCCAAGGCAGCTGTCAGGGCATTAATCTGCAATTGCCAAAGATTTCCGCTTGAAATCGAATCAAATGTAAATCAGCAGCAACACTCAGAGCGAGAGAGACAGAGAGGGGGGGGGGGAGGGACAGGGACAGACACGTTTCTGCTGTCTGTTGGCCATTTCGGGGGCAAGTTGCCCAGAACTAGTTGCACATCGTCAAATGCCCGTTTATTGGGCATTTATTTTTGCCACCCATTTTGTTTGTGGCGCGCTTTATCAAACAGAAAATTTAAAAAACAAATAACAGCCACACAACCGCAACAACATCAACAACAACATCGGCAACAACAATGCTGCCATTAATTTTTTATTGGTTCTCCGAAAACCGATTCCCGATGCCTTTTACACAGATTTCCCAAACATTTAAAAGTGCGAAAAGATCAAAGCAAATTCCAATTCCAACTTATTTGTCCCCGCTCGTTGCCCCGACCCCGACACCGACCCCGCCCCCTTTTTCTTCTTCTTCTGCTTCTCATCAGCCCATCTCGCTTAATCCCTACAGCAACCAGCTCCCTTTCTCCCTCTGCCTCAGTTGCCACAGTTGCTGCCGCTGCCTAACTAGATGTGCCACAAAAACCAAACATAAATCTCGAGATCTAGCCCACATAATGGCAACTAAAACTGTCCCTGCCCAGGGATTTTTGCTTTCTATATTTTTCCTAGCCCTAGAACTTGATGTGCCTATGGTTCTTGGTCTGGTCTTGTTCCTGACTCTGTTCCACAGGTTAGACCTCTTTTTAGGAATGGCTTTGCTCTTGTTCTTACTGTTCTTATTGTGGCCTCTCCTCTTTCCTTGCCAGTTCCCATTCCCTGTCTTAAGCTCCATCTCTGTTCATCTCGCTGGCCCTGTTTCTGGCCTTACTCTTTAGCCTAGACCTCTTCCTAAGGCTTTTTTATGAATTTTGACCTAGAGCAGTCCTAGGAAATTCCCCTTATTCTATTTCTCTCTCTATCTTTCTCTCTCTGCTTTACCTAAAATTATTCCTGTCTCCAAACTTCTCCCTGGACTTGTTATTTTCTTTTCTTCAGTCTAGCTCTTTTGCTACTCCGACTCTTGCTCTTGTCCCAGAACTGTTGTACTACTTTGACCTTTGCCTTGGTTTCTCCCCCTACCTTTATCCTGCCAGTGGTTGGCCATATTACTAGCCCTTCCCGTATTCCTATGTCTAGCTCCGACACTATCTCTAGTTGTGTCTTCATTCCAAATCTCCGAAGCTAACTCTATCTACTGTCCTCACTTCTGTTTCCTGTTTTTATCTCCTCTGTTATTGGCGTAACTCAGACTTGGAACTATCTTAGGTTCTATTATAATCTCTGTTCCTGAATCTACTACTGTTAGCTCCAGCTCTAGCCTCCTTGCCTCTCCGCCTTTCTGAACTTTTGCTTAGAACATTTCCTGCTTTAGCCTTATCCCAAAACGCAGTCCTGTTCCCCTATGTGCCATCTTCTCTGCCTCTTCCGCTCATACCTCAAGCTCTGTAACTCCGTCTGTCTCCGACCATATTCCTCTCCCTGTTGTTAATCCTCGTTTCGCTTTCAGTGTCTTTTGCTCTAGACAATAGACCCAGATATAGAATTCTCCCTCTTCTCCCTGTGGCAATCCCAGTCCCTGGAACTTTTAATGGCCCTGGTGCTAACCCTCTCCATCTATTCTAGCCATCACCCTTTCTAGTAGTTCCTCTACCCCCCAGCTGCCCCCCAAACCCATTTCCCAGCCATTACAGCGTGACTTCTTGATGATGTGGCGTATTTGCTTGTAAACATTTGACGAGTTCTTTTTCCAAGAAAGCGCAAAGAAAAGCAAATAAAACATATAGTAAAGTAGAAAAAAAAGGAAAAGCCACCCAAAGTGTAACTCCAACTGGCACTGGAAAAGTCGGCCATGGTTTTTGGGCCTGGTTACCCAAATTAAATCAGCAGCAACTGGCAGCTGCTCCTGCTCCTGCTCCTGCTCCTTCATTTCCCGATAATGCTGCTCCTGCTGCAATGGCAAACAGATATTTTGCTGGCGATGCCAAACCGCATATCAAACTGTCGACCATTTACCATTTACCATTTTGGTGGTGCTCTCGCCGTACGTATGTACAACGAGGTGCGGACCTTGCCAAGTGGTTTTGGCTGCCTCTTGTTTTCATAACAGCTCCACCGTGGCATCCCACTTGGCTCGCTCCCTCCTTCCCTCCCTCCCTCCATTCCCGCCTCCCTCGGCTCTTCCTGCCTCTGCTCAGGGCCACAACTCGAACCAAACTTTTGACGCCACTCTGTCTGCCGCGCCACGCCTTGGCGGCCTGCATTCATATGTAACAACAATTCATAGATGCCCTTTTTTATCCCAATACCCTACACCAAAATGGGGTAGCTGGCATTACTTGACAGATTGAACAAAGAGCTATCTAACATGAGTTGAAGAGCGATTAAAGAATGGATTATATAAGAAAGACAGAAATAGTGGGGGAGGTATGGAGAAAGATGTTAAGAGATAGACAGAAAAGTATAGAGGGAAGGAAAGGGAGAGAGTGAAAAAGAACAAAAATATATTTAATACTAAATCTTGATAATTAATATTTCAATTTTCGAAAAAGGGAGAACGCTTTGCTTAAAAATCGATATGTTGAGACAAACACATTTAAAAATGCTACCGAATTTAATTAAATTTGAATGCAGAATGAATTTAGAGCCCAAACCATGTCGAAAATGAAAATCGGATCAGTTTTAGAAAAACTATGATAGTTTGAAGCTGGTCTGATTTTTGACCTAGCGAACTTTGCAAGTCAAAATGTTTGTACATTTTGGCATTACAGTTTCTAAAACACATGAAAAATCTCAATATCCAATTTAAAATGTAGATTTATACGAATTATGACATAAAAAGTTGATTAAACGTTAAAACTTGAGTTTAAAAAATGGGGAAAAAAATGATTTCAACGAAATTTATAATGTTTGAATGCAGAATGAATTTAGATGCCAAAGCATGAAAAAAATGACATTGCTGGGAAATTGGTTTATTTTTGACAGGGTTATGACAGTTTGAAGTTTTTGAAAAATCAAATTCAAAATTTAAAAATTGTGGACAGTGATGGAACAATATTAAATTTGCCAAATGAACAAAACTTGAACTGTTCCACACTCAAAAATCTTGCTACATAGATTAATTAAGTCAAGTCTATGATAGTTTTACTCCAATAAATAGTCGCATATTTACTTCAACTCCCTCTGCATCAGCAATTGCAGTGTAAGAAAGTGCGGCGTGCCGAGAATGCAACAGGGCGCAATGTTGTTATATCGTCAATTGTGGGGAGCTGATGCTGAAGCTGATGCCTTGGCTGGCTGGGATCTGGATCGGGGGCAACTAGTTCAAGTTGTTTACACGTGCCTTTGTTGCGCCGCTGACGCGATGCGTGTGTTCTGTTGCTGTTGCCGTTGCCTCAGTCACAGACTCAGCCACTTGCCCCTTTGTTACCCCCCCCCTGCCCCGCCCCGCCGTAACCCCTTATCCCTAAACGTTACTTCCCGGCACTGCATGAAGTTTTGCGTACTCGTGTATTTACACACAAACACACACAAGACACATAAACAGGCAGCCGATTGCCAAGTGCAGCAGTCACTTGCCCCTCCTACCCTCTCTTACAACCCCTTCTCTTGGCACTCCCCCCTCTCTTGGCACTCCCCCCTCTCTTGGCCTGCACTAGCTGACTTTTTCCCATGAAAATAAACACGAGCTGACGACGTTAGTCGCCAAGATGTCTGTGCTTTGCTTATGCCCTGGGTCGCACCTGGACAGGAGTAGGAGTAGGAGAAGGAGGGGAGGGTAGTTGAAGTCTGACGGAGGATGTGTCAGGATGTTGCCGTATTTTAATAATGCATCGAAATGAAAGTGGCTGTCAACTGGAGATTTGACAGCTGCTTTGTAGCCCACGACAAGGATC
>OZ001354.1:7095840-7213064 GCA_963924055.1 Drosophila limbata
GAAATAAAAAATTTCATAATATGTAAATTTAAAAAATATTAATATTTTATTATTTAAAGTTTAATTTTAATATTTAGAAAAATGTATCTTTATATCATTTATATATCAGTTAATAAACAAAGATCATTAATAGTTTAATGCTATTTCGCGTCCAGGAATTGTACTTTTTTAATTATATGTTTTGGTACTTGACTTTATTTATTAAACGGAGCGGCTGCGGAATGCCGGGTACTGGGCATCTAAAAGTCGAGCACTTCGTCTGTAGCGTTAATTTTTGTTACGTCTAGTGCGATTATGCGATTATTTGTATACTAATTTGTTTGCATTCTATTGAATTTTGTTGCAGGAGGTTACGTCTATATGAATGGAGATGCAGTTAAGATTCAGCCGCCAGTTTATACCAATGTTCCTGTTGAAACGGCAATGTTAGCCACCAATTTGTTTGGCACGACGACGCAAATTGCAGCTCCTCCGACAGCAGCCACTCATATACCGTTGATCACAGCAGCTGCCGCAGCAGGAGCAACACCAGCAACAGCCGTAGCATCCGTAGCAGCAGCGCCCCCATCAGCACAACCCGCACAGCATCCACAACAACAACAACAGCAGCAGCAACAACAACAGCATCCACATCAGCAGCAGCAGCAGCTCATTTCGCATACGCACGCTTCGCACGCTCACGCTGTGGCAGTTGCCGCCGCTGCAGCCGCCGCCGCACAGCAACATCAGCAACAACAACAGCAGCAGCAACAACAATCAACACAGACTATACAAACGGTGCAAGCGGTAACGCCGTCAACGGGCCAAGTGCATCTTCAGGCGCATCCACATCCGGCACAACAACAGCATTTGCAGTACGGACATCCGGTGGCGCCGCCTCTGCCTCTGCCGCTGCCGTCCAGTGGCGACGCAATCGACAATACCGAATACGCCATCATGAATGGAGCCATTGCTCAGACTCAGGATGGCAACCTCGTTTGCTACACTACAGAGGCCCTCGTACCTGGTGTTAACACTACGAATTTAGTTGCCCTCGAGCAGCAGCCGCCGTTGCCGGAGTTAATGGCACAACAGCAGCAACAACAACAACAGCAGCAGCTGGCGGCTGATGAATGCGGCATGCCATTGGATAAGCTAAAGCAGATGCTGGCCACCCAGCTTGATTATTACTTTTGCAGGTAATATATTATAGAATCCACCTTAAAATCGAACTCTGATTTAATTACATTGTTGTTTTGCATTATTTACAGAGAGAATCTGGCAACCGATACTTATCTGGTGTCCCAAATGGACAGCGATCAATATGTGCTCATAAAGACAGTGGCCAATTTTAATCTTGTTAAGAAACTAACCAAGGACATCAATTTGATTACCGAGGTGCTGCGCGAATCGCCCAACGTTCAGGTCGATGACGAGGGATTGCGCGTGCGCCCCAACCACAAACGTTGCATCATCATATTGCGAGAAATATCCGACAACACGCCACTCGATGACGTCAAGGTAACGACGACGACTCATCGAACTCACCCAGAAAAACCAAACCCAGAAACCAAAACTTAATTAAAGAAGAATGCTTAAAACACTTATTCAAATGACGATCACGTATTTACTATTAGTATTTTTAACTATTTAACTTGACCATTTATTGTTTGAATTTAATCTTATGTATATATTCTTTTTCTCCTCTATTTTCTCCAGGCGCTGTTTAGCAGCGAAAATTGCCCGCGTCCCATTTCGTGCGAGTTTGCGGCAAACAACTCGTGGTATATCACATTTGAGTCGGATGAGGATGCGCAAAAGGCTTTCAAGTATTTGCGCGAGGAGGTTAAAGAGTTTCAGGGGAAACCCATAATGGCACGCATTAAGCCCAAGTCGTTTATTAATAGAATAGCTGCAGTACCAAATATTAAAAACGGTTATCGTCTCAATTCACCGCCAACTGCCACAGTTTATGATCCAGCTGCTGCTGCTGCAGCCGGTGCAGCGGCAACAGCTGCTGCTGCTGCCGTTAACTACAATCCGGCACAGCAGCGTTTTGTCTATGCGGGCAATGGTGCGGCCATAGCGGCACCTCCAGTTCCCTACAGTGGACAATTAGTGATTGTGAGTAAACACCACGTAAAGATTTGTAACAAATAACTTACATTTCCCTCTCTTTGTTAGCCCTTTCAGCAGCAACAATATTATACTGGTCTAATGGCAGCACCCTGGCAGGCTGCTCCTGTCGCCACTGGAGCGCATGGACAGAATTTCTATGAGATTGGCGGCAACATATTTGCTGCCAATGGTTTGGCGCCACAGGCAGTGGCTGCCAATTTCACGACTGCACCACCACCACCCACCGCACAAATTGTACCCAATAAGCCGCAGGGCGGCGGCGGCGGTGGACGCTACAATAGCAATCATCGCGGCAATCCCAATAATCTTGGGAGCACGGGACCACGTGGTGAACCGCGCAATAAACCGCCTAGAAATGCGCAGCAACAACAACAAACGCCATCGCACATACCAGGTGGCAATATAATTATGTCAACTGCGTTGCGTTGTGTGGTGCCGGCTACCATTGTGGATCCCATGCAGCAGCAACAACAACAGCAGCAACATCAGCTGCAGCAGCAACAACAACAGCAGCAGCAACAGCCACCTGCTAGTTCCAGTCAAGTGCAACAACAACAACAGCAGTCACAACAAATGGTGACAACGGGTAACTCAGCTGGCGGCTCAGCACGTTATGCCATCAAGAGCAACTGGAAAGGTGGCATGCAAAAGAATCTGGACAAGAGCTATGGTGCACAACATCATCACTACAGCACACAGCAGCAGGTGCAAACGCTGCCCAGCAGTCATGGTCATCATCAGCCACAACAACAACAGACGCACTATCAATTGCCTTCCTCCAGTGTCGCGAGCACAACTCATGCTACCTATGCGAGCAGCACTGCACCACTGTCACTGACACCCCAACCACAACAACAACAGCAGCAACAGCCGCATCATCATCTCGTGGTGCATGCTCAGCCTGTGGAGCTGCTGCAGGAAACAGCTGCTGGCAGCGATAATAATGCGACTGTTGTGGAGCATGCGAGTAATTCGCACAGCTCGCACAGCATGCAACAACAAAGTCGCAGCAACATGTCGGCCAGCTCCTCATCCTCGCTGGCCACCTCTATTAGTGGCAAGGAGCCACAACAACAGCAACAACCATTGCATTGGCAGACACGTCCACGTCGTCGTCGACGTGATGAAGATGGCGGCGGTGGCATAAATTACTCACCTGGCGGTCGTGTTAATGTAAGTGCTCCTGGAGATTGGAACAACTATAAATTTACTACTCACATATTGTACTCTGATTGTCTGCAGATCTATGGTGGTTCACCCCAACAGCTGTTGTCCTCGTCGTCCGCCTCGTCCACTGGCAATGTGCAATCTGCGGGCGGCTCAACGCATCGCGAGAGTCACTATAGCAGCAGTCATGATGCAGCTGGTCCAGCACCGCCACAGCATCGCGGCAATTACAAGGGCAACAACTATAATCCCAATTATCATGCTCAACAGCATGCGGCGTCCATGCAGCATCACCATCACCACCAGAATCATAGTCACAGCACGCTGCCATCGTCCCAGCAGCAACAACAGCAGCAGCAGCATCATGTGCCTGCTGCTCAGCAGAGCTCGGGACATCCGTATCATCATCATCATCACCACCATCACAACTCCATTGGCAGCAATGTGGGCAACAGCGGCGGACTTGGCGTCAGTGGCAGCAGCAATAATGCTGGCAGTAGCAGCAGCAACAACAGCAATAACAACATGTCCAGCAGCGTTGGCAGCAGCGGTGGTGCTGGAGGAGGTGGCGGTGGTGGCGGCAGCAACAGCAGCAATGAGCGCAATTTGCATCATGGCGGCGGCATGGGCTATCAAGGTCATAATGCACACCACCAGCAACAGTTGCAGCAGCAACAACAGCAGCAGCAACTACAATCAGCGGCACCAGTACAACCACCGCAATTTGATTTAGAGGCATCGGCCTTTCCACCATTGCCAGCGACATCAGCACCGTCACATGCTCCACATCATCCCAGCAACACCTCCATACATAGCTCCTCCAACAGCAACTCCTCCTCAACGGCAGCCGGCTTGAGCCACAAGCAGCAGCAGGCGGCCAATCAAACTCAGGCTCATCATCAGGGGCATAGCTCAGCGGCTGTCGTGGAGAGCAGTAACGTTGCCGGCGAGGAGTCGCGTTCAAGCAATCATCAGCATGCCGAGGGCAATGCGCACAGTTCCTCCATAACAACCACCGGCACAACCACATCCCCAGCGACAGGCGGTGGCAATTGGGCAGAGAATCGTCTATCGGATGTGGTGCGCACGGGCAAAGGCAAAGCACGTAAGGATGCCAATGCAGCTGCTGCCCACAACAACAGGCATCATCAGCAGCAGCAACATGTGCCGCAACAACAACATTATCAACAACAGCGAAATACGGCAATTAGTCCCACGCCAGCAACAGCCACCATGGTGGTTATGGTGCCCGCTGAGGAGACGCCACGCCCTTTGGGCAACAATACTAAAAACTTTACTAAGCAGAGCTCTAGTAATAACCCGATCCATGTGATAAAGTGTGTAACACCAAATATCAATGCCAGCAACAAGTTGAGCAACAACAATAACAATGCGACGACGTCGTCGTCAACAACGTCGGCAACAACAGGAACAACAACTGCAGTTGGCGATGATTCAGCAGCAGCTGTTGGCGGTGCTGCCCAGCAGCTGGATAAATCAAACAAGACTGAGGATGAAATGCATCCAAAGCAGCAGCAGCAGCAACGCCTAGTCGAGGGCTATGGCCAGCAGCTGCCGCAGCAGCAGCAACCGCAGCAGATGACAAATGAGTATGGGCGTGGTAATATGGGCGTGGCCGTCGCGTCTGCTGGTTCACTGCCAAGCACGGCGGGCGCTGGCGCCTGCAGCGTGGCAACAACCACCATCAACAACTTAACAACAACAGCTCAACTAACTAGCGGAATCAACGAGCTGAGTCTGAGAGAGAGCCAAAGTCAAGGCCAGCACAAGAAGTCAGTCCTGGCCAAAAAGGAGCTCAATAGCGCCGGCAAAGATGTCAGCAAACACAAAAGCGTCGCCACATCCACCACAAGCACCACCAGCAGCAGCAGCGGCAACACCACCTCGAATTCTGTGTCAACGGAAAACATTGCCGCCGCCGCCGCAACGGCCAGCAGCAAACTGAGCTATGCCCAGGTGGCGCAGCATCACAAAACCTCCGCCGAGAGCAAAGACAAAGACGGCGCTCTTTCGCCCACTGGTGGCAGCCACAAGCTGGAGCTTGTCTTTGGCGACACTTCGTCGTCAGTCGATAAAATAGCACTGACAGTCACAACAGTAACTGATAAACGACTGGGGGCGACTGGGGGCACAAATGCAAATGCAGGTGCAGGTGGAACAACGTTGGCTGGCAACAAAGCTGCCAGCGGCACACAGACAACAGCAACAACAATGAACGCCCATCAGTCGAGCGGTCATCAAGCTGCCAGCGCCAAGGATAAGGGTGTGTAAACTCTCGTATTTATAATAATTTTAAATAATTTATGTACTGGGAATCAAACCGATGTAAAAATGTATTGCAAGAACAGAACAGATTTCAGAGCGGCATTCATTCCGTATTTTAATATTATTAGCTTTGTTTAATTATTTGATATATTTGTTCATCACTAGTAACGGGTATCTTACAGTCGGGATTGCTCGACTATAACAATTTAATTGATAAGTAATTCTAATTAATTAATTTGTTTTTTGCTTACAGACGCTGGTCAGCGTGAATCGCGTCCAAATGCTGCCATGATTGCTGGAACCATGCGTCAGAAGAGCAAGGAGAAAACATCGCAACAGCAGCAGCATTATGGATCATCATCCGCTGATCACAACAACACGAACACGAATGCCAATCAGGGTGGCCAATCAGGTGGTGGTCGCAAATCGAGAGCGAATAACTCTTAAAAGCAAAGAAGGTCGCCAAATCCGCGACAAATGTGAAATGAACTACCAAACACACACACACTTAAAGAGGTGAAACACCACAGCAACCACAACAACCACGACGTACTCATCGGCCAATCCCCTGGGTCGGAACGCCCCAATCCACACCCACTGTACATAAATTCCATGTGTAAATACAAGAGCTAGAGCCGTTTTTTTGTTTTATATCTATAAGAGCGCTATATAGATATTTACAAGTTAACCAAGGAGGCATATATAAGGTGAATAGAGAGAATTTATATATGTATCTAATAATAACTAATCCAAGGTTCTTTCTTTCTATATAGTTGTCGTCGCACTGCAGCAGTTAAAGGAGGCGATGCAGCTTGGACCAGTTATCATATAATATAATAAATAGTAGGCAAAGGAATAATGGTGCATAACATTAATACACAACAACTATATACAAGCATATATATATGTATATGTATCTGTATAAACAGTTAAAGTTAATCAGCACACACAAACACACCACACACACTCACACACTTCTATACACACTTATGTAGTTTAGTGCAACATTTGAGAGAAGAATGAAAAGAGAAATGATATGCCCAAGTTAAGTTTACGATTACGATTAATCTAATCTCTGAAGTTAGCCAAGTTGCAATCAATTGCAATTGTTGTTAACACAAACAACAACAGCAGCAACGACAACAACAAAAAGATAAACAATAGCATTACTCATTACTTATTACTCATTGCTAAATGTGTATCATGAAATATGAAGCTCATGAGAACATTGTTAATTATCTTTTTAATTTTGCAAAAAACAAAAACTACAAAAAACATTATAGCCAAAACACACATACACACGGAGTGTATAGTTTAGTATATAAAAATATGAAAACTATATACGCTAGTCCCATTCATTTATATTGTTTATAACATTTGATAGTAGGCGACCATTGAAGTCTTTCGTTTTTAGTTGATTTAGAGCTATTTTTTTTTATTAAAAATGGGATTCTTGTACTTAGTTCACGTCATAAGGGATCCTTAACAATATAACCACAGACTGGCACACCTCACACACACACACACACACACTAATTTTATACTTATATGTATATGGAAATACTTGCATACATTTTCAAATTGCATTTCTTCCACATATACAAAAAAAACAACAACAAAAAAACAAGGCAATTTTCTCAGTTTGATGGTTTCACATATTTTAACAACAAACAAAACAAACAACAACTACTACTACAACAGCAACAAAAAGAACAAACAAACAAGTTAAATGCATTGCTATAATAACTTAAAAAAACTTTATAACGTATAGACAACAACAACAACTAACTAACTATCTAATGTTAAACAAACAATTAAACATATATATATATATATATATAATTCTGTATATACGACAACGACACACACACATACACTAAGTATACAACAAAAAAGGTGCCATAAACTAAATACACACACACAATAAAATTCTATGAGGTTTAGGACAACACAAATAGGCATTTAAATATATAAAACATATATTTATATATATATATAATCTCTATCAACATTATTATCTTACAAATTTGATTTCTATCTCTTTGGTTGTCCTATAAAGAAAACAGAAGAAAAACAAAACAAAACCATTGTATTGTATTTAATTAATTTTTGATTTTGTTTTTTATTTATTGTTTGGTGTTTTGCTTAATTTGCATTATGATTTTGTACGCACAACTTTTGATTTTCGATTCAAAGTTCAAGTGTATAAGCATGTAAATTAAACTTAAGGCATTAACAACAAAAATTGGCAGTAAAATAGATGAAAAATACAAATAATCAATATATATGAATATAGACTAAGCGCATACGATATACATAAACTATACAGATATACATAATGCTAAAGCTATAGCTATGCTAGTGATTAAGTGATATGTTTAGGACTATCCATATATACTTATACATAGAGTACATACTACAGGCGAGAGATAGAAATAATTTCACATTTGTTTTATCGAGTATGAAAAGAAACAACGTACGTCTCCGCCCTTTCACTTCCAATCAAGCAACCAATCAATCAATCAACCAACAACACGAAAAAAGAAAACAATTTGCTATTTTTTTTTTTAATATTTTCATATATTTTGTTTATAAATATATATATATTTTTTTTTTAACAACTAGCAAACAATTTAGCCAGGCTAGAGTGAGTGCTCTGCAACTGTTTTAAAAATATACCAAATGAAGAGAATCCTCTGCCCCAAGTTTCACTCACTATCTCACCATCTCATTGTATCTTTTATTATTATTTTACCTTTCCTAAGCAAGACTTCCAAAACACACACACATAATTATATGCTACATATATATATACGCAAATATTTATATATATATATATATGTGTATATTTATTTAAAGTAAATATATATTTTTTGTTTCTATGAAAACAATCGAATATGCTAAGTGCCTATACTAAATACATGTATATATATATATAGAATATATAATATATATTGAAAAACTGTACAGTCCGCTCCACTGAGCCAAGGTCGCGGTTTGTTTTGGTGTTATCTCCTAGGCTCATAAAAAACTGCTGCCCCACATACCAATATTGTATACCATACTATATACTATACTATAACTAAAATATCATTAATTATTTGTTAGTCTATTGATCGTATCTCGCCAGTGCCCAGTTCTAGTTCTAGTTTGTTCTGGATGCTTAAAATTCTATTACAACTAGAACTATAGCAACTGGTCTGTCTCTCTGACTGCCACCTTTGCTCAGTGGTGTGACACAGTACAATCACAACACACACACCCACCACACACACACACCACACATACACCACAAACACAACCACTTTAAATAATGCATAGCTTTTAGTTGATCGTCCTCCCTTCTCCCTTTCAACCACACGCTCATCCTTGCACAGATTGAATTGAATGTTCATTTTCAAAGCTCTCAAATGGTTATTTTTCTGTACAGTTGAACTACGTTAATGCTGGAGGGGATTGGGGAGGATGGATATGGGAATAGTGTTCTGGCAGTCAAAAATTCAGCACCCTTTATTTTGATGTGTGATATTAATGCGATTCGATGGGGGATTCCCCATTCAATTGCAAAGCGAGAAGTTGGAATATTGATTGCCAGTTTTGACGACTCTACTTGTACTCACTGTAGGAGGTACTCACACTTAGGCTATCCAAGAATCCCGGACGAGCATAGAGGTATAAAGTTAGCAAAACGAAACGAAATGATAAGTAATTGAAATGATAATGGTATAAAGGAGGAGTTTCTAAAATGATGTGAATGAGATGAAAGTGAAACATTGTTGATGTTGAATAATTTTAAGACAAATAAAAAAGCAAATACAAATACAAAACACAAATGAAAGAAATAAATTAATTAAATAATTAATTGAATTGTTATTGTAAAGCCTCAGTTCTTAAGTTATTTATTTTGTATGTTTAAGCAGCGCATTATGACACTGAAGAATGACACGTGTGACACCTTGTTAAATATACTATACAAACAAAACAACTACTGATAACTGATAACAACAACAACAACAATAATAATAATAATAATACACACTACATATAGATATATATATATATGTAACTACCCCGAATACACACACATACACACACAGCCACTCAGACAAACACTTTCAAAAGCAAAAAAAAATACCAGCCAGAACTAAAGAAAAATTTTGTTTGTTTTATATACATATTTATGTACATATATATATATATATATAAATCACTATATATATATATATATATCAAATTGTCGTGCAGAGTCATTTCAAATAGCTTTCAAGACATTATTATTATAATATATTACTATATTATTTTTATTTTATTTATTATTATTATTGTGCCTTTCACAAGGGCGGCAGAAGAAAATGCCTCAACTATTATTTCATTTGGCACTGCCACAAAAATTCTGTATATAATATAATATCAATAACTGAACAATACAAGTTTCGGATGTGGATATTAACTACCAAGAATTTGTAGAATTCCGAATCTTTAATATGTATATCTGTAATAGAAGCCCGCTTTTTCTTTCCGCAATTAATTTGGCACTGCCAATATTAATATTTCAATAATTAACAAATATTAGTTATTGTTTATACTTGCGTTCTTTTATTTGTTTTTGCTATGCGCCCCTTGTGAAGGGCCTTAAATTAAATTAGTTAACTTTACTTATTTTGCGATGAAGTTGAAGTGTTTAACCATTATTATTATTATTTTTTTTTTAATTTTTATTTTCTTGGTTTTTCTGTTTCAATTAAAATTGCATAGAAATGCTTACGCACATTGTTATCACTAAAATGAAGATGAATTCAAAAACAAAAACGCAAAACAAACAAAATAACAAAAACTAAAAAATGTCTGTTAAAAGCGAAAGCAAACAATGTAATAATATATCAAGAGTATATGATTAATATTATTATTAATTGTACCAAAATTGATAATTGTAAAGTAAAACAACAAAAAAAAAAACATGGTTTATAAAATTGCATATGATTAAACTATAAACTAAACAAAACCTAACTATAATTAAACAATATCCCTATGCAGCAAGAAAAAAGTATAAACAAATTATAAAAAAAACAATACCATTACACTGAGACAACAAAGAGAAAAACAACAACAACAAAAGCCGCAAATCATTTTCATTTTTTCTGTATAGTTAAGAGTGAAATTTTGTGCTCGTTTCGGTATAGAAATTTATACTTACGAGCTGAAATAAAAAACAAAAACAACCAACTGAAAACTATAATGAAAAATTAACTAAAGCAAAAGGGAAAAAAACCATCTAGTAAAAAAAATCATAAATGCATATTTTATTTTATTGTATGTATCATATAAACGAGAATCAAATAAAAGAGAAAAACCAGAAAACAAAATTGCGCATATGTAGATTAAACGTAGTTAGCTGAAGAAAAGATAAGAAAAAACAAAGTAAACGAATCGAAGCGAAAAACGAAATTTGATTATGATGATGATAACGATGATAACATGTCAACCAATAAAACATTTAACCAGCAAATGCTGTACACAACAACATCCCAAAACATCTTGCTTCTAGACGGCGGGGCTACAACAAATTCATAGTTCCAGGGATCGCAAATAATGGTTATTACAATTTTTTTAACATCAAAAAAATACATATACAAAAAGAGAATGATAATGATTAATTTTGAGTGGATAAAACTCAAATAATCGTTATATTTTAGGAAAAAAATTAAAACTCACAATCAGGGATTAAAACCGTAAACAAAACCGTAACCGTAAAGCGGTATTACCCGCTACACCGATATGGAAAACCCGAAATTATTAGAACCGATATAACCGTTAAGAAAACTATTCATGCACAACGGTTAATATCGGTTCGGTCAAGCATAAAATTTAATTATAGTATGTTATTAAGGGTAATCCTGGTTTTCAAAATAAATTTGAGTTTTTTCTAATTTGTATATTGATGCCAATATAAAGATCTTAATTTTTGAAATTTTGCAATTTTAAAAATATAGCTTTATAAGAACATAACTGAAAATACTCACTTACGTACGCAAATATTTGCATTTTATTTTTTCGCTCAAAATGAATCATTATCGTTGAAGAAAATCATTAAGAACCTTAAATTATTCATTACCATGTAATTTTATAACTCAAAGATTACGGTCCCTGCATAGATCGATCAATTCCAATCCCAGTTCAACCCAATAAATTGATACGTAAGTTTTTATATTTGGTTTTGCTCTTGATTTTTGTGTGTGTGTATTTGGAAATCTCATATTATATCATATCGTATATTATTGCGATGTTAAAAGGCCTCTAGCATGACTACTTTGGATTTGGATCGAACCCGTAGTTAAACCGTATACTTAATGGAATTTTCAACAATTTTTCGGGCACTACAAAAACACTATTACTTTATTATTATTACAATTACAATTACGCTCCGCTCTTTCTTTGTTTTCATTCTTTTGCTAACATTTAAAAAACCAATCCCAAAAAACTCTCAATAGGTCGAAGTATAGGTACAATATATAAATACTAAACGATTAATACAATTTCTTTCTTTTTCTTTTTTTGTGACAGAACAAACAATATTTATAGGTCCTCACCAGGTGGGCGGGGATTACATTCTTAATGCAGATTGGGGGAAATTGGGTGTTTGGGGAAGGGCAAGGGCTAGTAAACAAGTTGGTAAGGATTGTACGAGTATGTGTTTGTAAACTTAACCAAAAACATGCGCGTTAAGTACACATGATGTTCGCCTAGAATGGCATTTTTAAGGCGCTCTAGAAATCGATTCTGAATTAAGATTTCCCTTTTGAATTTACGTTAAACAAATCGGATTTCAGTTTAGAAACTTATCTTGCGTTAAAATCTTTAATTGAATGCTTTGGCAAAAATTGTAAAGTGAATTTAAAAGTGTTTTACGGCAATGTCTAAAGGGAATCGAAATTGGGAACAGAAATTTGTATGCTGCCAGCAGCGAATTTGTTTTGCCGGTTTCACATCGTTTCACAAAGCTTGGTTTAAGGATCTGTGGCGGCAGGCGTTGTGGCCGTTTCCGTTGCAACTGGCGCTGGTTCTGAAACTGGAGCTGCTGTTGTTACTGTTATTGTATCCGCATCGGCATCTGGACATGATAATTTGCTTGTACTCGCACAACGTTGAACCAGATCACTGTAGGGCTTATCATGGAGCAGGCAAACCAAAACGACGGTCATGTTGTCACCACCCAAACCGCCCATCTGACAATCCGGCGCCAGACAGTGATTCATCAGCTCTTCACAAATCTCCTCCGGCTGCATGCCAAGACCGATGCGTGTGCGACAGAATTGCAATACTTCCTCATTGGTCATTACATCCCAAATGCCATCGCATGCCAGTACAATAAATTCCCAATCCTGCATCACTTGACGCGTCTCCACGTCCGGGTAGGCTATGGAAATGACAAAAGAGAGAGATGAGGTGTTAACAATAATTGCAATTGCAAATTGATGTGATTTGGAATGTGTCTTTGTTCTTTCTTACCTGTGACTATTTGATCTTCCGGCTTTTTGTTTGCACGCTTGAATACAAAATCGCCAAGTGCACGGGAGAGGGCAAGATTACCATTAACACGATTGAATTCCACCCAGCCGCCGCCTTCGATGATGCGTTTGGACTCGGATTCATTGTTTGGCTTATGATCAACGGATAGTGTCTCCAATTGTCCATTTACACTGGCAATTGCCCTTGAATCGCCGGCATTGGCGCAATAAAGCATATTATCCTTGACAAGAACAACAACAGCCGTTGATCCAGCCATTTGTTCGCCCCATGACTCATTGTGCAACATTTCATAATCTATATCGAGAAATGCCTGCAAATCAAGTTGATGACGAAATGAGTTTAGTAATGAGTAATAGATACATGTACATATATATACACATTATTCACCTGCTTTAAGGCCTTGACAATGTCAGCATTGTATTCGGGCCGCTTTAGAACGAATTTATGTAAATGCTTGCCCGCATATTGGGCGACTGTGGCACCGCCATGTCCATCATAGACGGCAAAGAATGCCGCTGTCGGATCATCCGGCAGCGATAGTATATGTGTATGTGAATCCTCCATATTGATGCGCCATCCCTGCATGCAACTGCTGCCAACGCGATACTGTTGATTCTGGCAATATGATGACTCCTTGGCTGTCACCGGCTCCGACAACGTCTGGCCCATCTCGTCGACTGTGTTTTGGCTTATCACTTATCAATAATCACGTTGAAACGTTGAGTATCTTTATCTGTTAAGTATAAAGTTAAGTTGATTGTTGTAGATTGTTAATTACGAAACTGATAGTATGAAAAACCAGAAGATAAACCCGTGTGTGTGCACACTGAGATTATTTTATCAAATTAATGATATGACCCGCATAAGCTATCAGCAAACAAATGTCTAGATTACAATTATTCTACGTGTTTCTTATTTTAAGAAATGCTTAAACTCAAAACAAAAAATCTAATTATTAAAAGATCTATTGAATTTACCAAAATTTAAGAATATATATAAATTTCTTTTATTTGTTAAAACAATTACTTGACTAACTGTGTGTGATTTCAACATTTTGCGATTATAAATTGTATTTCCACTTTTGGAGTGACCGTACATACATACATACAAAGGGGGCAAAGGGCAAAGAGCGAGGCCAAACCAGATAAATACTGATAAGAGTCTTGTGACGAGCACAACAACAACAAAACTTAATATAATAATATATATTTAATTTACATATGAGAATATTTTGTATGTATATTGTTGCACATTGCACCAGGCTCCGCAATTAGCTGACACACTTGACTATAAGCGATACAGATACCTAAATAAAAAACCTTTAGAGCAGAGTGACAATGTGTGCACTATTATTAAGTGGTTGTTGTTGTTAAGCTTACCTGGCGCTGACGCTGCTCCTCCAACACATTAATAATTTTTTATTCGGATTTTTGCTACTACATTAATATAACAAAAATGCACGGGTGTGTTTCTCTTTCTGGGACACGTTGATCTCGTTTGTTTTGGTTTTTGGTGTTGCAGTTGGTTTTTTCGGTCTGTTCTATTGCGGCACGTGTTCTTTGCGGGCGTTGCAGTTGCTGTTTTGCTTAAATTAAGGCTTTTATACAAAATGTTTTAATAATTTAATTATCGTTATCGATTGCAAATGCAAACGTGTATCTGAGCAGCTACTGTCGATACTATCGATGTTATCGATGTGCTTAGTGGGTCACAGTTTATTGTGTACTATTTTAATTATAGTGACTAAAACTGGTTTTTTGTTGTTGCACATTTTACAATAAAATGAAATTCCTCCTTCAAGTTTTCGCATTCGGTTTCTCATTTAATATCGATACTTGGCGTGCAAGAGTTTCAGAGCACTGAGCTTTAAGCAGTAAGCATTATTGAGTAGCTGCAAACCGTTAGCTTTTAAGTTATTTTGAATTTCATCAAAAAGTTCGCCTAACTAAAGCTAAATAAAAAAGCTTTATTTATATGACAAGAGTTAAGTATTTTAACAGCTTCACCATTACTTTATATTTGGCACAAATATGTATAATGGTTTCTAAGTGCATAAGTACAAGTGTTCGTGCTAAAACATACAGCTTCTGATTTAACTGTCCTCTGACGCTTTCACTCTCCCAAATCTCTCGCTCCAGCACTTTATCTTATTGTGTTGTTGATGTTTCTCTGCTTTGCTTTATTTTTTTGTTTTTTTTTTTTGGGACTGCTAGCGTTGCTGCCAAGTGCATTGAATTTTGCGAATTTTGTTTTGCGGCAAATAAACGAATTCAAGGACAAATGACGTCAGCTAAACATTTTTCGTGCTCGCTGTTGCTGTTGGTCAGTGGCGCACGTCACGTACCGTCAGGGGCGCTATAGACAATCCTCTTTAGTTGCTATCTGCGCCTCTGCTTTCTGCTCCAAGTCTGTTTTGTATTTTATTTTTTGATTTTTAGCTAAAAAAAAATTAAATATTTGCACAGCAGCAAAGACTCCAGCACCCAGCAAAGTATTCCTGATAAAGAACTGTACCGTACGCTTTCTCCTTTGCAAGCGCTATCTCTCTCTTTATTCCACTCTCTGGGTATTTTTTTTTTTATCAACGTCAGCGTAGAATGCGTTATAAAGTCAATGAAATTCGTTTGTTTTATGAGATGGGCGTGGTCGGATACTGCCTTCTTGTATCATAACGTAACGCAATGGACTTCCCACAGTTGTTCTTGTCCCTGCACTGTTCGCACTCTTCGGCTCTCATTCTCCCTCTTCCTCACACTTTGCTGCTGTGCTCTTATCGGCTTTGCCGCGCTGTCGTTAGCTTCTGTTCTGTTTTAACTTTTTGTTTTAGCTCATTGAAAGTGCAGTTCAGTCGCAGCACGCATTTTTGTTGTGTTTTATTTTTCAAACCTCTTGAAACCGCATTTATGTATTATGCATTTAACGTTGTCGTCGGTTGCAACTACAACCTCCCCCTCTGACGATGCACTCACTCACTCACCATCATCATTGCCATTACCATTTGCCTCTCCTCCTTCTTCGCAGCATTTACGCGCTAAATTTCCATATTGTTTGTCAACGGACACAACAACGCATCCAGATCCCGATTTCGTTTTCGATTCTGATCCCAAGCTCAACGGCGACATTATCGTTCGCACTTTCCGAGCGACTCTTCGTATGCAGTCTGCATGCAAATGCTAAGGGAAACGACACTGGGAAGGGGCGGAGCGGGGCGGTGCTCAAGCTCGCAGATATCGCAGCAGTGGCAGTTCAATCACATTGCACAAAAGTTCGAGGTCAGTTATAAAAATAAAATTATACACACAACTACATGCATTCATATGTATGTACATATGTATGTATGAAATGTGTGTGCGTGTGAGCTCTCATTCGAATTTGTTTTGTATTAATTTTTGCATGCGACAAAATGAGTTTCTTTGTCTTTGACTGGCCACAGGATCACAGAGAGTTTTGAGCGTTTTATGGTTGCCCGCTGGCCTGCTCATTGGCACAAAAGCTTTTGTTCCAAGCGGACGATTCCCATACCCCACAACTCACATTCTCAATCCCATTTCCATTTGTTCCATTCAAGTGGAAGTAGGCCACTGGAGTTCTGTGTAACTTGAGCGAGCGGTGAGAGGCCAGAGGCGAATTCGAGATGCACAGTTCCTGCTGCCTCTCTTGCTGTTGTTGTTGTTGTAGCCGCCCGCTGCAATTGTGTAATGCGAGACGAGGGCATTGACTTGAGCCTCAAGGATAATGGAAAGTTAACAGAGAGCAAGTTCGCTTCGCTGCATGGCCACCATTTCTAAGTCACAAAAACAGCAACAACAACAACATCAGCATACATAGAAACGGGTCCAGACAGTCAGTGGGGGCTGGTCGGAGGAGCACAGACTGTAGACTGAGGAACTGAGCAAAGAAAACAAAACAAAAAAACTCCGAACCGGAATGCTGTTGAACTCAATTTTTGTAGTTTTGCGCCGAGACGCGACGCGTCGCAATGAAATGAAATTTCGATCATTTCCAGAGAATTCATGCCACAGATTTGGTTGGTTCTGTTGGTTGCAGCCGCCAGGGGCACAGTCGCAGACAAAACTAGTTGGACGACTCGATATTTGAAGGCGAGCTCAAGGATTGCGACGTAGGCAACGGGTTCATTAACTTGTTCGTTGCTTCGTTCAATTTTTATTATTTTTTTTTTTGGGTCCGCCGCCAGCATCCGCGGCGAGACAATAATGATCTTCACTGGAAATGCGCGAACGATGCCCCGCTCCCCCCTTTAACAAACTCTATGCCCCTCAAGTGGTTGTTGTTGTTTGTGGTGACTTAATTGCCGCACCCAATGCCTGGTCAAGAAGATTAGCAAAAAAAAAAAAAAAAAAAAATTTTGCCAGCCGGTTTCAGTTTCAATTTCGCATATGAGAGACTGTAGCCTACCATCGATGGCCAAGGAAGGCCACCAAAGAATTTGGCCATATTTCATTGTCGCCGCTGATAAAGTGGAGCAGCGTCGTCTAGGCATTGATAGTGGCAAGACAACCTTGCATCGTGCTGAAAGTCATTGTCGCTAGTGATTCACATGCTCACATGACTAAGCAATGTCCGTCATGACTAACTCCACTCCACAGAGACCAGAACAATATCATTATTTTTCTTTATCATTAAAAAATGGAACGACTGACCTAAGATGGAGTTTGCATCACTCCAATGTTCAAAAGTTAAAATGTTCTAAAAAATTAAAATTATTATCAATTTCAATGAAATTAAGTTTTCGTTATATTTATTTAATTTGAAAGGAGTCAGTTTTCATTACTTTACATTTTGTAATTACAATTAAAAATCACATTATAAGCAATATTTTCTTTAATGCGAGTGAAATATCATTTCATTAGCATTATTTTTCTTAATGCTTCTGAAATATCATTTCATTACCAGTACATTTTTAAATGCTAACGAAATTTGATTTTCAGTTGACAATATTTTTAAATAATTATTTTTTTTAATTATAAATATAAATCATTTCATTAGCACTGTTTTTATAAATGATTCTGAAATGTCATTTCATTAACACTAAATTTTGTAATGTTTGTGAAGTTTGATGTTCATTATTAAATTTTTTTCAATTTTTTATTTTGTAATGAAAGTTAAAAATCATTGCATTTGAAGTGAATTATTTTTAATGCGAGTGAAATAAATAAAATAAAAAATTCTAGTGAAATGGGTTTTTCATCATTTTTTTTTTCAATGACGAAATGACAAATGTAATGATTAGAAAATATTGAATGGCGTGTATTTATATAAAATGATTATAATGATAGAGCAAAGCGCTTGCTAGACTCTTGTATCGCGTATTCCGTCCCAGGATGGAACGCACATCGCGAGTGAATCGTAGGGCATCGAGGAAGGGCAACATGCAGAGCAGCTCATTGTCCTTGGTGCCTATTTGATAGGGCTTAATGCGTATCGCGTTGCCCACATTGAAGCTATTGGCCATGTGGCAGTCGTCCAGCAGCAGCACATTGGCCAAATTTTTGTGGCACAATGAGACAAACTTGGCTCGCATTCCGTAAATATTAATGCAATGATGTCGATAAAATCGACGATTTAAAATATTTCGACCCGCATCCAGACAGTCTAGTACCCTCGAGGCATAGATCTCTGTGGCGGCAGTGAAGACAGTGAGATTATACCACTTGGAGACGCGATCGAGAAAGAAATCGACGTGGGGACGCTTATAAACATAGACGGTGGCATCTCTAACCGGTATATAAAAGCTATAATCAGGTGCTACAAGCGGCTTCTCTTTTTTTGAATGACTCCGCCTGGAATGATATTCTATATACGATTTGATCAGTGTCTCATCCATGTCTAGAACCAAAGTCTTGCGGCTCACAATTTTCAGACGTTGCCTGGAGACGGGCGTTAAGTCATCATCGCAATATCGGATTGGCGCAAAGTTTATAACACTTTTATATATTCCATTCATGTGAAATTTAAATCTATTACGAAAACTGGGAATCGTCAGGATCATCATAGTTAATAGTATTGCGATGGCTGTTGCGCTATAAAAACTGTAAAGTTCTCAGCTGAATATCAGAGATTATTGCCCGGAAGAAATACATACTTACTGCTTAACCAGGAAGCTTTCCTCAAGTTCCATTTTATCATTAAAAATAAAAGTATATATAAATATTTGACACTGTTGGCTTAGCAATGATAATTTTAATAAAAGTTCTATCTTTAATATTTTTCCAAAGTGTAAGCGATATGTAAACTCTGTTAATTGATTAATTGTATTGTAATTCAGGTGAATAAACAATTAATACAATATTATTAATGAATAGCATTGCTTTCTTACAGCAATTAAAACTTGTTATTGATAAAATTAATACAATATGATACTTAAGTTTCAGTCCTTGCATTGAATCTGAAGCCAGTATGAATCAGTGCGATTCGATTCAGTTCCATAATTACATATTTATTCTTATAATGAAATGAGTTTCGATATCTGAGGAGTTTTGCCAGCTTTTTTAATTCGCTGTCCTCTCTGTGTGTGTGGGCGTTTGCTGTGCGGGGACAATGACAATGGAAAAAAAGTCAAATATATATGTATATATATATAAATGCGATCGTCAAGGCGAAAAATGAAACGCCAGCCATGAAATGTGCAGCGCCAGCTAAGATACGTTTCCCTTTCCCCCTCTTTACTCTTCAGGCCAGGAGAGGTAAGAGGTTGGGGGAGTCGAAGCTGGCAGAGAGACGCTGACGGAAGTTGCCGACTGACGACGAGGCGACGTTACAGTGTAAAATATTGCACTGGCCTTGGGAGCAGCACGCACGATGTGGCTGCCTGTCAAGACGATTAACAACGACAACAACACCAACAACTTGCAACTGTGTCCCTGGTTTGGCGTCGTCCGGCAGGAGCTGAAATTAATGCACCATATTGTGCGCATCTGTTCCTATACAAAGTATATATTATATACTTATATATAAATGTACACCCAGAGAAAAATGCTCGGAAATTTTAATATTAACTATTTTACTAATTTGCCTTAGATTATTTAATTATACATTTATTTTTATTTAAATAGATTTCATATAATATAAAAATTCCAGGATACTTAAAGAAATTAATATACTTTTTAATTTTTAAATATATAATATTTGAATATCAACTTCAAAAGCTTTAATCAAAATTGTTTAAGCTTCAACTTTAAGTATAAAATATTCATGAAATGATTAAGGAAGTTTATTGCTGACAAGAAACTTGTTGAGAATTCTAAATGCAATTTAAAAAATATAGGACTTGAATATTTGCACAATATATTTAAATGAACAATTAAAATCTTTAATTTAAGATAAAATTAATTAATAAAAAAAAGTAAAATAAGATTTTTGATTTTAATATTTTTCTCTGGGTGTACATATAGTATATATACAACATATCTGGGAGTCTGGCGTCTGCTGGGTGTCAATTTGTAGCGCAAACCGCATCCCTTGAGCTGAGTCAGAGTTTAGAGTCGGGGAATCGCTTGCAGCATTTAACACCCGCATTTTGTGGCACATGTTGCTGTCTCGTGCGGCATTATGTGGCAACTCGCAACTTGAACCGGAAAACATGCAAATTCCTTGAGCTTGTGTAATTTGGCAGACTGTGGGTTGTTCCATGTCCCCTCAAATGCAACTATCAGTTGAGAGATCAAGTTTTTTTTTTCAAATTTCCATTTTTATTTTTTTAGAAATTCCAGCAAGAATTTTGTATTTTTTCATATTCATTCTTCTTGATAATTCCCACAATGATGAAAAGGTTTTGGGTTATTTATATAGTTTGCTGTTCATACATAATAAATGTTGGAATATCTTTTCAATTTGGCGAAATGTCAAATGCAATTGCCCTCTTAACTATTTCGACTCATAAAATTACGTATACGACACGTATTCGTGAGTCTGAACCTGTTACAGCTATTTTTGTCATTTTGTTGGCGTTGTTGTTGTTGTTGTTTTTGTTGCTCGCGTTGAATTAAAATTAAACAATTATTTTGCTTTTTTTATATTTTGCCAATTGTTGTTGTTGTTCTTATTGCTATTGTGGTGAATGTGAATGCAAAATAAATTGCGCATAAAGTTTAATCACTTTGACTTTGCGCACGCATACACACATAAAGAGCAAGAACAAGAGAGTGAGAGAGAGACAGCGATAAAGAGAGAGGAAGACGGGGCAGCAATCAAACAACGACAACGCCAAAAAATAAAAACGCATAACAAAAGATTCTTCACACACATAGACACATACATGTATGTGCTTGTGAAAAACAACAACAACAGAGGGCAGTGCAAAAACGCAAAAAAAAACCATGCAAATACAACAACAGCAACAACCGCCAGAGACAGAGTCAACAACCTCCAGTGCATTACTCACTTTTAAAGACCGTGTGTGTCCTTCAACACAAAAACTTATCTCCATCTCGCACACTCTCCACGCTATCCATCTCGCTCTCACTCGCTTGCTTGTTTGCCTTTTAGCTTGAATGTTTTGCTTTTCTACAATTTATAATTAAACAATTTTGCGGGCAGTTGTTGTTGCTATTGTTGCTGCTGTCGTAGACAGAACAGCGTTTCTCCAGTTTCTCCTCTCCTGCTTCGTTAGCTCTTCTTCCCACGTTGGCAAACCAAAAGCTTGATGCTCTTGTTGCTGTTTTTGTTGTCGAGCTTTGCACAAGTGTGCAGTTGAAGCTGGAGCCCCAAGTTCTCTCTTGTCTCTTCCTATCTCCCTTCTATTCCAACACATTGTATTCCTTCATTGATTTCGCTTCAAAATCAGACTTTGAATCGATTTTTCAAGCTGCTGCGCATTTTGGGGCGAGATGAATAAACTTTTAGCACGCTTGCGTGACCTGTTGTCCGCTCTCAGCTCTCCGACTCTGCTCTTCGCCGCACTCTCTCCCTGCCCACGCATACGAACGCAGCACATCCGTTGCAGCGCTGCTAAATTTCTGTGTGTGTGTGCGTGTGTGTGTGGGGATAGCAATGTCATTGACTGCAATTTGTTAGCAAAATATTTCAACTGATAAATAAAATCTAAATGAAGCCAATGAACTCAATACTCTCAAAACTCTTCACCCAAAAATTGATGCTCTCTGGTTGTGTACTGCAATTTCTTTCGTGTTGTTGTTGCTGTTGCTGTTCCTGTTTCTCTTTTTTTTCCTTTGCGGTTTTTGCAATTTGCGCCCCAATTGAAGCGTCAACAACAACAACAACAGACGGCAATGGAGACTCCACACAGGTTGGACGCGCCATAAACAAAGAATTCCTTTTGTTTGTTGATTCGTTTTTATTTTTGTTATTTTCCTTTTTTTTTTTTGTAATTTTTTATTTTATTTTTATTTTTAAACAAACAAGCGCAAAGTCGTTGCTGAGTTCATTGCATTCGATCGCATATAAAAAAGGCACGAGTGAGAAATATACGCATGCACTGAGAAAAATACAATCTTCAATCTTGCTGATAAATTAAACGTGGAAAATAATTGATATTTCAATAATTTAACCGATTACTTAAATAAACCATAATGCTAAACCGAAAATAAATACACAAAAATATTTAATTGTTCAACGAACTTTTTATCAGTGTACTTATACATAACAAATAATCAAAAGCAGCGCGTGTACACACATATGTACGTTTGTATGTACATTTGTCAATGTGTATGTAAAGTTCAAGTTGATTTATCAACTTAGCTGTTTGGTTTTCTTATTGTCATTTTGGTCACTTACGTATTGCAATATGGCGATAATATCAGTTAACAAATTATATACAATCAATAAATTTGATTAATTATATTTAACTTTGTTTTTCAGTCTCAGTATCAGTTGAAGCATAAACAGTTACAAAGCCAAGCTTACAGTAAAAGCGCTGTCTGTCCGTTTGTCGTCTGTCACCTGGCGCCTCTGCTTGGATCCCTAAAAAAGGCGCATTAAATTTCATTGTATACTCGTATGCTCAGGTTACAGCAAAGTCGGTCAATACTTTTAAAGACAGTTGCAAGAACGCTTAAGTAACCACAAACAACAACAGCATGAAAAGAACAATGAAAACAGCAACAATTTTGTTTATTCCTTGATGAACAGCTTTTCACTTAAGTTTCAGATGCTGCGATATTTTAGCTGACTGGTTTAATGACTCGAACTTAATTTGCGCCCTCAAAGAAAGAAGAGGCAGACAACACCCATGCAAGGCAGCAAGAATAAAAAGCAGCAGCAACAACAACAGTAAACGAGCAGCACAGCATACCAAGACGCGGCTTAAAACAGCAAGATAGAAAGAGAAGAGAGAAAGAGAGCAGCAGCAGCAGAAGCGACAACGACACGTCTGGCAAACGGGGCCTACGGCTGGGAGAGTGGGCGGCGCAGGCTGTAGAAAGAACAGATCTGTACATATGTATGTGTGTGCGTATGTACATTTGTATATTCGTATATTAGTATGTGTGAAATCGCCTAAAAAAGAAGCAAAGCAATTGGCCGGAATAAAGGCGAAGCGAAAAACGGCAACCGAAATACAAAACAAAATGATGCTCAAGTAACTCATATTCATGTATGTCTGTATGTATGCGTGTGTGCAGCAGCAGCAACAGCGACGCTGGCAGAGCCATCGCCATTGCCAATATAAACGACGATCGAAAGATGCAAAATGTTCATTCCGTCGCCGTTTCGTTTTTGTATGTACATATTTCGCTGGCCAAGAATTCGAATATAAAAAAAGTCAACAAAATAATAAAATGAAGCATACGAAAGCAGCGATCTCACACACACACAAATACAACACAGCAACTCTCACAAACATAAATATACAGAATTCAACTTTTTTTCTGCAACGCTGCGTGCGCCGCCATTGGACGTCGACGTCGCTGGAGAGTATAAAAGCTTAAACCCGCTTCATACTCGAGTTTATTAAAACCAAAACTGTGCGAGTGTCAAGATCGTTGGGAGTCAAAAGCTGATTAAAAAGTGCACAACTTAAATTCTTATGAAAAAAAGGCGACGCCCCAAAAATCAAGTGATTAATTAAAACAAAACAAATTGTATTGAAATTAAAAACTATTGATAACGTTAACAAGCTAAATGAAGAAGCACAATAAAAGAGAAATTATTTATATAAAAACTAGGCGCACGCCCCACAGAAGACGCCACGCGACTCGCGCCAACGTCAAATCAGCACGAAAAAAAATCGAAAGTGTTCGTGTTCCACTGACATGGATTACTTCTACCCCAAAAACAACAACAACAGCTACAGCAGCATCGACAACGCCAACTATAATGACAGCAGAGAGAAACTAGCGTTAGTTTCGTCTATGACGTACTTATGCAGGTACATAGACGACGGGCAACAAGGTGAGCGCGCAAACGAGAGCGCCAACGAGAGAGCAGAGCGACAACTTCGTGCCCGGCGCGCTTTAAAATAGAAAGCGACTAGACTACGACGACGGCGCCAACGACGACCACGACGAGCGATCGATTCGAGTGTTCGTACGTGCACTTTGTCAGGGCAATAGTGTGGGTGTGCGCATGTGTGAGTGTGTGGACCCGACAGATGGAGAGCAAACAAGCAAAGCAAGCAAAAGCAAGAGCAAGAGCAGGAATTCTAATGCGACGCAATCAGCGGGAGTAACAGCAGCGACCGTCACTTTGAACTTGAACTTTAAAATGCACAAACACACAGCAACAGGCTGCATAACTACTTATGTATGTATGTATGTGCATATGTTGGTGCTCATATAAATTTATTGCTGTTCTAGTTGGCGATGGGGCGCGACTTTTACGCTCTTCGATGCTCTCCTTCTCCGGCTTTGGTCATTCGCGTATCGGCCGTCGGTTGGTTCGCATGTACGAGTATTTTCCGCTCTTGAATTTTAAGGATTTGCCATTGCAATTAATTTAGTTATTTGACGAAAACGCGAAAAAAAATAAATGCGAGAAAAGTGAAAGTTGCTATTCGCTAAGAGCGAAAAGAGCTCGTTGGCCCATGTCAATTTTTTTGGTATATAAAAATAAAACATGAACCGATGCGTACGCAAAGCACGAAACAAACGACAGCAACAACTTAATAAATTAAATCGCAAACGTAAATGAAATGAGAAGAAAGCGGCGCACTGGCAAATTGTGGTTGTTGTTGCGCTGCGCAGTCAGCTCTGCCGCCCCGTTTGATTTTCTTTATCATATACAACGCCTTCGAGCTTTTTGGAATGATTCAACACAACACAATAAATGTGGGAGTGACACAAAATATTTCCTTATAAATCTAGCCTCTACTAGGCTTTGTCTGTGCATTTGCAATATCGTCAGACATAGCCTATGAGAGGTTAGGTGTACGAAGGAGACAAATCAGCTTTAAATGAAATGTCGATTACCGTAACAATGGCATACATAAAATAATGAACAAAGAATAAACACAAAACGGAGCGGTGCGGAGCGAGCCGGAGAGTAAGGAGAGATAGATATACAGTAAACTGTGGATAAGCATGCTCATATGTACATATTGATAAAGAATAATAAAAATATGTGTATACGTTTGTGTGTCTATGCATATCAAATATGGCGATTGCCATAATCTTGTCTTTTATTTCATTTGATTCTTTTTCACAGGCAACTGTCAAAATTTCGGACTGCTTCTGGAGAACTCTACGATGCTTTATGCTTATCGCTACTGTTTACACAGACATCACAATCATGTTCAATTTGTTTTGTTTATAAAAACTATATTTCAATAAAAGCTATTTTCCATATCTGATGATTTTGCTATTTTTATTATTGCTTAAGAATTTGGGAAAAAACAAAAAATGTATTGTGGGCAAATGGGACATTTCGGTGGAATTACCCGCACAGCAGAGTTCAGCTCAGCAAGAGCATCGGATTACCAGATAATTGTCGCCAGTGAAGCGATAAGGTTTGGGATTTGTCGCGATATAGATTATCAACACAATAGATACTGTCAATATGAATGATGGACATTGAAGTTGCTGACGTTTGCAAGTAATTTAGATTTTTTCTCAATGTTTCATTTATTTAACATGATTTACCAGATTAGCAGGTCTATTTATATCGCTCACATTGGCCTACAATGATAGTTTGTAATAATTGATTACAATTAAGAACATGCTAGATTTCCACACATATTAGATTATAATCAAACATTTTAAAAAATTGCGCATTTATTTATAAGCCGCACGGATTGCATAATCTTTAAAAAAGAAATCAAAATTTATTAGACCAAAATTCAGGATTTAAATAATGCAACGGCTGGGTGTTGTAGCACTGAGCGTTGAAGCAATGGACAAGCAGTGCTAAGCAGTGCAAATTTGAATTAATCGAGCTGCCAACTGAATGGAAACAAATGAAACTGCTTTGCTGATGCCGAATTGCTCGCTGCTATAACAACGATCGTTATACTGCTTCAACTGCAAGCAGTTAACATTGTTGCTTTTCTTTTGCTTTTCAACTTTATTTTGATTTTATTTTTTGTTTTTGTTTTGTATTGGTTAATTTCACGGTAGCTTTATGGCCGATCGGAAGATGAATGAGCAAGCGACTCATACAAATTGCACAGAGCTGAAGCAACTCCCACAATGGCAATTCTCAGATGGCAGTGCATTGGTTTATTTGCGACCAAACCGACAACCATAAAAAACGCTCAATGGCCAATGCGTTGTTGTTTCGCCGCATTTTTGTGAGTTTTCTCACACATAAAACTCGATAATCGAAACAACATTAGCCAAAAACAAAAACAGATTGCGATTGCCATAGAGCAGGCACTGTAGACATGTCTTCTCTAATGGCTTGCACATGGCACAAGGCACAAGACACTTGGCCCGTTGTATCAGTATTTATGGCCTGCACTCTAACTCTAAACATTTAACCATTTTACCAACTTACAATTTACCAATTTCCAGCTGCCTGGCGGCTGCACACACACGGCTTATGCAATTTGTTGTGCAGCTCATCATCTCTCAGCATCTAACATTTAACCCACATTTTGTGGCGGTTCCTGGTCCATCGATGACCTTCGGCAGCCACCAGAAGAAGCAGCAGCATTAAATACAAATACGAACAAAATGTGATTAAATTTGTAGGCAAATTGACAGCTGCGCCTAGCAGACAAACAACACGCCCACCTTAAAAAAAATAAAAACAAAATCAACTCAAAACTTAATTAATTTTAAGCAACCCCCCTATAAAAATGTGGTCTACAAAACTGAACAAAATTTAACCAGCGGCAACGGCAACATTATCAGCAGGCGGCAGCAGTTAAAAAATGCATTGCAGTAATAAATTGACCCACTTTCGAATCTGCAACCTGACCCAACTAGTAACGCAAAACCCAATACCCAAAATAAAAAAAACCAAAACAAACTCGGCTGGAAATCGACAAGCGCCAAACAACAACAAACAAGCCACAGCAGCAGCAACAACAACACAAACACTTTAGTGCAACAGTTTAGTGTCAGCCAAAACGAATGACTTAAGAAACGAACGCGAAGGCGACGACGCTGGGTGACGACAGCGTCTGCACTGCTTGCCACAGTAGCTGCCTCTCCTTCTCTCACATCCCTTGCCCACTACTGTGATGCATGTCTGCACGTGAGCTGCATGTGTTTGTGTGTGTGTGTGTGTGTGTGTGCATACACAATCAAAATTAGTCTCAGCTGGTAATTTGAGTGGCGCGCAGTAGCCAAGAAGAGGCAAGTGGGGTGTTGAAAGGGGGGAAGGGAGAGGGGAAGGGAGGGGGTGTTGCCACTCTAGACTCGGGCGGTGGCAGCACCAATCACTTCACAAATGCATTTCAACTTCAACTTTAAACTGCAATTGTTTGGCAGTCGTCGTCGTCGCTGCATGCGAATTGAGTAATTGGCCTCTTGCCTTGCGCTGCAAATGAATTCGCCTTGTTTGAGTCTTGGTAACAAGCAAACCAACAAAAAAAACAACAACGAGGCAGAACGGACAGAATTTGAAAGGCATTCAGCAATATTCAAAGTGTTCAGTTTTAAGTTTCTTTGTGGAAAATCTAACCTCAAGGCAAAGAAATTTTGGTTGGCGTTAATCAGTGACTTGTATCGAAATCGATATTCCTATCGATAAATGTAGAAATTTATCAGAGCTCGAACTCGCAGAACTTTTTTAAATCATAACCGATTCTGATGTGTAATGTCTTTTTGGTCATTGTTTGACTTCTAAATTCATTCTGCATTGTAATTTTGTTAATCTGAGACATTTAAATTTATTGCAATATTTTTCGTATATTTTCATACCTGCTCCTTAACATATTTCTGAAAAATTCAAAGTCTCACAACTTTGTTAGATCTTAACCGATTTTAATCATTTTTTGCCCTCTTTATTAATGATGCATAATATATTTTTAGTTTTATAAATTAAAAAATTTAGTTTTTTTATATTTGAGGTTTATTTCTTAACCAGATCATGACTGATTATTAAAATAGGTGTTGAAATAGTGCAGCACGAGCTGCGATTATTTCCTCCCATCATTGATCAATATTTACGTAAAGTACATTCACCCAATTCACAAAAATGCACCCACTTAAATATTTACTTAAGCTTTCAGCTTTTGTTCAAAATATTTATTTGCAGTACTTTTAATACCCTGCAGTCAATAAATGTGCGGTAGGGTATGGTTGTGTCGAGTTACAGTTGGAATATTTTGAGATTTGAACTTCAGAGATAATGTGTTCTTTTACAACTATTAACTTAAAGTTGCTAAGTCAAAAATCAGACAATCAAAATTCTATATTTTATGTTTTAATTTGCAATGGACTTCTTATGTCATAAATAGTATAAAGAAAACTTTAAACTTGATTCTGAGACTGTTTATTGTACCCGTTACTTAAAAAATAGCCACCACACGCTCAGCTTGTAAGATATTAGGTTTTTTTTTGGTAATTAACGTTAACTACTATTGTTAACTTTCATTCTACTTATTTACAGCAAGATCGGCCAAACAGAACGGTAGTAATGTCTGAATTAAGTTTTTAAGCAATGTAACTGTCTAAAAGTATGGAATAAAAATTATTTTAATTCTATTAAAATAAGTTACGGGTATGCTATAGTCGGGAACTCGACTTACAGGGTATCTGTTGGTTGGGCAGTGCTTTGCAGTTATTGCGCCGCTTGCAGCGTTACTAAAATGTGAATTGGCTTAGCCAATTGGTTTAAGGCACAATTCGCACGGCCAATCAACTGGCCACTTGCTCCAAGTCCAGTCTAAAAGTCCAGTCAGGCGGCCAGTTGAATTTCATGCTCTAGATACTAACATGCACTTAGACTTTTTTGCATGTGTATGATTGTGTGTGTGTGTGTGTGTATGTGTGTTTGCGTGTAGCTTAGCAACGAATTCAAATACTTGTTGCATATAAAACTTGATATTTTATTGACTTTCCGATCGACTTGAGTCAAGTATACAAAAGTATATTTTATGAATTTTTTTTTGTGTGAATACAAATTTAAAATTGGTTCAAGTTACGAGTGCGCGCCCCAAAATGCCAACGCTATAAACAATAATAACAATAAAAGCAACAATAACAATAATAACAATAGCGACAGTTATAAGAAGTAACAACAACAATTGCTATTGCCATTGTGCGCAAGGTGTTAAAAATATTGTTGTATAACTCGGGCAACAACTTAAAAATCGATTAACAGTCGCGTAATTATGGACATAATTTGTGTGCACAAGTGTTGCTACAACAACAACAAAAAAACAACAACAACAACAGTTTTGAACTGTAACAACAACAATAAATAAGATATATTTTGCAGCATAAAAAAAGTAAATGGCAAGAAATTGAAGTCCAAAAATATCAATGACCATTGAGTTGGCCTTGAACTTGAATTTGCCAAGGAATCAGTTAGGAATTCAATATACATACATATATACCAATTAACATGTATTTAAGCCGTTGCTTTCACTTTTGTGTTTTCAGCCAATTCATAATTCTTGTGAAGGGCTCTTCGCTTAATGGCCAAATGCAAATGCATTGGAAGTTTTTGGAAGGTGAACCAGTGTAACGCCCAAGTTACAGTCACGTGTGTGCGTGTGTGTGTGTGTGTGTGTGTCGGTGCGTGTTGGACAAGGTCAACACCTTTCCTTTTAGCCAGGCGCGAAAAAAAGAGGTGTCTAGAGAGCGACAAAGACAAAAAAAAGACAGACAGACACTTGAGTTAATTGAATAAGTGTAATAACAAGACTAGAGATTGCGCATACGCCCCGTTAGTTGGGGGCACTTGTTAATTAAAATATTTTGAATTAATTATACAAGCAATTGTCACACACACAGTCAATACGCAAATTGTTGGAGCTGAGAGTGCGTTAGGGCGAGACTGCTAGACTTGGACATATCCTGTAAGTCAATTAAGAGTAAACTTTTTATGATTTATTTAAATTATGCAAGATTTATAAAATCAGTAGCTAACAAATATTGCAGCTATAACTTTAAAATTATGACTGCAATTAACTTTATATGGATTTGCTTTAAAAGATACCAAACTATGTATATTCGAAAAAATGATCGGCCTTATATAGTTAGCTTAGCTTATAAATAGTTTAACAAATGCGTCACAAGCCTAAAATACACTGTAAATGTTTAACATGGGAGAGAATGAGATGAATTTCAGATAAGATACGAATGTATCTATGCAATAAATTTACTCTTTGCAACTTATCTTTTATTTGGATTTACCTGTAGTCCACATTTATTTGTAATTACTTGTAATTTAGTGCCTGCTGCAGTCTGTTATACCCGTCACCATTTCGTTGTCTACAGGGTATATTATTATTCAAAGTACAAATCAAGTATCCGTGTCTGACAAAATGTTAATTGACTGCAGCCAATTAAACAAACAGGCAATCAGTCAATTGGTCAATCAGTCATATACTTAGTATCATATATCATCTGATATACATGTGTACATATATCAATAGTTTTTTGTGGACAGCTCCCTTCATTAGCTGCACTATTGTTAACGGATTTGTCTATTGGCCTGCCGATATCAATCGTGGGCTGCAAATCATTTTGGCCAAAAAGAAACACGTCAGCACGACAAATGCTGCCACCTTAATTAATCCAGTTTTTATGGAGCGTCTTGTTTAAATTAGTTTGACATTTAAGTTTCGCATTTGCCGCTTGGGCCGTTGACTACCGATGTTGCTGTTGTTGTTGTTGTTGTTGCTGTTGCTGCTGCTTCAGCAACTGTTGCTGCTGATGCTCGGTTTTCGTCTTCTTCGCCGTCATCTATGGTCATAAATTTTTGAATTTCTGGCACTGACGGCGCTCATCATAAATTGGCTTTTAGTGCCAAGACAGCAGCAACAACAACAACAACAATAAAAGTGGTAAAAATAAGCTAACGCCAAATGTGAAAAGAGCAAAGCGATGCCTTTGGCATTCAAATGACCAGATCTGAGATGAGCAGAGCCACAGCCACAGCCAGAGTCAGAGCCATGTCCAACCAGTTGAGCGGGCGTTTCGGGCCAGGCCCAGACCCAGACCAGACCAGAAGACGTGTTTGATGATGAACTTGATGCCGTTTTAACCGCAATCAATGAGCAAAAAAATGATTTTAACAGCAACATTTTTGTTTTCATTATTTCTTCTATTTGCTTTTTGTTTGTTAAAAACCAAAAGTTGTTCTTATGTAAATTCGTTGATTTTATTTTTATTTTGTGGTTCGTTTGCTGACGTTTTGCGTTTGTGCTCGCATTTATATTTAATTATGTTAATTAAGCCAGAGATGAATGCGACAATGGTGGCTCAGAACTGGTCAGCTGGTTAGCAAGACTAAAACTAGAAGCAGCAGGCTGCAATTTAATATATAGAATGCCAGATACTCTATATCCACTTTGATAATTAATTGAGTTTCAAGCAAAATCTTGTGATAATATGCATTAAAATCTAAGATATTCCTCATTTTAAATTATTTAATCTTTTAGTTTTTTAGAAATTGGTAAGAGCCGAAATAAATTTAATAAAAAAAAATATATTTAATATTTTTATTATTTTATATGTACCCTGAGCTCCCAAAGAAAAAGTTCTTAAATGTGTTTAAGTCGAATGAATTAATAAAAAACTCAATGAAATTTGAGAGAAAGTTGTTTGAATAAAATATCAGTAAGAATTGAAGATAATTTATTTAAAAAATAAAGCTTTTTATGTAAAAATTTCATTAAACAAAATAATTTTTCTGCTATTTTGTCGGATTTAGTTTAATTCGATAAAATAACTAGATAAATAAATTAATATAATAAAAATATATTTTTCACAAGCTTTAACTGCCTTAGGATACATTTTCTTATGGTAAACAAAATATGTGTTTCAACATTTTGTTAACTATTAGCACAGAGTCCGACAAATGATCAGAAACTATAAATATCTTGGCAACTAAACCAAACATATTGTTGGTGAATAAGTCAACACTAAGCTTAAAGTTGACAAGCTACAAAAATAATTATCTATGTATTTAAATATAAGTATAACCATATAAATATGTATACATTGCTAAGTGGACTGGTAGTACCGGAAATTGTGAGGCAAGCATTGATTTTATTATTGGCCGTTGTCAACTAACGAGTTGAGATACTTTTAAGGTCTATAAATCTTAGCACTATCAGATTAATACTGCTAACATACAAACGTTATGAATTTTGAATTCAAAACTAGCGCTTTAACAGCTTTCAGAAAAGCGAAACAAGTTGGCAGCACCATTTTGCAGACTCATTCATTCAACCTACCTCAATGGCCCAAAGACATTTTGGCTCTTTTATTAAGATGCTGCAGCTGAAGCCAACGCCGAAGCTGGGAATCTTTGGGCTGCAGTTTGGGGAGCGACTGAATCGTATTCGAATCTGGTACCGAGTCCGAATGAGTGTTGAGTGTGTGGAGTGTTGCGTATAAAACCAATTTGAGCGACGGATGGCGAACCAGTTGAGCGCTGACTTTGCAAACGTTTTCATCATCACAACGCGAGCGTCCAACAGCAAGAGGCAAATGCATTTGGCCAAAAGTTCGTTACAGACAAACCAAAAGCACAACAACAACAACAACAACAACAGCAGCTACAACGAATAAAGCAAGAAAATAATTGTTAACTATTTTGTCTTTGTTTTTGATTTTGCTTTGGTTTTGCTTCTGTATTTGCGTGTGTTTGTGTTTTTGCTTTTGATTTTGCGTTTTGCGTTTGCAGCCAAAGTTTAAGTTAAAGTTAAAAATTTGCCGTCAAGTGTTTTTCTTTGGCCTGGCTTCGTTTGCCGTTTTATTCGTTCGACGTGCGCGCCAGCGAACGGTTGTTGCTCTGCCTTTGTCTTTTGCCTCTGTGTATCTTTGTATCTGACGGATACGCGAGACTCGCGAACGCGCTCTCAATCTGCCCGTGTATGTGTATCTGTGTGTGCGTGTGAAGAAAGAGCAATATTTATAAGAAAACAAAAAACAACGAAGAAATAAATATATATAAAAAAAAATGTTGTTGGTGGCGAAATAACGAAATAACGCCAACAACAATTGTCGATGAAACAGCAGCAGCAACAGCAACAGCCGCATAAGAAATAGTTTTTCCAGTGCAAAAAAGCAAATGCTCATTATATAAATAAATAAATTGTGTTAAATCTCATCATCAGACGCAGCACATGCAAATGCGTCAAGTGCTTGGCAGATTTAAGCAACGCAACAATTCAAAGCTGAACTCTCAGTGTGGATAGCAGCAGCAACATTAACGACTTTCCTTTGGCCAACAATAAGGTGGGTAATAAATAAAGTATCCTCTGTCTCATGTTGCATGTGCTCCACATTTTTTTATGGTATTTCTTACGCGTTATGCAATTGTTATTGCCGTTGTTGTTGTTGTTTACGCATAATGATGTATCGATATCGCTGGCGTGTGCCATTAACATATTCAATGCCTAAACACAAATGGCAGCTGTCGAGGCCAAAAGCATTTGCTGCCAATTTCGATAAAAACAATAACAAAAACAGGGCCAGCGAAAGCATTGGCCTTAATTTGTTGACCAATTGGCGGCAGCGTCTCAACAAACTGAGCAACTGTTGCTGCTGGTCAAGCACAATTGCCATTGCACATTGTCTAAACTTTGCCATTCTCACAACAAATTGATGCTGCCAACTTTGAGACAGAGAGAGAGATATATGTATGTAGAGAGAGAGAGAGAGAAACACGACATATTTAAGCATAACTCGCTGTTGATCAGTTAAGAGATTGCAGAGGGGAAGTTTTTTTGATTAGGAATGTTTTGTTCTGGGAAGAACTTTAGGTAAATAAAATTGACTATAAATTATAGCTATTTTTTTTTATTAAAAACATGAGAGGGATAACTTAGGTAAGAAAAAACTTGTTGTCTTTTTTAAATTTTAATTGGGAATTTGTTGTTCTGGGAAGAAACTCAGTTGATAAATTTATAATAAATTATTGCGGAGTTTTTAATAAAAAATAGAAGCATAGACGGTGGGATTAAAGTTAGTTTGCCAATGCAATCGATAACTTTGGCAAAGAAAAAACTTGTTGTCGTTGTTGTTGTTATTGCAGCTTAGCATGTTTTTTTTCTACATATATTTTGAGTGTGTGTGTGTGTGTGTGTGTGTGTGTGTGTGTGGAAAGACACTTGACTGGCTGCTGAACACGGTGCCCACCCGCTGCAAGTAACTGAAGTTGGCAGCGCATTCTTGGAAAATCTTTCGACTCTCAGCAGCAGCAAGCACAACAAGTGTGTGTCTATGTGTGTGTTTGTATGCCTGTGTGTGTGTGCTGGTGTGTGTAACTGTGGTTGCGATTGCTTACACATCATTTGGCCCGCTGGCGTTGCGCTTTTTACAATGTGGTATGTAATTCATTTGCATTGTTTAACTGTGCACCGTTTTCTTCTTTGGCCGCAATAACAACAACAACAACAACAGTAACTATTGCTTTAAGCAAAAACGATTTACATAAAATTTATTGCTGCCACATTACAAAGCAGTTAGTTAATGTTGAAGCTGTTGCTGCTGCTTAATTGTGCGAAAAGCGTTTTGCTCGCTCAGCCATTTGGCCAACATTGCCGGCACATCACGTATACGCCACGTGGCGAGCCTTGAACTCGGCTAGCATTTGCTAAATACACACACATACACACACACACTCAGAGGGATTAAGATAAACCGGTTACAAAATGCACGCAATAACTTATAAAAATATTAATTAATTAATTAAAATTTACACCATATCGAATTGTGTGTTAACATTTTAAAAAAACACTCTAAGAAATGGCAAAGCCAAAAATGGAATAAATTGATTAAATTTGATTAGAAAAACTAATTAAATTAATTAAAGTTATTTGTTGATATATCAGTAAAATATACAAAATACAAAACTAATGCCAAAAATCAAATTAATCGGATTAGATAAAATAATTAAATTAAATGAATTTATTTATTGAGGTTTGCAAACAAACTATTAATACACTTGACACAAGAGTAAAGCAAAAAAGTCAAATAATTCAAATAAATTGGATTAGATAAAATTATTAAATTAATTGAATTTATTTATTTATTTAAAATAATAAAATTAATTGAACTTATTTACGTATGTTTGCAACAAATTATAAATACACTTAATACTTAATACTATTTAAAATAATAAAATTAATTGAACTTATTTACGTATGTTTGCAACAAATTATAAATACACTTAATACGAAGACAAAGCTAAAAATCTGATAAAACTGATAAATGATCATGATGATGATCAATTGCTGTTCGGGCAGCCTAATCGACACTTCAGTAGCACTTGGTGAACTTCAGTAGCCTTTGGCCAAAATTCGCACCAGAAATCACATGAGTTTGACTTTTGATTTTGAAAGAGGAACGTCTTTTGGTTTGGTTTTGGACATGGATCAAGGCGATCAATCAAAGTACCTTCAATGGGCTGTTACCATAGCGAATTGAGCAAGGTAATGGTAATCAAAACTAAATATAGTTATATATATAGCTGCTGATTTAATTGAGCATCTGTCCAGATAAATGAACTTCTTCTGTGCGCTCTTTGCTGCCCTTGTAACGAATATTCGATATATACAGAGAGAAAAAAAACTAAAAAGTTGATATGTTAATGTCGAATTGATTGAAGAAGAAGCTGGAGATGCTGCTGGTCAGCGGCATTTTGCAGTTGTTTCTTGATTGTTGATTGCTGTTTGTTGTTGTTGTTGCCTGTCTGTCTGTCAGTCTGTCAGTGGCTTTGTTGTCCGCTGAACTGTTGGCATTTAAGACCATCGATCGTTTGATCAGTTCGATCGATTGACGCTTGATGCGGTTGCGTTTAATGGAATCTTAATTAATTATTAGTTTTTTTCAACGGCCTTTTGTAGCTGTCAAGCTCCAAATGTTAACAATCAAAGCGGGTTTTTTGTTTAGCTCTTTTCTTTAGCAAACAAAGAAAAATTTAAAAATAAATAAAACCAGCGGAAGTGTTAAATGTTAAATTTAAGGTGAGGTTCATTTTGTGGGTGGCTGAATGATCAATGATTATTTAATTATTAATTAATACAATATAATAGAAAATAATAGAAATATTTTTAAATATTTTGAGAAAGTGTATACAGTTGAACTTCCATAACTCGAACTTCTATAACTCGAATTTCTCTCTGACTCGAGCTAAATGAGTGGCAGTAAAATTAATAAACTTAAGAAAAAGAACTCTTTAAGTCGAATATATCCATAACTCGAATCTATTAGTTAAGTTAAGTTCGGCTGTATATATATATATATTTTAAGTTAACTGTTTTTCTTTCTTAATGCTATAAATGATATTTATTCTTGTCTAGTTCTTGCATATTTTTACTCATTTTAATTTTATCCATTTATGGCTTCTGTTTATTTTCAAACATTTTAATTAATCGCCAATGGATTTTTAACAATTTTGTCAATTTCATTGTTTGATTTTAAATTAGCACATTTAATTTTTATTAATGGTGGCATTTAAAAAACTAAAGTCATTGCGATATATGCATTTTGTATCTAACTAATATGACAACTTTATGAAACACAATCTTAAAATCAGTTGGGGTTTTTCCTGTTATATTTGTTGAGTTTCTTGTTCAATTTGCAATATTTATTTGTTTAAGCTTTTGGCATGTATCGCATATATATTTGAAATTTATGTTTTATTAGCGCGCTTTCGTGTAGCTGTTTCATTTTTTCTTTTTTTTATAAATAAAGTTACTTTTATCTGTCGCCTAGTACGAGTCCGACTTTGAGCAGGTTTTTTCTTCATACTTCAGCGATCAACTTTTTTTTTTATAACTTTTGCAAGTGTGTGTGTGTGCGTGTGTTTTTTCGATATTGATTTTTCGTATTAAGCGCATTTCTGCGTACCGCTTTTTTCAAGGCCAATCAACGAGGGGTGGAAAGGCGCACCAGTGGTGAGGAGGGCGGAGGGAAGGGGGCGCGATGTCTGGTCAATCTGGTCAGCTAACAAGTTTTCTTGCCGTTGATCAATTAAATGAAATTTTAGCAGTTGTTGTTGCAGTTGCTGTTATTATTGTTGTTGTTATTGCTGTTGCTGCTGGCGGTGTTTTAATAGCTTTGAAAAATGTGTGTGCAAAAGTCCAAGTGTCAACTGCTTCGCCAGCCTCCGTGTGTGTTGAGGCGCCACAAATAGCAAGCAGCTTCATCTCATCTCAATCTGCAGCTGCCTGCAGCTTGGCCTAATCAATTCACCTGCTTGGGAGTCTGGTGAGATGATTAAGCCATGTTTGCACTTATGTAAGTGTGGTATCCGATAACGGGGCGGCGGCCATAAGTCGTCTCAAGTGTCGTCATCTGGTGTTTCAACATTTTTCTTTCTTCTTCTTCTGCTGGTGTCTGTCTGCCTGTCTGTCTGTCTTTCTTTCTACCTCTTTCTACCTGCATTGTTGTTGTTATTGTTGTTGGCGAGCAGTTCCGCCAATTAGCGACGCTTCCGCTGCAGCAACACACCAAAAATTTTCTCAGCTTTTCCTCTTGTTTTTTATTTACTTCATTCAATTGTTGTTGTTGTCGTTTAATTCGCCTTTCAGCGTTGCATTTTCCTTAACGAAATTCGAAATTTGTTGGGGATTTCTTGTTGTTGTTGCGCTGCTGTGTTGTTGTATTACGACAAATTAAATAATTTGCAATTTGCATAAATTACAGGGCCCTCGAAAAAGGCCATCAAACATTGCGCCTTCGGTTACGCGTCAAAATTAACAAATTAGTGCGATGTTTCGCAAATCGACGCCGACAAACTTCCGAATCGCCAAACACACACAAATTCAAATCAGACTTTCCAAAAAAAAAAAAACACAAATGTCGCGCATGCGGCTGGAATGCCAAAAAGCAACAACAACAAAAATAATAACACAAAAAACATGATTACAACAAACAAATGCCCAAAAGTGTGGCTCAGCTTTGGGTTTTGTTTTGGGATTTACTCGCCGATTATGTAAGTTGAGAACCGCTAAGCAAATTGATGGCCCCGTCATGGATGGGTCCCCCGAGACCCCAAAAAAAAAACATTCAGTTGGAGTCGCAGTCGCTTCTCACGCTTGTCAGAAAATGTCAAAAGTGACGCAGCTGCACATGAAAGACGAGAAAACACAAGAAAAGAGGAGAAAACGAGCTAAGAATTAGCCGAAGCTTAAATATCTTTTAAAATGAATATCTTTTTAAATAAATATCTGTGATATTAAATATCTTTTATACAAAATCTTCTAAAATAAATATCAAGAAAAAATATTAATTGATTTAAATATCTTTAGAAAATCAATATCTTTGAAAATAAATATCTTTTAAAATAAATACCTTTTGAAATAAATATTATTAAAAATAAATACTTTTTAAAATAAATAATTAAAAAAAATGACTTTTGTCTTTTAAAATAATTTTCCTTTAATAAAAATGCCTATTAAAAAAATATCTTTTAAAATAAATATGTTTTAATGTATATATCTTTGAAAATAAACATATTTGAAAATAAGTATCTTTTAAAATGAAAATCTTTTAAAATAAATGTCTTTTAGTATAAATATCTTTTACAATGAAGGTCTTTTAAAATAAATATCTTTTAAAATAAACACATTTTAAAATAAATATCTCTAACAATTAATATCTTTTAAAATCTCTAACAAATAATATCTTTTAATATAAGTATCTTTTAAAATAAATATCTTTTAAGACAAATCTACAAATCTCCGTTACAAACTGCATTACAAATTCGTTGCACTGCTTGTTAATACCCTACACTTATTAACTCTTGCAAGCTGCGTTATTTTTTCGCGGAAATTTCGACGCACGCTTAAAAGCTTTATCTCTGACAATAGCTATAGCAACCACCCGCCTGGTGGCTGAGGGAGGGGAGGCAGGGGCGCCTCAAATTGCGGCAGGCGCCATGGTCAACCGAAAGGTGAAAGACAAAAACCCAAATGGTTGAACAACAGTGGCTGCTGTGTCATCTTCCAGGCGCCGCTTTGTCCGTCTGCGTGAAGATGAGTTTTTTGTATAATTTTGGTATAATTCCCCAGCCCCTTACCTGTCCTTAGTCCGACTGTCTGACTGGCTCGTCTGCCTGGTCTGCTGATGACCTTTAACGTTGCCTTCACTTTACGAGCGGCAGTCAAAGAAAAATCTGCATATCATTCATTATGTACCTCTGACTCGGGAACGAACTCTGTGTCTCGTTCCTGTTGATGCTACGAGTAAATTAGTTGGGAATTGCGGGGGAGGCGTTGTTGTTGTTGTTGTTACCTCGAAACAATTTACGATTATTTGTCTGCACGCTGACTTAAGCCCATGTTAATCGCTGCAGTTGTCTACGCAGGCGGCAGCCATAAATATCTGAAATAAAGAAAAAAAAATAAATACAAGCGAAATCATAAAAAATGTCAAGGATTTGGCAAAGAGAAAGATCGTCGCACTATAAAATGCAATCAGCGTCGGTTCGCTAATCGCTCAATCGGGTTCGGCCAGGTCCAGAGGCCGTGGCTCCAGTTCGACCTGGTTGACACTTTAATTGGAGTCAGCCACCGACAACAACAACAACAACAACAATGAAGACAACGTCAACGAAAAAGACAATCGTGAGCAAGGTCATTTTAAAATGGTTTCTTTCTTTTTTCTCAGCGATTGTCCGAAAGATTAACAGAAACACCTCCAAAAGAAAAAGAGAATGAAATAAATTCCGAGCAGTTTGCATAAATAAATTCTATTGCTGATTGGATCTGCCATTGACTTATTGTCTTTTAATGGCATTTCAGACATTCCATATTTCTTCCTACTCTTTTGTTTGTTAATTTGGCAGTCGATGTCTAATGATTGATGTGAAATGATTGTTATGAAATATGAATGCAAATTCATATTTAAATGACGATTAGTCAGCGCATAGCTCAAGAATTGATAGACAGTTTTTTTCTTCTTTGTTTTGTGTGGCCAAAAAGTGGGTCAAGATAGCGTCTAGACATTAGATCCTGCTGCGGATGCGGGTGCGTATGATGATTATTATGACGTCAGCTGTTGCTGAGTGGGAAATACAGTTATCATTAACGGCATCCGGCCGCATGACTCAGGCCAACATGGAATCTCTTTTGACGGGTTTGGCATCTCTATGTAAATAAAAAGACGTCTCTACGCATATGGAGGCTGTTATTGCTGTTGTTGTTGATGATTTTGTAATATTAGTTAATGAATTTCCAACCAAAATTGGTGGCCAATTAACAGACGTCTTGCAGTTGCTGCCACAACAATTTAATGTTAAAGTTTTTCTTTTTTTTTTTTTTGCTCTTTCTGCTTTTAGCCATGTGTGTGCAGCCAACAAACAAAGTCACGCTTCCTAATTGAAAAGTGCCAGCTAAATGGACGCGTAGCACGCGGCAAACTCAAAGATAGAGCGAGAGAGTGAGCGTGCGTGTGCGAGAGAGAGAGAGCGAGAGAAAATACGACGCAGTGCAGTTTTTGGACATCAAGAGAGCGAGCAGCTACAGAAGACACTCACACACACACACACACACCGAAGCGAGCAACCAAAACAGAGGCCAAAATGTGCAGCTCTACAAAAATGGTTTACAGTTATAGAATTTTATGGCTTTCCGGCGTTTTACTAGGTGAGTTGTGTCCCCAATAACAAGACCAGACAAGACGAATCGAATCGACACATAAATTAAATGCCAAGTGCGTCGATTAGACGATTTGCTCTGAGGCCGAATCGACGGCAGGCGTGAGCCACATAAAAATATATAAATATAAACCAAAAGTTGGCAAACAAAGCTATGCAGAGCATGGAGAAGAATTTCAAATTTCTTACTTACTTTGTTGCAGCTCATCTTTTGCTGGTTGCGATTACGGCACAGGAGCCAGCCAGTCCAGTATTTCAAAATCACAAGACGAAGGAATGGACGAATTTAGATAATATAACATTCTCCTTCGATTGCAAGCGGCGATCGGTGGGCTTTTATGCGGACATGGAGTACAATTGCCAGGTAAAAGAACTTTGGTGTCTGCCTTTGAAGGGGTTAAAAATCCGAAAGCATTCAAACCCGTTTTTATTGTCAGATGCTGCTTTTAGGGTTAATTTAGCTTAAAAACTTCATTCAAATTTTGCGCCAAAGTTTATTTAGCTTAATCTGCACTGCTTTACTCTGCACTGCTTGCACTTGAAATGCGAGCACAATTAAGAGAACATTTAACACTGCTTTACCCAAAAGGAACTGCTTGCCAGCTAAATTAGTGGCGCCCTCTGTGGATTGTTAGCGGCAATCAAATTATAAACTGCTTGTTGCACTGCTCTTATCCGAAACAGGAGCGCGAAATTTGAATGAAATTTTCAAAAATCAATTAAAAAAAATTGAGAAACAATTTGAAAAAAATAAAATGCTAAATTGCAAAATGTTTTTAATTTTTAATTGTATATAATTTGTTTGCAGATATTCCATATGTGCGATGAGGAGGGTAACCGAATACCACATTTGTGCGCCAATGAAACAAGCTTTAATCAGGAATACAGAATATGTGATTGGGATTACAATTTTAACTGCACAGAGTCGCCGGTAAACACATAAAATATATTCAATTTAATAATAATCGTAAATAATTATGTTTTCTTATTCTAGAAATGGTTCTATCTGAATGAGTTAACATATGCCACGGATCCGCCAGACGAAGACGATGAAGACTACTAAATGCAATTACCTAAATATTTATTGTCTTTGAGGAGCAAAAACAAATTAAATTAAATGCAGCAAAACTGATAAAATGAATGATTAAAAAAACGCAAAAACCACTAAATCGGGAGTAAATTTCCATGAAAATGTTAACTAATTTAAGAAATTTGTTGACAATTTTTGTTGAGTTTCGTTTTTGTACAATTTGTATGTAGTCTAATTTTCGAGTATTGTATTGAATGAGAGTCGTGTAAATAATGTAAATAGAAGGCCAGCAACTAATAATAACCTAAAAAAGAGCAACAAAAACAACAACTACAACAATTCAAGGCCGTCAGATTACTATATAATTTACAAATAATATTCCTTGTGTGTAAGCAAACAAAACAAAAATAAAATAAATCGAAAGCATGGATTGTACTTCTATATGAAATAATTCAAACAGCTTTTAAATTAATTTCAGAGAATTCCGCTGATGTGACAAAATGCTTTTAAGCCATTAGCGAATTGTCGGTATTGTTTTTGGATTTTTTGCACTGACTGGGAGTCACCGACTAGGTAAATAACCCCCATGAGTCAAGTTCAATGACGAAACGGAAAAGTGTATCGAAAAAACACAATGAGAAAATTGGTTAAGGAACAAAAAAATAGAGGAGTCAGTGCGTGAAATTGCAGCTTCCAGGTTCAACAGTTTATAAAATGGAATACGATTGCGTGCTATACAGTTAGTGTGAAATTAAAGCTACAACTATCTACAACCAATTGGATACTTGCATGATGAAATATCAGAAATTCTATAGTGTGCTGCTGTTGGTTTCCGTGTCTGCGGTGTGGACTAAATGTTTGCTTTTAAGTTTGCTTAATTCTAATATATTTTTCAATTTTCTTATAGCTTGCTGCTGCCCAGTATTATTCGCCATATAATCCCTACAACACGCCCAGTCCTACATTTTCCACCTTGAACAATTACAATAATAATTATTTCTATACTACGCCATATCCCTACATCGGCATACCAACGGCCAATCCCAATCCCTCCTATTACAACGATGCCCAGATACGCATTTGGCCCTATGTCATCGGACAGTATCTGTATCCTTCCTATTACAACAACAACAGCAACAATCCCTATGCTTCTTTGAGCACACCTAACTGGCAGAGTTACTATACAAATGCCTATCAAAATAATTGGGGTAAAAAATAGTTGATAAAACTACTGACTACATGTTATAATCTTAATTCAATGCAATGTTGTGTTTTTAAATAAAATGTTTTAAGTATTGTTAAGAAAGCTAACATGAAATTTGAGTGGAAACTTTGGGTTTAAGTTACAGTTACCGAGTAGAACATAAAAATGCAAATGATATAATCCATAGTGATGTCATTTTGATAAGTCATGTCATAGGCGTGGAAACCGTTAGCATTTATGACACCTTTGACACATTTCAAGCATTCGAAAGAAAACAAACAAGATGCCGCCGTAGATACTTCCAAACTGAAGACCCAGACGGTTCTTGTTACCCGTTTCAACATTAGGCCTAAAACTGCCTTGCGATTACCACACATACAATGTACTTAACGGATTTCACACCTGGCTGCTAGTTACCAACTTGGGTGCCATTATGTAATACCAAATGTTTGGGCTTAACATAGAGTAATGAACTTGAAACTTGGCACTGCTGCACTTCATCGTGAACAACAACAAACAAACAAACATCAACAACATCATCATTATCAGTTGGTTGACTTATGACCCACATTTGGCCATAATACCTTTCCATTCATGAAAGGTATTCGAGCTACGCCCAGAGTTTAACTGCTCAGCATAACTGTAAGCTGTTGTGCATGCCGATCAATGCGGATTAATGGGACACCGATCAAAACTCTTTGCATCATATCAAATGTTCTATAAACATGCTTATCAGTTGGACAAATAATGCTCCATACGCACTTCTTTATTATGCAAAGCAGCTGCCTGCAGGGAACTTGGTGAATGGACCGCTCACAGGCAAAGATAGAGAGGGAGAGCAAGAGAGTGAGAGAGTGAGAGAGATAGAGAGGGAGAGTGGTAGAAGAGAGAGGGAGAGCCAGTCTGCTGGAGCTGGAAATGGGTCAGAAAAATCACAAAAGCGCGGGTAAAAGGCAGCCGGCAAAAATGATTGGATTACACAGACACAAAACAAGAAACGCAAATGAGTCAAGACGAGCTGCGAATGCTCTCACTAGCTGAAATTCTATGACAGTCAAACACTCCTATAGTGAATTTATATAAGATAAAGTTCTTTCAAACATTTGATATATTGAATTTCACATATGTATATCAGACTTATTCAAATACAGCTTTCCATTGAAAAGATAAAGCAATAAAAATATTGTTTTCAGTTATTATAAATAAAGTTAAGGAAGATGAATTATTATAATATTTAAAAAAAAAAATAAATTTATTTTTTATAAAACTTATTTTATTTAGAAAGAGAAACCAAATCTTGATTCCTAAATAAAAAAATAAAATAGGAGTTGAATGTCTAAAATTTTGTATTCAAAAATTGTAATTAAATTATTTTGTATATTTTTTATGTATAAATTAAATCAATTCATTAAAATATTATTTTCAATTGCTAAAATAAAAATCGTAATTTATGTATTATTTTTTTTTTTTTTACTGATAAAATTCCAACAAATTATTAATCGTTAATTTGCCTGCGTTCAATTAGGAATAATTTATAGAAAAATTTGTATCAAATGGTATGCGAAAAGTTTCAGTATCAAAAGAGCAAACCCAAATTCATAATACCCTATAGTGCACCTGCAGCACTTGTGGCAATGTAAATACTTGAACTATGAGAGCGACAACTGTTCAAACAAGCAGATAATGTCACTAGAGTTCGTCTTACGAGTAGTTGAAGTGGGCTGGGTTAAGATGGGTTGAGTTTGGTTTGGGGCTGTGGGTCAAGCAAGCGTTGAGTTGAGTTGAGTTGAGTGACGTCAGTGGCATGTTTGTCACGTTCGCCAAAACACATTTTTTGTGCTCTGGTCCATTGCACGACTATTCGTAATAAAGTCAACAGTGGGAAGCACAAAGAAGAGATGGCAATGGGACAGGAGGAGAAGGGGCTGGAGTAAAAGCGGGAGCATTGAGTCGGCACTTTTGGTGCGGGTTTGGTGTGTGTCTCCGGCGTTGAAGATCGTCTGCTGCCGTTTAGGGGAAAATTGTGAAGAAAGTGTTGAAAACGAAATTGTAACTGAGAGAGCGCTGTGTGTGTGTGCGAGAGTCGTCAAAAGCAAACACGTTAAAGCAGAAGAAGCTCTGGTCAAAAAGACTGGTACGAGACGGAGAGCAAGATTCGCGCTCGTTTCCAAACAGCAACAAAAAGTCTTTAGACCTTACCAGTTGGCCAAGACCGTGGCCAACAGACAGTCAACGGGCACATCTCAAGCGCAGCAGTCGCGTCAAGTAAATACGATTGGGATCTCTCTCTCTCAAATCAGGCTCCTTAGCTACTGCTCTTTATTTGGCAACAGGCAAAAACAAGGCAACAGACAAGCGGCCAATTTGCGTGTGTGCTGGCGCTACAAAGATTGATTGTTGTTGCTTCATTTGTTGTTGTTGTTTTCGGTGGTTGCGTGAAAGTCGTTCAAGCATTTCAAGACAATTGTTTTTCAGCAAAAGTTCAATGAAATAATTAAGGATAAGCAACAACAACAGCAAATCAACAAGTGAAAACACCAAAGAAATCAAAACAATATCATTAAGCATTATCCCGTCAGCTGCAGCTGCTAAAGAAAAAAACCTATAATTATGCTGGTAAGTCAAAGCAACAATCCAAAGCTCTTATCAGAATCTTATAACTCTTTAAGTCATTATAATACCTGGCACGCACTGTGCGACCGATTTACCTCATTTCGTTGTTTGTTAACTCAAAGGAGTCGCAATGATAACAATTGACAATTGTTGCTTTTGTTGTGTAGTCTATTCTGGCCATGTTTACATTGTTATTTGTCATCTTGCCAAAAAGTCAACTTTCTTTTGAGCCATGTGTTGACCAAGTCTATATTCAATTGCAACAAAAAGCTGCTTTAAGTACTCTATTATTAGCGGTCTTTTGAATGTTTTTTCCATTTGTGTCATGAACTGTGACTCTAACTGCCATTAGATAATGCTCACTATGAAGATCGCAATTACTATAAGTTTATCTGTCTTCCGTTTGTGTTGTATGCAAACACGTGCCCTAATTGCATTCAAGAGTTTTTTATTAGTTTTATGATTATGGTTATAGTTGTACGACCACTTGCACAATAGCTCAACTCAAATGTGTCTTTTACTATGGGCTTGTTTATGGTTTTTTGTTCGTTTTGTGGGCGTGGTGTCGTTGTAAACGAATATAAATTTAACTGCTGCTCCTAAAATTGATTAAGCTGCCTACACAGATTTTTCAGTGTGACATAAAATACGAAATAAAGTAAAGGAAAATTTTCTCAATTAATTGAGAATATTTCAAATATTTTACATATCCATTTTTCCAGTTCATCCTTGTACACAACATTTACAATATTTGTTCTACAAAAAGTTTAATTAATTTAATTTCTATAATCATCAGTTCATTAGCTTTAATTTGTTTATATCACAGAAGCTCAGACCAACAAATGATTCACACAAATTGTAAACAATTATTGTTCATAATAAATCAAGACAATTAAAGCCAGACAAATTGCTGTCGTTTTCAGCTAGAATTAAAACTGAATACTTCAATAACAGTTACAGGTTTATCTTTAACACTTTCCATTTTACAAAAGTAATTTGACTCATCAGCAAGTGCTAAAAATTTAAATCAATGTTAACCCAACCCAAAAGTAAATTTGGCATAAAAGTGTTTAACACCAATTCGTTGAAATGTGTCTGGCGAAATTTTGTGAACCTCTTTAAATATTTATACAAAAAGAAAATAAAATATATACAAGTCTCAAAATTTCACCAAAGTAAATATTCAAATTTGTTTACATCGAATGACAACATTAAAAGTTAAAGATGTAAATTTAATTATGCTGATGTCATTAATTTGGATGCAGTTGGAAACAGAGTCAAAGTGAAACTGAGCTGGAAAAACTGCCTTCTATCAGCTGGTGGTATCAATCAGTCAGTTCAAACGGCAAATATGTTAATTTTCCGATCGAATGCACGAATTTTTCTTATTGCTTATTATCACTTGTTAATATTCAAATAAAACGCAGATTATCGTCGAATTTCTTCAAGTTGTTGCATCATCGTAAAAGCCTTTCTTTTTTCCTCGTTTCTTTTGCTTTTGTTTTAAATTCGATTTGCTTTGACTGCAACTGCAGTTATTTAAATAAAGAAAACACAATAATATTTAAATTGTTTTATATTTAATCAAGGCCAAACTGCAGATTTCCATTTACAGTTACAACAACACGAATTGAAAAGAGAATAACAAACAATAAATTCGGCACAACTTACGCACAAAGCTCAAAGATTAGTAACAATAGCTAAACATTTTCACACAATGCCAAAAAAAAGATTGACATATTTGAAATAAATTTGGATTAGATAATACAAAAGCGTCTGAAAATTATGTCAAACCAACGGATTCCACTTGACATGCGAATTCTTCTCTTTGGGTCCGCTAATTAAACTGTCTCAGAATTTGGCTTTGATTAATCTTCTGAAACTGGACTGGCCGAAGAGGCCTTTTGTTTACATGGAATGATGCCAACCGTTAGTTCTACATAATTTACGCGATTCGTTCAGAACTTTTGTTTTGGCCAAAAGGCCATTCATTAAATTGAGATATCACTTGGCCACGCTCCAGGGAAACTTTTTATTTTTGGGGCCAACACAATTAGAAATCACAAATAGTTTTATGTATTTTTATAAGCATGTGCAGAGGCTTCTTTTGTTTCTAATTGATTCTGAAAATTGAAAATGGAAAGCTTCTTAATGATGACTTTCAGTTTTGGGCAGAGTTTTGCGGGAAAATTATGGGAATACTTAGTTTGAGTAATTAAAAGATAATTGTGGGGGCTTAAGAGCTTCTGGCTGAGATATAGGTTAAATTTGGGCTTAGAAGCAAATGAAATGTGCTTTTTATACCCTCCAAAAAATATAATATTAATAATAATAATATTAATAATTAATCTTTGTTGAACTAAGAATTAAAAGATACAATCTCTGTTAATTTGTTTATTCCCATCAACATTTTCACATGCTTTTTTTAGTTCTTATCGCCTAATCAAATATTTTAGATATTATAATTTCACTTTTTTGTAAAAGCTTTCCTCATCTTTTCGTAATATCCGTCTTTTTAATTAATATCGCGAAATATTTGATGATTTATGTGTCGGGTTCGGGGTCTGTGCATCATTTACATAGTGCAAATATTTACATATAAATTGCTGCCCACAACTTAAAGAGCAAAACATAAAGAAAAAAAATACACAAACAACCTAAAAGCAAAAATCAAAATCTTCATAACTTTGGCTATGTTGACACTTGTTTTTTTTTTAGTTGTTTTTTTTGCTGGTCGAACTAGTTGACTTTGCGACAAGAGCTGGGAATTACATAAAAAGGCGACAGAGTTGCGACTTGTGGTTCATATTGAAAGAGGCGTCAAAATGGAAATTGTTGCAAGCTTAATATGGGTCATAAAATGTTTTATGAGTACGTTGAAGCCGCAGGTTTCTTTACTGCATTCTGAAAAGTGCTCACGGTTGTTACCATAGCAAGTGTGGAGCGGTCTTTGGGCTTGAGTCTGTCAGCAGGTTCGTTTCCTAAGTCTTTCGTTTACGCAATTTCCGCACGACGCGTGTATGATGAAATGCGTCTGAAGCGGCTTTTTGATGTCATATCTGAACAATGCAGTTAAACATACATACATACACTCACACTCTCATACACTTACAACAATTTCTCCCATTTTGTACTTTCAGTTTCTCACAAAGAGTTCAAGTGCGCGGCGCTCATTGCTCGCCTTGCTGCTGGCATTGTGTTGTCTGAGCTGCGCACTGGGCGCTAAAATCACTAAAAAGGTCGAAAAGCCGCCGGCTAATGCCAATAACAATGAAGACAAAGCCGAGGCAGTGGAACAAGCAGCTGAGGCAGCAGCCCAAGCAGCCGATGAAGACAAAGATGATGATGATGATGAGGATGAGGATGCCGATGGCGATGGCGATGGCGATGATGATGACGACGATGATGATGACGATGACGAGGAGGAGGTGAAGAATAAGAAGAAGAAGAAGCCAGCTGATAAGGATGCTGCAGTAGCTGCTACAACAACAACAACAACAAACACCAAGAACGAAGTAAAGCCAGCTGTTGATCCCACAGATCTCAGTGTTTGGGGCATGGTCCGCACACTCTGGAGCTGGCTGCGCAGCGATCTAAGTGAAAGTCTCTTTGGCGATGACGATGAAAAGCCAGCAACAACAACAACAACAACCACTGCGGCCGTGGGTGAGTAAAACAGCTGCTCCAAATGTATAAAATACCAGCAATTAGTAAGTCGTTGATTGCATTTACGCAATCCGATTGTCACTGATTAGCGACTTCTTTGATCAACTTTAATTTTCTCAACACTTTCGTTTTCAATCAAACCTGAACTAGAAACAGAAAATTATATGAAAACAAAATGATAAACAAACAAAACCACCATAAGATGCTTAAGAGGTGTTAACTCCTGAGTTCACAATCAATTTCTTACCTCAACTGAATGCTGAGCGTTCGCTCGCTTCAGCTAAGTTGATCTGCGAGTCTGGTTTGTAATTTCTCATGGCAACCAAACACCTCGTTGTAATTTCACTTTCTGCATTTTTTCTAGACTCGCGTAAATTATTATTTATAAAAAAAAGCTGGCAACGCATCTTTTAGCGCTGAGAAAATATTTATGTGTTTATTTATTTTTGCTCATTGTGCGCCTTTTTTTATGGACTTTCGCATTGCTAAGCGTTCAGGTCTGTTTGTTGATGCAATTATTATTAAAATTATTAACGTAAGCGGTTAAATAAAAGCGAATCTTAATTTGGCAGCGCTGCCAATTCAATGAGTAATTTTTGTGGATTTTCATTGGTCGAATAAAACAAAACAAAAGACTGAGGCAACGAACTTGGACGAAATTATAGCGTGAAGTTTTTCACTTTTTAAAGCATTTCTAACTCATTTATCTTTTGCAGAGGGACGTACATTTGGCAAGATTCGTCGTCTGCAGATGGCTTTGATACCCATCATCTTCAAGTTTGGAGTTCTGTCGGCCATGGTGGCATTCCTGGTGGCCATTGGAATGAAATCTCTGTTCCTACTCAAGGTGCTGGTCGTGATGAACGCCCTCGCCATTTTGGGCAAGTTCCTGACGCTCAAGACAAGTCTATTTGGTTCATATGAGCATGCAGCACCCAGCTTTAGCTATCCTGGCTGGAATACCCATGCCAAGGAGTCTTGGGCACCAACTGGTCTCAGTGCATCGGGACCACCAACGGGCTCCCATCCGCCCAGCAAGGAGATTCATTTACACATTCACGGCAATGCTCAGACCCAAGCCCAGTTGGCCAGTCAAGCTTGGCCAGTTGAGTCAACTGGTGGTTGGGCCAGTCGCTCTGATCCCTACAGTGCGTATCTATCCAATGGACAGTACCAGGAGCAACCGAACGCTGAAGTGCCCAACAATACGGATCCCATGTCGCTGCTGCCCACAAAGTATCCGGCGAGAAACTTGATTCGCTGAGCGGCTTTGAACTGCGGCCAACGACCACCGAGTAACATTTTAGTCAGCGACTTTTCTGGGGGCGCAGCTTTACGTAATTAAATACATAGCAAAAACATCGACTAGTTGAAAGTTTTGTTAGGACTTACAAGTTAATTAAATTATATTCGCTGTAAATAGTCTTAAGACGATTGCTTATAATTTATTTATTTATAATAAAGACATACTATAAAAATAATACACTGCAACAATTAACAACATTTCCTGACAGCTCTGCTGATGATTGTGTGAAGAAAGTCTTCTCCTTCATTTTGGGACTCGGCTTGGAGCATGTGATTAATTGGGCTTTTGATTTCTTTGGGTCCCAGCTCAACAATGGGCGTGTGCTGACTTCACGTTTTGCCGTCTAATCATCGACATTATCGCCAACATTGAATTGGAAGTCAAAGTCATGGCACTGGATATCGTGTTGCGGTCTTTACAGTAGCTTTGGGCACATAGAAAAGGCCAACAGCAAAATATAAAAAAACATTACCAATTTGGGCAACAGTCGACAGAAGACGGGCGACGGTTGACGGTTTCTTTTGTGCGGGCCAGCAACGATTCATTAGCGACGCCTCTGCGGGCTTAAGCTAAACGATAAAAATTTGTTGAGCTAATGGTTGGCATAATTTCTGTTTTCAATTTCATTGAAATTCAAAATATTTGCACAAAGTGAAAGATCACTTGGAATCAGATCAATCTAGTTGGAATCAGAGCATCTGTTGAATAATAAATCGCTGCACATTTAGTTAATTGGGTTATTAAGTCAAGCTAACCGCTTCTATTTGTAAGTTGATTTGTTATTGATTGATGCATTTTTGAGGTTTGCTGAAAGATAATTGAGTAATTGTTATTGATTTGTGATGAAATGCAGAATAACTTCGATCAGTAACTAAAATCAAATGTGATCTCAAATCAATATAGATTTGTCTATTTAGTGATGTGTTTTTACATCACTAGTCGATTTTAAATATTTATAAAACAAATTAGTCATTCAATCGGTAGTATACACAACGTTCAAACTAGTTCGTGTTCCTTCTCAATAGTTTTTTCCGCGATCGAAAAGTGAACTTTTTCAATTTTAAAGCTAGAATTTTGGGAATACTACCAGAATTTTTGTTGCATTTTTCTCGAATTTAGAATTTTTTTTGTTTTTCGATTTTTTCTCAACTTCGCCACGCGAAATGCGAAATGCACTAAACCAATTTTAGAATAAACTTTATTATTTTACAAAATTTTCTTTTTTTTTTTTTCAAATTGTTTCTAAATTTTTTTTTATTGATTATTGAAAATTTCATTAAAATTTCGCTACTCTCTTTTCCAATGCTTTTCAAACTATTTCACATGCGCGTAGAAGTACGCAACAGTTTTTTGCTTACTCAATTGTCAAAGCTGTTTAATGAGCAGCTCAAAAGTATGCTACATTTAACTACACAACATTCAAACTAGTTCGTGTCTTAAGTCTTTCGTTTTCAATGTGTCAGCAATAATTTTCAAAAATCAATTAAAAAAATTGAGAAACAATTAAAAAAAAAAAAATTTTTAAATTTTGTAAAAGCTTCTGTCCTTTTCAGCTTGAAAAGAAGGCCTTCATGTCACACCCTGTCAAGTGCCTGTTTGATGTCCATAAATACATCGACTGCATACTTTTTCTCCTCCATGGCATTTAGGGCGAAGTTAACTACACGATGCAGTTGCTCCGTGAGTACCGTCTTTCGTGTTGAATGTGTCAGCAAACTATGAAGGCCTACGTATGAAGTGCATTTGTAGGCCTAACATTCAGTCTTAAGTAATTAATTATGCCACAATAATTAAAGGTAATTAAAATCTCTTGTCAGCGGTTGGCATGCGCCGCCATAGAAAGCAAAATTAATGTACGGACAAACCAGAAGCAAAAAATTGCTCATAAAAACTCAACTGACAACTGTAACAAATTAATGACTCGTTTGAGCTCGATAAATATTTATCGACTCCAGTTACGCAGACAATTCAGACCATCCGACTGACCGTGAGCCTGGCGTATAATGGGTGAAAAGGGGGGCGAGACGAGCCTAAAGTGATCTGAGAGTTAGATATGAGATATGTCAGAGCCGCCAACGCCGGGCGTTAGACAATGTTGCAAGTTGACGAGTTGCAAGTTGGAGTTGTCCTTGTCAGCGAGTGCAGGCAGTTGACATTCAGTTGGCCAAGATTGAATGTTGGCCATTACTGTTAGCCGATTGTGGATGCCTGTTGTTGGCTGACTGATGTCTTAGTCCAATGCGGGGTTTAATTAAAAACGGAAAAAGCATAGCCGCCTCTGCCTTTTGCAGAGCTGCTGGTAAACGCGCCAATTAATTAGTCGCACAGACGAAAACGAAATGGCTCAAATCATATTAATACCCTACAAATGAGCATTAAAAAGGGTAGATTTAAGTGACACGTTTTAAATGATATAATGAGAATATTTATTAGTTCTAAATAGAAGTTATTCATAGTCAGGCATTGAGTGATAATACATTTTATTTGTCAAGTATTACAGGGTATGTTTGTCATTAATTTAAACTTGATCGCTGAATTCTTACCTTGTGTAAGCATGATCAGGTGCGTGGCTATATATTACAACTTGTCGCCGCCAAATTGAAGAGTCGCTTTGCGCTGATCACATAAATTTCACTGCTTTCTAACGCATTGCCAATGCGATTATTGAAATACGGCAGAAAGGTTTTTCTTTTAGCCACTTGCCTGCCGTTTTGTTTGGCAACAAATCATGTGGCATCAACAATCGCACAGCCAGCACTTGGTAACGGCAACGGCAACGGCATCGGCAGCTTTTGTATTTTGCTGCTGCAAAATGTGGATAATTGCAGTTGACAGGATGGCAATATGGTGACATTGGGACTGGGCCAACCAACCAACCAACCATTGCAGACCTGGCTGTCTGCTCTCACTCTCTAACTAACATGATAATTGGACACGAGCATGGACATAAGAGGATGTCAGCCTTATCGGCGCTTGCAGCGTTTACCTTTGACAAAACCGTCTGCTTTTGCCCTATTCCTTTTTAATTGACAGTCGTCGCATCTTGGCCAGAAAGAAAGTGAAATTGATAGACTTGCACTCGCAATCGCACTCGCACCACAAGTACAACATTTTGTCGTGTACTTCACGTGCTTTGCCTGCTAATTTCTTGAATTTTGTAATCCGAAATAAAAATGCGAGCGCCGTTGAATGATTTTTATGTTTTGTTTTTTTGGCATTTGATTTTTTGGTCACTCTTCCGTTGTCCACACACCCAATTTCATCAATTTATGATTATTATTAATTTATTTTGGCAAACTTTCCTTTTGTCACCTCAAGTGACAGGCGTAGAAATTGTCAAACAATTGTTGAGAAAGATCTTTGCACTACAAATTGTTATGTTTGGACTAACTGGACTGGGGAGACTGTTCCTCCAACATGCAGAGACAAGAGCTGGGCTGGGCCTACATATAAATAGCATTAGCTTGCTAATTGCCCGGGTCAATAAAAGAACAGCACAATAAAATGCTTTGGACCAGACTGCATTTCGTTAGGCAAACAATTTAGAAAACTTTCATTTTTTTTGGTTAGTAATGAACATTTAATTCAACAACTGTCGAAGAATTTGTAAGTGATGCAACTATTTAAATTTCGTAAACACGTTGTTAATTTCATTAGCAAATACTTGTGGTTAACGCAATGCGAGAGACTGTCAAAAATGAGTGTTAAATGGAAGGTTAGCATGGGAAAGGTGTTGGGAATGCTTTGGAGTAACTTTTCTTGAATGTTAGCTAATGGAATTGTTATTAATATTGTAAAAGAGAGTTTGAGATATATTTCAAATGATTGTTCAAAAAACCTTTGTTTAACTTTGCAGTTGATTTTTTAGAGTTTAGATTGAATTGGGAATCTTATGTGCTCTGTACTTTCGCAAGATTGAATTTAAATGCTCTTGAAATCTTAAGAATTTTAATTATAAGGCAAACAAATTTGCAAGAGATATAAATACAGTTGAACTTCCATAACTCGAACTTCTATTGTATAACTCGAATTTCTCTATAACTCGAGCTAAATGAGTGGCAGTAAAATTAATAAACTAAAGAAAAATAACTCTATAAGTCGAATATCTCCATAACTCGAACCTTTTTTTTTTTGGGATAATGGTAATTCGAGTCAGGGAAGTTCGACTGTTCTTTAAAAAACACCCACCACATATAAATCCTAATTGAAATTCCTCTTCAAACTCTCTTGAATCTCTCAGTTTAGGGTACATGTTCTGCAAATTCCACTTATATCATTCAAAGTGACACTCGATATGTCTTTGGTGGACACCTTAATTGAGCCATTGCGGCGCTTGGATCCTAAAGGAAAGAAATATGTTCAAATATAGAAGCCGCTAGCGCCTACAAGAAACAAGCCCATTGATAGTGTGTGTGTGTGCGTGTGTGTGTGTGTGTTATGATTGCTCTTTTGGCTCTTTGGCCACATGTTGCTCACTTTCCACAGAAGAGCACGGCACGGCAACAGCTTTCACATTGCGCTCTTTGGAGCTCAGCTGGATGGTTTGGCTTGGTATAAAACTTCTTACGTATGCGCGTCATGGCTCAATCTTACCTTGAACTTGGTCGTGTTAAGATCGCTGTAACAGACATTAGCTGCTTGAGTTTCCTGATCCATTGTGGTGAATTGTGGTTGACGCGCCGCGACAAATGATTTTAAATATTTAAAAGCACGTTAATTGATTGTTATTGGACAAAAAAACAAAAGAGTGCAAAAAATGGAACAAAGATGCGTTGTTAAGTGTACATAAATCAGTGTGTTGTTGGTGCAAAGACTTTGTTGGTGTAAGCGTTGTGAATTATAGTTGAACGGCATCTTCAACCATCCCTGCAGCTTTTGAGTCTGTGCTTTTAGTTAGTTAGAGTGTCTAACTAAATATGGATTGGCAGCGTTCCTTGGCAGGCGCTGGGCAGCTGCTGCTCTGTTTGCTCATGTCGTTCACATTGACGCATGCCTGGAGCCGCAGCCTGGCTGCAACTGCCACACCTGCTGCCTCTGCCTCTGCCTCCGCCTCAGCTGGCTGGTCGCCAGTTGTGGCAGCAGCGAAGCCCGCGACGCCTTCGATGGCCCGACAACTAAATCGTAAGTTCTCATTTAAACCAAGTCATGTGAATGCACAAATATATATAAATTTTTTTAAAACAAGTTTGGAATGACTCAGCGCCTTTACAATTTCTTTTTGGCATTGTGTAAGCAATGGCAAAAGAAACAAAACAAAATACAGAAACCAAATCAAAAACACTTTTTTTATTGCAGTGAAATTTTGTCTCATTAAGTTGAATGTGAGAGCGCATTTAAATTTATTAGCCATTATATCACAGTACTCGAAACGGTGTGTCTCTCTCTCTCACACTCTCTTTCTTTCTTGTTCTCTCCCTTTCTTTGATGCCTGATATCAGTTGATGTGGCAAATTGACAGCTGTCGGGCGACACAAATTCAAAGACAACTCAATGCCACTAATTAACGTTGACTTGCATGGTTAACGCAGCAGAACAAGAATATGGCTAATACTCGTACTCAGGTTGAGCCTTTTTTTAGAGCAGGTGACATGCTCTCTTACGTTATGCGAACGTAGCTAAAAAACCGGCAACACTATTCCCATATTGTCTTGCTTCAAGTACTTTTTTAAGTTAGTTTTTAGTTTTGTTCTGTTCTGTTCTGTTCTGATGTGCAAGTCGAGCAATTAGCCGGTCGCCTGCACTTGTTGCGAAGGTGCCAAAAGAGAACTCAAGCAACCATTTGTAATATGGGTCATACACTACATATATGAGTGCTTATAACTAAACTAGAACTTGTTGAGCGTTAAACGCTGACAGATTATTTACGCAGGTTGCCAGATTTGCAGAGGGCAAGTGGGAGAATGGGAGAAAAAGGTGAGCAGGGCAACCGTACATAGTGTCGAGTCATTAAGGAAGACACTGTTAAAGTACAACACATAAAAAACCACATGAACTGAAAAGTGTTTAATAGAACGAAGTTTAGATACGCTTGTAAATGCAAAAATGCAGAAATATCTGTAGATTGGCATTTTCTTCATCTTTAGTTTGTGGAACAGCTAGAGGTCTTAAAAGACAACTTCATTAACAGCTTAACCAATGGGAATCAAGTTGCGGAATATTGTGTCAAAGAACAGTTTTAGTTAAGAAGGTCTTTTGTTATTGTCTGAACCCGAAGAAAGCAGTTAACAAATTAAAACAATGAAAATTAATAAGACTAAGACTAAACTCAGAGCTTATTTATTTAAAAATAACAATGAATAATAACGCAGCTTACTTTTGCAGCAGCTTACATTTGCATGGCTTGAATGACATTTGCAGATGAAAAGCCATTAATTAAAATAATATTTTAGTTTTCAAAAGATTTAAGAAATAGGCTTAATTATAATAGAATACATGATTGGTTTAATAACCTGCTTAAATAAATTATAAGGCAAACTTTTGTTATAAAAATTTAATCAAGTCTTTATGATAAAATGCAAAGAAATTTAGTTGATCAGCGAATATGCCGCAGTTTTCAAAGAGCATAACAACAGCAACAATAACAATAGTAACAACAACAACAACATCTGCGAAAAGTAAACAACAAAATGACCACAATTTTGATATCTTAGTCCAGTCATGATATGTTATGAAGTATGGTGTCAGATATTCTCCAGTCCACCATAAAGTGGAGTCGGCACAGTTTTTGTTGGAGACGACACCAAAAACAACTTGAAAAATGTGTATATAATTGGGTTATAGACGGGTATGAGTATGCGTGTGAGAGTGTGTGTAAATGTGAATACACACCTTGTCTGGCTTAGTTGAGGAAACTGAAAATAAAATTGCCAAGCGACATTTTTCTTAGCGCAAAAATAAATAAATGGAATGGAAAAACTAAAAGTGTTGGCTGCGTTTTATTTTTCCACGAAATGAAATCAAATTTCATTTTTTAATTGCAACTAAAGCATGTTTGGCATCCCAGCTAGCCACGTTTGGTCAGAGGCATGCCTCAACTCAACTCCCCCCCCCTCCCTCTGTGGACTGTCAGTTGATTTGCGTGTAGGCCGTTTGTGGATTAAGTGACATTGACTGTGTCTCGTTTTTCAGAGCATTTCCAGCATTTGCGTAGATCTTCTACCGTTAGTTGTTGTTGTTGCTTGCGGGTGTCTTCAAGCCATGTATCGAAACCAGTGAAAGTTTATTGAGCTTGTTTTTTATTTCTTCTTTATATTTTTTTTCTGTTTGTTCGCAACAACAACCAAGCTGAAGTAACGGTAAGGTGAAGCATGTTTCTGGGGGGACAAGTTTCTATTTCTACAGCGTTGTTAAATTCTTTCTTAAGCAGTCTACAGTTGTGTTCTATAAACTGGAAATTGAATAAAAAGAATAGGCCACGATTTGAATTGAATGGAGTGGAGTGGAAAACGAAGAAAAAACTTTACAACTAACTGGGCTAACTAAATACATTGATCTGAGAGTAACCATTGTATTATTTATTTAGTTGTCTGCTATTTCACTTTCAAATAAGTTTACAACTTCATCTGACGGAATTGAGAATTTCGTGTGATTATGCTAATATTTTACGAGCTACTGTTATGGTTGGCCATTGGCTATAGGTTGGCCACGGATTGAGATTTATGGCATATGGCTTGACAGTTATGTTGGTAGTTGGCCCAAATGGCCAAATAGCCGCAGCAGCGTTTACAGTTTACAGTTTTACATGCAGTCAATGAGCCATTCTTTTTGTCAGGAGGCATGCAAATAAGCGCGTCACCCATCATCAAGTTCAGTTTGCATTGACCACGCCCTCCGCCCTCCTCTGACTCTTAACAATGGCTTAATAATAACGATGGGCCACGCATAAATTTCAATTGCAGTGAAAGTTCAAATTGTAAATGAAATTAAGTAGCTCGAGCCCAGCGCATGGGCATTGTCATGTCTTGCAGAAGTAAGGAGTAAATTTAAGGGCAAGCGAGAGGGAAATATCGGAGTGGGAGGGGGTTGCATTAGCATTGATCGCACGCCCCGGAAAGTGAAAAGATCCACAGGCAGTCCAAAAGCACTAGATGTTCGCCCAATGGCGATGCCAGCGAAAACAAAGCCCAAAAAAGAAAAAAACAAATGACAAAATATGCCAAAACAGCTTGCCACAAGGTTGCAAGTCGGCGTGGGCTGCAGACAAGGATTTTTATCTGTTTAAATGTCACCACGACAGCAAACAGCTAAGGTAACACAAACAAACAAACAGTTTCAATTTTTCACATGCCAAAATGCCGAATGTCGCATCCTAGTTGCACGTTGCACGATCCGTGGGGACAGCTTTCACCTGGCATTGAATGTTTGTTGTTGTTGTTGCTGTTGCACAGAATAACACTATTGGCTGCCGTTTGGGTCAAAGTACATTGCGCCTCATTGAAAGTAAAGTCTTCAACTTCACAGCACACGACTCGCAAAGTTGTTGCAGCTGCAAACAAGCTGCATACATGCAACATGTGTCTTTGATAATTACAAGGTAATCAGGCGACAGTTGATACAAAAAGAAATAATTGCTCAATTTTCAACTAAATATAAGTGTGAGCTTAAAATAATTGAATTTAATTTAGGTAATAATAAATCAAATTAATCGCTTAAATTTTACCTAAAAAAAATGAGTGCGCATAAAATTATTGAATTGAATTTAAGTAAATTAAATTTAAAATAATAAATTATCAAAGCAATCGACATTTTTCAAATAAAACAAAGTGTGCGCATGAAATAATTTAAGTAAATTTTATATAATTAATTTTTTTCTTTTTTTTTATTTATTAAAGAATTCAAACATTACTGCCTCTAATTAAATCACAAATACAATTCGTATTAATATTATTATTTCATATTATTATAAGAAGTTAAAAAGAAAGGAAAGTCTTAACGAAAGTACAAGTTATTAAATTTCGATCATGCTTTTTTTTTCTTTTATTCTTGTAATATTGTAATAATAATTATTTCAAATAATCGCTATATTTTCAACTTATTGAAAATAAAATTGATTTTAATTTAAGTGAATTTTATTTGAAATAATCGCTCAATTTTGAACTTTATAAAAAAAGCGTTTATTTAAGTACAAACAATTAATTTATTGCCAGTGACTGCAATTAATGTGAGTCTGATTAATTGTTAGTCTTTGCACATTTTCACTAGATTGTTGTTAAATGGCACCACTTGCACCACTAACATATAGAGTGGTTGTGGCTGTGGCTGGTCATTAGAAACCACTGGCAATAACCATGGCATGTGCCGCTGACAATCTGCGATCCGCAAGTGGCAGCTTCAGATAATCGCCAATGCAAGACGTCGCTGCCGCACAAGGTGTTATCAGTGTTGCTGTTGTCGGTTGTTGTTGTTGTTGCTGCTGGTCAGTGGTCAGTGCTCAGTGTTCAGCTTATGTGCGTACTTTCACTCTAATATTTACAGTTGGAAAAGCTGCGGCTGCCACATACTAAAACCAAAAATTAGACCAAATTCCGCTGTGCGTAAAGCCTTTTGTGGCAACATCGGTTGTTTTTTTTGGTGGCACCAACATTCAATTTGGTTTATCTTTATTCACTCTTCTTTCTTTTGCAGAAATCTCGCCATATCTGGATTTGGCTCTCTGTTCCATACGTGCTGAGCCCTGGACTTGTGCCCGTCAACGATCAGCGAGAATTCTGGATGTCTGGGATGCTGAACTCTCGGTGCAATGGCAAAACTTGAAAGGTGAGCGTATTGAAAATCGTTGTTATTATTCAAACAAAACAAAACTCCACCGTCATGGTCACAGTTAGAGTGAAAGACGTGTTAATTGGGTCCAAATGAACAACTGACTGTCAGCTCTTAATTAACAAGACAAAAGCTTTCGGTCTCTCACTCATCTGTGATTTATGCACTTGGGTGAAAATCAAAGTCAGTGAAATTTGCTAAACGTTCGCCACAAAGTGCATTTGCTTTTAGCACACACAAGTGATAGAAAATAAGAGCAATCAAACATAATCTATCATTTTTTTTTGCATATTAAACTATTGAGGAGAATTGCTTTTGAAATCATCCGTTGAGTCAGTGTTCTTTAAATGTTAGAGATTTAATTTGTTCGAAGTCACAAAAATCCAATGCCACAATTTCAATTTCCAATTTCAACAAATTAAAATTGTAGATCATTTTTATATAACTAACGAATTTATTCCAAATTTATTCAATGGATTTTCATTCAATTAAAATGACACTTAATCTAAATTCAATAAATTTACATTATTATGTATTTAATCTCTGGGCTTTGAGGTATTAGAGATTTGTAGAACTTACCTCCTATACAGTATTGCAATTATTTGTATGCTTTTAAGTTTCTTAGCTTTCGTCAGTCAATTAAATTTTGGCAATTGAAAAAAGCTTAAATATTTATGTATTTCCATTAATTTTCGACACAGTTGAAGCGGATCGACAACTGAACGCGACGATCGAGAAGCGGGGCTACAGCGCCTCTGAGTTGCCCATTGGCGAGAAGCCGTCGACGTTGCTGAAGAAAATCGAGATTGGCACGAAATATATGAAGGAGTATTTGGCCGAGACCATGGACGGGTAACTGACCAACATTTCGAGTATCTAAATTCAGGTTTCTTATCTCTTTCCATTTCTGTTTTTGTTTTTGTTTCTTCGATTGCTCAGTTTCCTTGGCCGCGAATATGAGTATTTGGAGGCACCGAAAGCAACGTCCGATGATGACGATGATGATGATGATGAGAGGGATGCGGAGGCGGAGACGGAGGGGGAGGAGGAGGAGGAAACGCATGCCGCAGACAGTGGAGATACTGGTGAGGAGGAGGAGGAGGAGGAGACAGATGCCTCGACTAGCGGAGATCGGGAAACCAGTGACGCTGAGGAGGAGGATGAGGAAACGGAGGATGAGCACGAAAATGAAAGTGTTCCAATTGTGACGCCGGCCAATGTCGAGGCAACGAGTGATGATGAGAAAAGTTCCGTTTTCAGCACAGACACGGAAAATACATCAAGTGCCGTGGAGTTCATAGAACTCGAGGAGGGCGAGGAAAATGCGGCGGGAGCGTTGAAGAAACCCGGCGGCGGTGGAAAGCGCAAGAAGAAGAACAAGAATAAACGCAAGAAGAAGGGCCAACAACAACAACAGCCAGCCACATTGGTGGTGGTGCAATCAGCGCCAGAGCATCACGAAGTGGATGCAGGACACGAAAGTGGCTCATCAATTGTCAGTCACGGCGGAGGCGGACATGGTGGACATGGTGGACATGGGGGCGGCAAGCCCTTCAAGCGGAAGCAGAAGCGTGCCAAGCGCAAGAAGAAGCATCAACAGGCGACAGCGCTGGCCCATGAGTCAGATGATACCCTTGGCTTCGAGCTGCTGGACGAGCTGGTCAGCAGCGGAGTCGGCGGAGGAATACGCAGGCATAAATTCCCAACAAATTATGGTAGAAGTAACGGAGGTGTGTGTTGTTTGCTGCGTGTGGTTTTCAATGACTTTAGCGCACCATTTCCTAAGCACAACTTAGTGCCTGTCTATCCATAGTATTATATTGTATAAATTAGCATAGATATAAATTTAACATTGCGGCATGCCGAAGATCTAACGCTCTTGCAGACGTAACAAAGAAATTGCTTACACTCTGAACGTATACTTAATTTGTTATCAAAATTTCTCTGCAAGGGTATAAAATCTTCGGTTATTTATCGAAATTTCTGTCAAACTGGTTTTGTTTGTGCATGTCGTAGCAGTCAGCTGCGTAGCATGCAAACATGCGGCACTGCTTGAGCAAGCAGTTTACATTGGTGTCGGTTTCTGTGCGTGTTCAAGCAGTTCAGCATGCAGTTCAAAAATTCAAATTTAAATCGTTATTTGTAAGCTAGAATTAAACGAGCAAATAATAAATGCGCTATTAAGACTTTTTGGAGATATGTGCATAAATTATTTGCCCTTATTTATAAGTAATTTGTGTAAATACATTGCCTGCTTGTTTGCCTCGAATGCTTGTTGTGTTATCGTTATCGTTACGTTACCGTTAACGCACTTACGCGCACTGCAGTTCATACTAACAAACACCACCCTCCCAAGCGATAAATATCTTTGAAAAAATTTACGTTTTTTCAATTTTTATGTTACGTTACGTTTTTTTAGCTGTAAGAGTGTTTGAGTGATGAACAAAAACTAAACGATCCAATTTGATTCACAGTTACCCGCGGTAAGAAGAAGAAGAAGAAGAAGGCTATTGCAAAGCTTGCTCTGATTGGAACCGTGATAAAGGCCAAGATCGAATTGTTGCTGAAGATACTGGGTGCCCATTTGCAGATCAAGTTCTTTGCCATAGCTCTGATCGGATTGCTCATTAACATTGCCCGTTTCTGGATCGACGTAAAGCGAGGCGGCACACCTGCCAAGGTAAGTTGAGAGGCACCCAATGTTCATGTTCATGTTAAATCTAATGCGTTTTTTGTTTTTGTTCTGGAACACACACGAACAACTTGTTCCGGTTATGAGACCCATGTTTCTTGTTCTAAATGGATCTTCTGCACCCTTTTTCAGTTAATTGAAATATTTTACTAATCTTAAGTACAGCAATAGTTTTTGGCAAAGTTAACTTTGTCATCTTACTCTCGATCTCTCTCTTTCTTACTCCTTGTTACTCTCCCTACTCTTAAACTCTCTCCAAGTTATATGTACATATATATAATACTCGTTTTCGAACACAGTTACAGAAGCTCTAATTGTTTCACTTCAAGCTGCGGTTTCCGATTACAATTTCTCCACAACAGTTCCACAAAATTACAAACCTCAAAAATGTTCCGTATGCTAACATTTTCAGACCTCTTTGGTTTCAGATATGGTAAAAATTTTGGACAGCTACAACAATTAACAGAAACTCAGAAATTCGAACAAATTAAAAACAAAAATGAAAACCAAATAAACTAATGTCAGTCAAAATACAAACACGTAGCGTATCCAAAATGTTCCCCACAATGTGTAAGTATGGGCGTGTCTGATTGTAACGCCTTGCGCCTCAGGTCAGCTACCCCTTTCCCCCCAGCAACTGAGATACAAAAGGCAACTTGTTGTCCCTCTCTCACAATCACATCACGCTCACTCATATACAAATAATACAAAGCCCGAATCCCGAAATCATATCCATGCTCTTACACTCTGGGCTCTTTGGTATTTCCTGTGGTGTTTCTCACTTCACGCCGTATTTGAATCATTTTCTAACTAGGTTGTCTATGTCGAACATGCTCATCATCAGCACCACTATGAAGACCATGGCGAGGATTGGGGCGGCGAGCAGGGCAGCTACTGGAAGCGTTCACTTCAAACGGATCCCTCCATCGAGGATTCGGACTCATCTACGGACAGTTATCAGCTGAGGCCTCAACAGCAGCGGGATCAGCCCCAAGATGCCCATTATCTGGCCTATCGCAATCAATACCAGTGGCAGTGAATTTGAATGTGGTGCTCCCCATCTAAATATTTAAAATGCTAATTTATATCGTATTTATTTGACTTACTCTTACATCGTATTATGACGCTGATTATTAAATAATCCCCATATATAGTCCTAGTTATTCGAAATTAATTTTAGCACAAATGCCAGAACAACAACAATTTTAGCTGTAACCCCGCCTTAGTAGAAATTTATTCAACTTTAGTACAATGTTTTACCCTTTATTCTAATTTTAGTTCAAGACTTGGAAAAATTTTAATACAACTGTTATCATTTTTCGTAGAAACTTGAAATAAATAATGTTTAGCTTTAAGTTATTTATTCGAATTATTTATTGTGCTCGTATGTTATATATAATGACCATATTAAATTCTTCAAGAACTGTAATCAATGGTTAAAAGTCTTTTAATGGGCATAAGGTTTTAGGAAATAAATGATTCTAATGAAATAACTGAGATTTTTCAATTTAAGCAGACTTCCTTTGGCATCTGAAATAAGTATAACATAACAATAACTGGCAAATAAATGAGGTCACAGCGCATAATTCCAGAATGCGGTCAATTCTATGTGGAATTTCGAAATTTCACCTGTGCGCCCGTGCAGTTGATTCTAATTTGTGGCCCAATTCTGGGCGTTGGAGCTGCTCCGTAATACCAAATAGGTGCGACGTGCTCCCATAAATGTGCTAGACAAAACGCGGATGGGTGTCTCCAGAGTCCCAACGTGTCTCCGTCTCTCGTTGTCTCATTGTCTCCAAAATTTGCGCATGCGCGACGCGTGTTGTGAATTTTGAGCATAAAAAATTTTTTTTTTGGGTTTTGTTTGCCAATAATTTTGTTTGTAATAAGCAATTAAGTTTTGTGTTTGACAAACGTCAAAACAAGTTGAAAGCAAATCAATTTATGGCTAATAAATTGTCGACACTCGTTGATTGATTGTGATGTAGAGTCAAATGTTGATTGATATCGACCCCCTGGCGTAGAATTTGGCCAAAAAAAGAGAAGAAAAGAAAGTGAACAAAGGTCCACACGACTCTTCACATGCATTCTGACACGTTCGTTTTGTTGCCACTTGTATTGATATTGACCTTGTTTAAAGCACATCGCAGCTCGCTTGATTGCACTAATTGAAAGAAAAGCTGCCCCATTAACATGCAACATGCGGGGGCACATCGAAAGAAGGAAAAGCGAATTGACATGCCGCAACATGCCTCTTATCAAAAGGCAGCAATCAGAGTTCTGTTTCTGGGCTTCGTGCAGAGAAATGCTTATCATTAGCAAAATTAAAATCAATGAAATTGGCCATAAAAATTCGATTGTTTCGCCCCCTCAACACCCCCCTCGAGTTTAACTGCGTGGGAGCCTCGCATTCGGAGGTGTCTGCAAACGTGTGCCACATATGTAATTTATGATCATCGGAGGGAGAAATAGTTTAGTTTTTTATATGTTTATTTCAGCACTTTCTAAACTCGATTGGTGGGCGGTGATAGCACTGGCGACAGTTCACTTGTCATGGGTGGGTGTGGTCAATGGCCATATATCATGCAGATACGATCTTCAATATGTTCTCGAATCCTCCTGCCTACCCCCTGACCGAAAAAATCAATTGAAATTCGCTGTGCAAAATTTGTTTGGCGAATCTTTGCGTGAATGTCGGTGAAATAACGGTTAATTCAGCGTGCGTGATTTGCCAAAAAAAATAATAAATAAATGGGAATTCAAGCAGAACCCAAAGGAAGTGTGAGTTAAGAAAAGTAGATACAAATAATTTCAAAGCGCGTTTGCTGCCTTTGCTCCACTAAACGACAGGCGGCGACGTGTGGTTGTCAGTGTTGCCATCAAGTTGAGACATTTGATGTGATCGCCACACGACAACAACAACATCGACAACAGCAGCAATGATATCTACATTTAATTAATTTAAGTGCTGCACTAGAAAGTGTCACTGCATCACGTATACGCACTGTGCACAACGCACTCTCCGTGGTTTGATCTACGCCCACGTGTCCAGCGAATGTGACATTTTCAAATTTGAAAAGTGCTCATTGCACTTTGATTTGCATTTTAGAAAGTCACACGTGTTTCCCATTGCATTAAAATACAATAAGAAAATTCAACAAAAGAAAAAAATTAAATAAAATAAATTAAAAAGAAAAGAAAAAGTCAAAGTCTAAAATTAAGTCTGCAATTTCTACGGTCTTTAAATAATGACCATGCCGGGTAAAACAGGCAGCTAACCATCTGCCGCCCTTACCGCCCCGCCCACTTTGTAATCTTCCTCTACCCATTCTAAGTATTCATAATTTGATTATCATAATTCCAGTCATGTTTTTGCCAGCCCCAACAAAACTCACTTCACTTCATATTTCTGCTTAACACGTCGCTTTATCTCTGCACGTTTTACACTCTGTACGTCTGTCCGTCTGCCTGTTCTCTGTTCCTTCGCTGGCTCAGACAAAAGTGCAGCTTAACTTATATTGTTGCTAAGTGCGCAAAAAAAATTCATGTTGGCATTTTAATGAACAGGCTCAATGATATTACAACTACTTAACAGCAATTTAGCCGCCCATATGCCATCTTTGTCATACACAGAGGAGATTATGACTCTATAGAGAAGGAATTTTCAATGGCTTCTAATAAAAATGGTAGCTTGTTTATACATATATAAATTTTAGTAAAGTTTCTTTAGCAGTTTAGCTAGGAGTTGCTCCTCTTGGATGAATTAAAGTAAACATACATATCTTAAAAAGGCACTTGAGTAAAAAAGTCAGAAAAGAATGAGAGGAAATCTGTTAAATATGACTAGCACCCAATCACATCTCTCCAGCCTGACTAGGGATACTTCCAGGTAACTTTATAATTGATTGCATAGTTGATAGTCTGATTACTAAGAAAATTGTTTATCCATAAACATGTCTGCTCACTGACTCTCTCACTCTTCAATAGAGATTACACTCGAAAGATTGCCCAAGACGTGAGATTGCAATTTTATGTATGTGTACCAAGTGGAGATTTAGCAGAACTTAGAGAGCTACGAAGTTGGACAAAAATATACAAAAAAAGCTTAGGGTTCATTGGCTTAGGCAGAGAGTGAGAGAAGAAAAGAGAAGTGGCAAAGGATTATGCAATAAACGAAATATCATCATGTTGTGGCTTTCACACAGAGACCAAAACAAGCGACGCTTATTAAGGCGCATTAATAATTTAGAATGGTTTGCTACCATTTCGCATTTGGTCGAGTCGAGTTTGTGCCTTTTGGCTACACGTACCGAGTATTACGCGTCAATTATGAATTTCTAATTTAACGAGTTTATTTAATATTGTTTGGCTCTTGGTTGACTGTTGCTTGATTGGTGGGTCTGCAACCCGCCCTTGTCCCTCGACTATTCCCTGGTTCTATCAATATCACGTACAATGCAACGCAGTACACAGCAAAAAGCGAAAGCTAACTGAGGCCAATGGCATCGGAAATAGCCAGTTGCCATTAAGGTATACGAGCTAGTAATCACTTTATATATCTTATTAATTGCTTATCGAGTTTTTAACAGCCATTTTTTGAATAGCAGACTGGCGCTAGCACTAAACGAATAAATTATTCCCCCTGCCACAAACACAAAATAGCGGAGCTTCAAAGTAAAGTCAATCTGTTGGGATTCATCTTGTTGTCGGCTGAGTTTAAGACTTAAAGAGATGACGGGCATAATAAGCAGGCAGCAGCTGCATCTGGACTCAGATGATTTTTCTTTAAGAACACTCCTTAAACAGGGGAGAGCAGACAGTCAATTACAGAAGGAATTATACCTGGCATTTATTAATATAAATTATTTAATAATCTAATTTTTTTGTCTCCTTCGTTTAACTATTCATTTATACTATTTACATCTTATTATTCTCTTTAATTTCTGTTCAAATTCACTTGCAAGTCTCATTTGAACTGCTTGTGCACTGCTTTAATTTGGCGCTAAGCTTGCTCGCTTGGGTTCCACCAAATGCGTTCCACCAAGTTCCACTGGACTCCAAGTCACGTTTGCGCAGCAGAAGTCGAAGTAGCTAAAGCAACAACAACAACATTGTGAGCAATTGCCATTGTAATTGTGATTGTGAGTGCGAACGTAGTTTTTGTTGTTGTTGTCGCCTACATTTCTTTGCCGCACGCACCTGTAAGTGGCAATGTGTGTCTGTGTGCGTGTGTGGAGTGTGGTTTCGTTTGTTGGATTTTCTCTACCTTTCTGCATTCTTAATAAATCAAAGTGAAGAATATATAAATTGGGCGTCACATTGGTACGTCGGTCGCAGTTCGTATTTGGAAGCCAACGGTGCCTCACAGGTGTGCGAGTGCAAGCTTTGGTGACTATAGACAGATCTTGAGATATATATACGCCTGGATACCAATTGGATTAAAACACTCAAACAGATACACACACACACATACATAGACACGCGTTAACCGACACCAAAGGATTGCTATGTGCATTTAAAACTAAATCAAAGTGTGACTAAAGAAAATAAGAAAAAAGTTCTCGTGATATACAAGTGATAACTATTTATATAGCTATATATATAACTGAACAATCTGTACAACTAGAGCATCATCATCATGTGGAAATACATCTGTGTGTCGATCTTATTGATCGCCTGCTGCAGCGCGGGTCCAGTTGGCCAACAGGTGGGTTATGAATATCGATTCTATATTTCGGCTCGATTGGATTGCAATTGCAGACAACTTCCGTTTGCTAACGGATATCGAAACGGTCAACGGAAAACTGTTAATGAAATGTTTGCCTTGTCGAGGCATAGTCTGAAATTTTAATGGCACCCTCCTCATTGATAGTTAGTCATTCATATAGCCCAAAGTGTCGTCGTCTGTGTCTTCTTCCTTCTTCTTTTTCTACTTCTACTTCTACTTCTTCTGGCATTTGCATAAGTCTGTCTTAAAGCAGTTTGCTTAGTTGGTATGCCGAACGTTTAGCCTTTTAACGGCTAACTGCAGCTGAGGAGTCAAGCCAAGATATTTATAGACAGCTGCAGGTTCCCTTCTTCATTTAATATGGCTGGCAAACTATTTAGCCGACTTTGGAAGGGATTGACAACGCACTTGTCAAGAAAATGAATGAATGAAATGGAATGAATCACATTAAGACATCAAAAGAATATGTTAATATTTGGCGGAATAATCAAAATAATAATATTAAAAGTCAATTCTAAAAAATATTGAATGCTCAGAAAAAAGTGAACGAAATTTTAAAATATTGTTTGAAAAAGAAAATTAAAGTTAAAAATTGTATAGAAATTATAGATTTGTGCATTGATAAAAACAAACGAAATCTCAAGCATTAAATATTTGTTTCAAAATTTGTATTTATTTTTAAAACTAGAAAACTTTAAGAAAAAAAAAATAGATGCTTAATCCATTCTCAAGAACATTTACGTTCTGAACCATTTCTTAAACGCAAGATCTTAAAATTATGATTTTTGTTTCCGAACTAAAGATGCTTGTAAATGAGTAGAATATATTTTTTTATTCAAAAAGTTGCTGTATTATTACATTTTAGTATTTAGTGAGGCTGAAAGACTTTTTATAAGATGCAATTAAAACTATAATTGTGATTTTTATTATATTAAACGTGTTTGGAGCAGAGCATATAACTTTTCCGCCATTGTATTTATTTATATTGTATTTATTTTGTCATTGCTATAAATTGCCACTGTTTGTATGCTACAAAATTGTTAATAATGCATTATGCATGGAAAATGTTAAGATCATGTTATAGACATTTTGTCACTTATATGAGCTGTAAAAAGATGAAACTCTTCACTTGTAAAACGCACCAAATATTTTGATTCGGTCATGTTTGAATTTAAAATTTGCAAATCGTTGTTTCCTCCAAACAAAACGAATACAGAAAATTTATAGAACGATGTCTATATTATCTATAATATCTAAAAGCTTCCAGAAGCTTCAAATTGCAACTACTTCATTTCCCCGAAAGAAAACATATTCCTGCGTGACTGAAAGCACGAAAATAATATTAATGTTTAGCTAATTAAAATGCATAGCTCAAGTGGATAAATAACAAATTGATATGGTTGAAAAATATGATGTGATAACATTCAAGCGAATAAACATTCGAAAGTCCAATTCAATTGCAGCGTTGACCAAAAATGTTAACCAGGTGCCAGGTGCGAAGTGCACACTATGTAGTTGGGGGATAGGGGACATTGGGTAATTCAGTTTTCACTTAACGCCAAAAACTAGAACACAAGTGAAATTTTTTCGGTTAGCCTGTTAGAGCCACTTTATAGACAGACACTTTGCCACGGCAATCACGTCACGTGCTTTGATTCAATTCGTGTTGCGCATGCGCCGCACGTTGATCGTTTGTATGTATTTAATTCCTACTCATATTTGTATTCCCCGCTTTGCAGAGGAAGAATATGCCCATAAAGGCACGCGAGGATAGTGCAATGGCTGTGCAGGAATCCGCGGCGGAGGCAGAGGCGGAGACGGCAATGCAGACGAGTGGCAACGCAGCGGAAACGGAAGCAGCTCCTCTGGTGGGCACACTGACGCTGCCCAGCAACGCCACCTCCATCAGGGCCGACATCACGGACAGCTTTTCGTGCGCCAACAAATCATATGGCTACTATGCCGATGTGGAGAACGATTGCCAAATCTTCCATGTCTGTCTGCCAGTTACCTATGCCGATGGCAAGGAGAACACCTTCCGCTGGAGCTTCATCTGTCCCGAGGAGACGATCTTCAGCCAGGTGAGTTCAATTTTTATTTATTTATTTAATTATTACAATTTTAATTTTATTTAAAAATAAAAATTATAAAATTTTGAATAACAAATACAATTAAATTAAATTTCTAAACATAACATAAAGAATGCCAGAATTAAAAAATATAAGTTATGAAAACAAAACTCCAAATAAGAAGTGGAAAAGAAAAATTAGGAATAATGATGTCAAAAAGCTAACATTATTAAAAAATGTGTAGCCAAATTTTAAGGATATTTAAAATATCGGCTTTTTTACTTTTCAATACTTTTAATATTTTGGCTAAGTTAAAAAAAAAACAAAATAAAATTTTTGTTTACTTCTTTAAAAACTTCTGGAATATTTTACCATTTCCAATATTATTGAAATAGATTTTTCGTAATGTTTTTGTAATCTAAATATTTTTCTTATTTAATTTCCTAGTTTTTGTACCCTGAAAGTGTTTGCTTAAATTGGTTTTTTATTTTATGTTTCCAATTTTTCTTTATATATTTTGGTTGCTTTAAAAATGTCTCCTAGTTTATTGTGCTACCACAGAAATATTGCATACTAACCTGACTTTATGAACTGCAGGAGTCCTTCACTTGCATGCGCCGCGAGGACATGACCATCGAGTGTGAGGACAGCTACAGATACTATGAACTGAATGGCAACTTTGGACTGCCTGCAGAGGAGGAGAAGCAACCAGCAGCTGTGGAGAGCGAGCAGCTTGAACAGCAGAAGCCACAACCCGAGGAGAGTGAAATGTCTGCGCCTGCCGAGCCCGTTGCTGTTGCAGCTGCCGCCCCTGAGCCCGCCCAGGAGCCAGCGAAGCCTGTCAAGGTGCAGAAGCCCAAACCAAAGCCAAATCGTCGCAAGCCCGCCGTCACATACAACAAGCCCCAAAGGAAGGTGCCAATTGCCACCACAGCAGCTCCCGTTGCTGAGCCCATCGAGGAAGCTGAACCCGAGCCCGAACCTGTCCAATTGTCGTCTAAGCCCTTGAAGCCACAGCGCTTCAATGTGAGGCCCAACAAGGAGAGGCCACAAGCCATCAAGCCAGCTGTGTCCGCCCCTGCAACGCCCATGCGCAATGAACTCTTCAACTCGATACGCAAACGTCCGGCTATTTTCAATAAGCACAGCGCCAGCAAACCTGTACCGGAGAATGAAGCCGCTGTTACCGAGGCCATCCAGATCCAAGTGGAGCTGAGTGAACCGCAGCCAACGTTGAAGTTGCAGACAATGTTTGTGGATGCGACGCCGGAGGCAACTCCTGTGCAGATGGTCGAGGAGCCAGCGGCAGAGGCCTCCGAGCCAGTTGTGGCCATAGCACAGCCTGAAGCAGAGCCACAACCAGAGGCTGTTGTGGAGACAGAGCCAATCAAGACAGAGGAAGCTGCACCACTTAAAGCTGAAGTCGAGGAAGTGAAACCCATTGAAGCCATTGAGGAGATTCCCGCTGTGATTGAGGAGATCTTGGAGTCAAGGCCGCAAGACATTGAGCAGCCAATGGAGCAGTCAGAAAAGCAGTCAGAGATGCAGTCAGAAATGCAGTCAGAGATGGAGTCAGAGAAGCAGCCAGAGAAGCAGTCAGAGAAGCAGTCAGAGATGGAGTCAGAGAAGCAGCCAGAGAAGCAGTCAGAGAAGCAGTCAGAGAAGCAGTCAGAGAAGCAGTCAGAGATGGAGTCAGAGTCAGTGGAGCAGCCAGAGCAACAGTCAGAGAATCAACCTGAGGAACAGTCAGAAAACAAACCAACAGACAACGGAGAGCAAAACATAGAAGTAGCTCACGTTGAGCCAGCTATTGTAGAGGCCAGCAGCTCCAACGAGGAAGCCTTAAGCAATCTGGAAGCCATGGAGGCAGCTAAGCCAGCAGATGCACCTGAGAGTCTGCCAGCCACACCGGAAATGGCGCAGCCTAATCCTCTGGTGGAACAGATGCTTGACAGTAGCAGCAACAGCAATAATGAGATTAAGGAATCCATTGGTGGCTTTAAGCCGGTTGATCCCGTCATGGCTGCTGAGGCGGAGCAGCTGATAACCGACTTTCTGAATACACTGCGCAAGCATGAGGAGAAAACTGAGACTGAATTGGCCACAGCAGCCATGGACATGGCCGAGACCATTCCTCAAAGAGAACAAAGCGAAGTCAAGCCAGTGGCAGCTGAGCTGCAGCAGGAGGCGGACAATGTGTCCATTGAGGAGGCCAAGTTGCCAGAGCCAGAAATAGTCGATAAGAATGCGTCCGTTGAGGAGCAGCTGCTGGAGACGGAATCGGAAGCAGAGTCGGAGTCGGAGTCGGAGGCACAGCCACAGCTGAAACTGAAACAGGATTCACCCATTTTTAATATAATGCAGTTGAATCATTTACCCGCCGATTATCAGATACCTGTGCAGGTGGTTTCCGTGCCAGAGGCAGAGAAGGAGGCGGAGCAGGAAGTCGTCAAGGAGACAGCTGAGTCGGAGATGAAGCCTGTGGAAACTGAGCCAAGTCTGGCCACAGCTGCCTATATGCCATCCATTAGCATTGATGATATTGTGGAGTTGGTCAAGGAACGTCTGGATCAGAATCCCAAGAATGAACAGCTGACGCCAATGGAACTGATACTCACACCCGGTGCTGCAGCTCCAATGGCATTGATTCCAAGCAACGGCGTCAAGTCGGAGACGGAGCAGCAGCCAGCTGCAGAGATTACCTCAGAGATGAGCTCAGAGATCGCCTCAGAGCCCGCTTCAGCTCCCGCTTCAGTGATCGCTTCAGAGATCGCGTCAGAGATCACCTCAGTTCCCACCTCAGAATCCGCCTCAGCACCTGCCTCAGAGCCCCAGTCTGTTCCTGAATCAGAATCTTTGCCACCTCAAGAATCCGGTCAAGAGGAAATCATTCTGCCCATTTACAAGCGCATTTCGCCAGCGGAACCAACCATGTCCAAGGTGCAGACATCGCCAGTGACAGTCAGCAAAGTGGAAGAAGCCGAAACGAAGCCGGAGGAGGAAATCAAATCTCCATCGAGAATGGATGCACGCAAGCGTCGCTTTCTGTTTCGTGCCGATGCCAGTTAAGGAATGGAGCATCCCTCGATGAGAAGCCTTTGTGAGTCGACCAACTCAAAGCAAACACCCGCCCACAAAACTTGAAGCAACCGATTAAGCCGAAGTCCCGCCGGAGTCCCATGCCCTCCACAGCCTCCGCGTTCCTGGCAACCCGACGCTGTCCCACTCATTTGCACCTAGGCAACTATTTAATGACTATTTTTTGATTTTCTAGTTTTATGGCCATTTTTGCACTTCATTCTCAAAAAGTGCACACGAGAGTTGAAATTTAAGTTTAGCATTGTTGTATCCTTTTGAGTTAAAACAAACAAACAAATGAAAAGAAAAAAAATTGAAAAATACTTTGAATAAAAATCTTGAAAAATTAATCAGCTTGTACTTGTATTTCCTGGGAATTTTGGAGATCTTCTAGCTGAGTTAGCTCCTTCGTGCACAGGTTTGAGTGTTTGAGTTTGCCTAATGGCATTCAGCCTCTGGGCGGTAGAGATGGCCAACTGAAAAGCGACAGACTCCAATAAGATATTATAAAACTGGGTATTAAATAATTTCCATAGCGATGTTAAAGATTAAACTGTCAGACTTGAGTCTTAAGGTGCTTCCTGCATCAAAAACAAATATACATTTTGATTAATTAAGTACATGAAACTTCTTAAAACTACAATACAGACTTTCCATGAATCAATAAAATGTAAGCAAATTTTAGTCAAAATAAACAAAAAATGCATTTACATTATTTTTATGTCCGTCCACGATTAGTAGTGGTTCACCCGATAACTTAATCAAATAATATTTACTCTCGATCTCACTAATTTTTGGCCGAAAATCGTCGATCCTCTCAATAAAAATTGTGTTCTCTGCCTTAAGGGGGTTTTCTAGTTTAGAAACAAATTTTAATTTCGATTTTTATTTTTAAATTTTATTTTCATATTTGCATATTTTTTTCAGATGCAGTTAACGCCCCAAATCGTGTGCTCACATTGGACTTACCTTTTTTTGACAACCTTCTTTGGAGGCCGAAAACTTTTTAACCGCACTACAAACTAAATTTTTTTTAATTTTGAAATTTTTGCAATAAATTTCCCTACTAAATACAAAAAAAAACAGATAAAATTCGGCCGTCTAAACTAGAAGACCCCCTTAATGTTTTTTTTTTACTTTTGATTTGGAATAATGTCTCCAAAGAAATTAAAAATCCTTTTTTTTCTTTTTTGCTGATTTTTATTAATTTTATTTTTACGTACAAAGATTATTTATTGCTTACGGTTGCATTATGCTTAGGCTTTGGGTAATTAGCTGTATGAGGCTACTACCAGGTGAGAGATAGAAATAAAGATACATTGACAGAGACAGAGATAGCGATAGAGAGGAGAGTACAATAATAAAGGCAACTGTACAATAAGTAACAATGACAATCACACACATATACAAACACACATATACTGATAGATAGAAAACGGGGTTTGTGAGCAGATGGAGGGGGAGGGGTTTCAATCCTACGCCTCCGTTTCCTGCTCCAGTTCGCCAGCTTGGATCTCTTCGGGCGTTCGCAGGTCGATGGCGAACTTTTGCCTCGTGGGCGTAATGATATCGTTGGGCGTGGTTCCATTATCATCCACCTGATCCTCGCCAGACGCTTCCTTCACGACCCGCGAATAGTCCTGGAAGGCGGCGGACAGGGCAAAGGTCAACTTGCGCGCCATGGCGCGACTGTCACAGACAAAGGCATGCACCTCAAACGGATGCGGACTCGACTCGTCCTTGACCACGATCATGGCAAAGACACGCGTGTACACCAAATCCTGCACGCCATACGAGATCGTATCGATCGGATAGCTCCAGTTGTTGATGCTCGCCTTGGGCGAGATGATCTCCAGCTGCACACCCGATGTGGACACCTTCAGATCGCAGTTGGGCAGCACCTTGTTGGGCGGCAGATTCTTGGCCACGCCCACCATAATATCCACAGGCCGACGTGTGTATTTGATGCCCCAAAGGCCGCGCGATGCCTCTGAGCCAATGTACTTGACCTGCAAGTACACGGAAAAAAATAATCTAATATTAATCAATTTCAAACGGTAGTCTTCTTGATTCGAGGTGGTTTTTTCAAAACGCTCTCAGCTAATACAATGTTACAATTATATAATAATAATAATTTAATATAATATAATAATTTAAAAAGAAAAGAAAGCCTAAATGCGTTTACAAGTATAGTGTAATAAGTTTAGTCTTATAAGAACTTAAAATAGCTATATAAATAAAAATTAATGCTTCAATCAAACATTTTAAGCTTGAATTTTAGAATGTGATTTTTTTTAACTTGTGTCGCGAAAAGTTAACGGATTACAATTTAGTTATGAAGCTACTTCCGGACTGGCCCGTTAACCCCTTGGACCTGCTAGCCAATGACGATTGTGGACAGCGGCTTCATTTGCATCCGATGCGAACCGGAAGTGAGAGCAACGGCAACAGTCGAAATGCGACTCATGTGACTTGGAACTCTTCGGGCAGCGAAGCGCGACGAGTGCGTGTTTTGATATGTTTTGATGTTTGATAGCAGGGTTGTCGCTGTGCGGCAGGCAGGCAACCCTAAACAGCGAAACGCACTGAAGCACATTCGCAGCCATTTAAGTATGTTATATGGTAATACATTTTGCCATGAATTTGAGTTTTTGGTGTGAAATGATGCGGTCTGTTTGCGGCTTAAACTTTATTTATTTAGTTTTAACCAAGACTAACCTTGAAGGTGATGGGCAAATCCTCCACATTCACTTGGCTATCCAAATCACTGTTGCTGGTGTTGCTACTGTTGTTGTTGCTCGTGGCCATGTTGTTGTTGTTGCTTCAAGTTGCACTTTGGGTTCGCCACAATTTCAACTGCAAATAAAATGGATTTGTATTGCCTCATTTACCACTTAGTATGATTGATTAGCTTATTTTACTATCTATCTTCCAGCTTCACTGCTCTCTTCTTCTTCTTTACCATATTATCTTTGGGCTTTTTACATGCTTCACTTTGCACAGTTTTGTTTTTTGTTTGTGTCTTTTGTCTTTAATTTGCCTTTTATCAGTTCTCTAATCGCGTTGTTCTCTGCGCTGTGTTCCTCTTGTTGCCGGCAACTGAATGCGACTAACGTCACTCGCCAGGTAGCGACAGCGTCAAAGGTGTTGTGTGTGTGTGTGTGTGTGTGTGCGGGTGTGTGAGTGTGTGTGTGTGAGTGTGTGTGAGTGGAGGTGGCGGTGGAGGTGTAACTGAAGGTAGCATTGGCCGAGCCCATTGCGCATTGCTTGCGTTCTGTTTTTAATTTTTTCAAAATTTTGTAAAGAGTATTAAGAATTCGACCTCAAAATGATCTGTATGTTTAATGTTTTAGTTTCTCTGCACTTGAATGAGATTCATTGTTGTCTTTGCTCTTTGTTGGTTGTGTTTGTTGTTGTTGCTATTTATTAAAAATGCATTATTAATACTTCCGCGCGCTGAATGTGAGCTGTGAAAGGTGTGCTGCTGATAATAGCGGGAGGTAGCCACAACAACAACAACAACAACAAAAATAACAAATAACAACAGGTGAACGAAAACAACAATGCAAGTTGTTGCATGTGTACAAGTTAATGACCAAAGAAATAGAGATCATATTGAAATCAAAACTGTAACGGAACAAACGTATTACAATGCTGCCAACTGATCCACAAAATATGACGTCACATACATTCGTTAACTTGGCTTAGGGCAGTCGCGTTTAATGGCCAACGACCTGGCCAACAAGTGGCCACTAATTGCAGGTCGCTTTTAGTTGGTTTGTCGTAGAAGACTTCTCCATTGTTACTCCATATAGTGTAACGCTATTTACGAGCTATTTCTTAGGCAATTTCTTCTGCCAATTCAGTCAACATTAAAACCGGCTGGGGAGCTGCGAACTGGGAACTGGCACAAACAGTCAACGGGCCAAGGTACAGACCTATAAATACTTTTATCAGTTACTCAGTTAGGTTTTCAGTTTTTCAACACTTTTATTTATTTTTTTATAAATTTTTCGAGTTATGTTTGCCTCACTCAGAGTTAATCATAGACGCACAGAGTGCAACGTAATTATTTCCGATTTGTATTCGAAATATTTGGTATGTAATTTAATGTGGTTGTTGTTGTTGCTCTTGTTGTTGTTATTGTTGTTGTTTCGCTTTGATTCCGCAAATCAAATGCTTGTTTTTATGTCTTTTTTCTTTGCACCGTTGGCTGCATCGAATTCAACAACTGATTGAGCGCCCCAAGTAACGCTGTATATCTATATAATATACATGCATACATATTTTGTATATGATATATAGTATGACAACAACAACAACAGCAAATAAAGCCGTAACCTAATTTATATATAATTTTTTTCCACTGGCATATTTTGCTGTTTATACGTTTAAATGGCCAGAGTCAGAGCGGAAGCTGCTCATATGAGCATATCTCCTATTTAATTAGCTAACATAACCAACTTGTGCCCTCTATATACTAAACATGCATTATTATATTCGAGAATTGAAAATAATACTAAACATGCATTATTATATTCGAGAATTGAAAATAATAGTTGTTATTTACAACTTTATATAGTGACTAATGCGTTGATTTTAAGTTGTACACTGTTTGTTTTCGTATGCGCTGTCTTTTAACCAACAACTCTTATCACAAGCGTCGCGTTTCTGGGCTATCTTATCACACACAAATACACACACACACCCACATATATACTTATATGAATATACTTATACAGAGGCAAAAAGTTAACTCATTTTACTTCTTCCTTTATAACTTTTATGTCATTTTATTTGTCCATTTCTTACACAAGTTTAACTAGATAAATTGTTCGACTAATAATTGATATTGAAATTACCGTTTATTTCTTATCACAACGCGAGACTCGCATGCAGTTTTGCTCATACACCTGTTTCGTATGCGGCCGATCGCGCGACTGAAACGTAAAACCGATAAAGTGTCAACAGGTGTAGCAAATGCGTTTGTAGTTTGCTAACAAATTATTCACTTATATTAAATTTGGGACGATTTTTGATGTTGTCGAGATCGCGAAAGCACGAAACCAATTTTAGAATGAACTTCATTATTTTACAAAATTTTGAATTTTTTTTTTTTTTTCAAATTGTTTCTCTTTTTTTTTAAATTGATTTTAGAAAATTTCATTCAAATAGCGCGCGTTGAGTCGATTGTATATCGAATCGTCTATTATCGATATTTGAGGTTTGGTATTTTTCCAACAGATGGTGTGCTGCCAGACCGCCACACAGGTAAATTACGAGGCGCCTCCTCGCGACTAACAAGTAAACTAACTAATTTATAGCATACTTGGCAACGCGAATGAAATTCCCTTTTGTAGAGCTGTAGCATACTTTTAGGCTGTGCTTGCGTATAACTCTGCTATACATGTGTTATAAGAAATTATTATAACACGTTTGCCATACAAATGCCATGCTTGCACTTATGATTTTATGGTTGTTGTCTTCGCTGTTTAGTTTTTTGTTTCCCACTAAGTATTTGCCATACGAAAGCCAAGTTTCTGTTAATAACTTAGCTATAAACCTGCTGTAGAACGTTATCCACAAATGTGCCGAGTTTTATGGTGCTGTGGTTCTTGTCTTTGCTGCTGTGTCTTCTCTCGACTGCCTGCAATCTATAAATTACCAAGTTTCACACTTTCTATAAAAGCAATGGGGTGAGCTAGAGCTAGAGCACGTGACGTGAAACAAAAAGCTAACTGCTACTAATCAGTTGCCAGGCGCGCAGTTAGAGTTTTGTGACGGCGAGCTATTTGTTTTAAGTTTGAGGCGCGCAATTTGAATGAAATTTTCTGTTTTGTGACAATGAGTGAGAGTGAGAAGAGAGAGAACTTAGACACAAGCACACACACACATACTAATTTCTTGGCTAAGTGCAAGTCGTGCCACCAATAAAAGTCAATCGCCTTGACTGAGTGCAGCATGCAGCTGCTACGAGTCGCTTCCCACCCACACCTACCAATACCCCAACTACTCCCGCTTATGAACCTAAACAATAATAAATAATCTGAGGTAGAAGCGGCAACGGCGACGGCAACAGCAACAGCAACGGCGGCAAAAACCATTTGACATTGGCCACAAGTGAGCTCAACGTGTCTCCCGAAAATCCCAAACCATGTTCTTGTTTTCAAGCCCGTTCCCAAGTGTTGAGTGTGATTAATGAAATGGGCCCAAAGCTGGGCAACAATATTACGTGTACAGGTAGAGGGTGTGAAGAGGGAAAGGGGTGGATGGGGGGAAGGGGGGAAGGAGGGGTGTTGTGTTTGATTGCGGGGTATAAGACAGGTTTCTCTGGCTTGTTTCGGGGTTAAATAGAGTTCAGGTCGAAAGTGTACATAGTTGATTTTGCTTTTTTGGGATGGAGGGGGCCGTGGGACACTTGATTAATTTCAGTGCATGAAATATAATTAATTTGGTATTTACAGAGAGCGGCTGACTTGGCTAGCCACGTCTATTCCCCCCGCACCACCCCTCCCACTCCTCTGCCCTCTCAGGAAGTCATTAGCTAAATTGTTGAAAATTTTTCGGCGACAGGTGTTGTCACAATGTGTGAGCTGTGAGCTGGGAAATGGGAAATGGAAAATAGAAAACGGGCATTCAGCTTTAGCTTAAGGTGTCGCCTGTTGAGGCAAGGCAATCGGCGTTGCAAAAACACTTTATGCCACTTGAGGGGCAAGCGGCGCAGTGGGTCATTTAAATTCATTACCCAAAAGCAAACTCGAAGGACTGCAAAAAGCGGCTCGTTAATTGACCACAAAACTGGCTAAGAGCAAGCAAGAAGCACACGAAGAGATATACACATAGCTGCAGAGAGAAAGGGAGAAAGAAAAAAAGAGAGGGAGAGAGCGAGCGACAGTGAAAACGGTTGGCGAAATTTTCATGAATTTTCATTGTGACGTTTTTGTGGTCGCCGAAACTTGATGCGCCCGTGGGTTAATGTAATGGACCGTCCAGCCAGGAGACAGAAGTGTGGCAGAGGGGAGAGGGGAGGGAGGCAAAGAGCCAAAATAGCCAAACAGCCGCCGTGTGACATTGAAATCCTTTCAGCGAGAGGATGGCGCACAGGAAATGACAATGGCAGCATTTTCGGCCTGGATAACCGAGCACAAAGTACGCGCTTGTTGACAATAGTTGCTAACCCGCATTCCCCTAACAATTCTTGCCCCCTTTCTCCTCCCCCTCTCCTGGGCATGCTAAGTACTTGCGCAAAGTGAATGTTGTTGCCTCATTCCATTGCCTTCCATTTCCTTCGTCGGTCGGCTACGCGTCGTTAGTCGCAGCTGCCGCTGGCAAAACTATGCAAAACTCAATTGAGTAATGCTTCTCTTCCACTGCTTGCGAGGCATAGTTTGATCATCATCCTAACTATTTAATTAACATAACAACTGGCTCAGTTGCAATAATTTTCTCTTTTCCTTGTTTGCTTCCTCTTCCTCTTCCCTTTCCCCTTTTACTTTCTCAACTTGTTTTGTGCCATTCTTCGACAAGGTCAAGGCTATGTCTGTAGTTTTTTAGTCACTTTCTCCTAAAATGTGTTTTTATCATGTCTTCTGGACACATACAAATGCTGAGCTGATTAGACCCTGTACATTTAAAAGAAGGGTAAGTTAAGTTTGTCAAATGCGAAATGAAAATTTGTTCATCTTTCCGTATGTAATAATAGTAATAAAAATAATAAATGCAAGCAAATTAATTCTAATAAAAGGTTGTTAAATTTGAACAATTGTAACAATGCTTTATTTTAGAAACCCATCTTTTTTATTTATCTCGTAGTATATAGAATAGGTACAGGGTCTCTCACAGTCGGCATGCGCTCAGCTAAAGTCATTCCAACTAGTCATGTGTGTGTCTGTAATCACAGCAAGCAAAACAAATCCGCCAAAGTATCAGAATCACGTCAGCTTACACATACTCGTAGATTTAATAATTTATCAGGCTGCTGGCCGCAGGGGCTAGAAAGGGATCAGGGGCAGGACCAAAGCAGGAGTCGGGCAGTGGCATCAGCTTTCAACTCCGGGTGCGGTCTTCGATGACGGATGAGCTGACGATTGGCTGCTGTTGATGGGCTGCTGATAGGCGGCATTGCTCGTAAATCAAGAGCCCATTGCCCGAATTGAATGAGGCGACAGGCCACAAAAACTGTAACCGAAAAGCAGCAGCAGCAGCAGCAGCAGAGAATTCTCCACTGGTTCTCGCCAGCTCTCTGTGAATGACAGGCAAATGTTTCGCGAATTTTATGCGAATTACGCCTAATTAGCATTTTTGCCATATTGCAACCATTGGGGAGTCGCCTCAATTGGGACTTCGGGCTCGGAATCGGGATCGCGGTTCTCCACGGCTTCCCTCTGGCTGATTATGTGCGCGATTGCATATGCAAAACATAAGTGCTCTTGGTAAAGGGCATCCGACTCCAGCTCCGTCTGTCTATGACTCTGACATATGGCCCCTCAGTTCAGCGCCTACAAAAATGCAGTCTGCTGGGAGCTCGGATAACTGTTGATTCGACGAAGTCAACGCGACGCATGCGAGCCAATAAAATTATGCGAAATCCGGAATATGTTCGACCGAGTGCAGCAAATTGTATTTGCAGCCAACAGAGACAACGCCGTGCAACGTGCAACAATGCCCCAGCTGGGGAGTTGCAGGCAATGCAGCACAGAGGAAGGCAGAGAAAGGCAACGGCAAGTCGAGTTGCACTTGGAGTGAGAGTTGCAGTTGGAGACGCGACCCGCGGGTCAATTGTTGACATAGGGCGACGACAGTTTCAAATTGAAGCGCAGCTGCTGATATAAAGTCCAACATATATAGGATATCAATAGTGTCTTGTTATCTAAAGTATAACAATGCTCGTATATACTTAATTGCTTGGACAAGGAAAAAACATTTATATATTTGTTTATTTTAAGATAAATACATTTAATTATTAATAGTTAACTGCCTTCAGAAATCATGAAATCTATAAAAGAATATGAATGAATATAATAAACTAAGAAATGGTATATTTTTAAGCAAATCAAATATGTTTATCTTGATCGTGATGAAAACATATCATTGTAAGAATTGTTTTATGGGGAAACTTTTTTACTGATATAAAATCTGCGCCTTTTTTAAGGTCGAAACAATTACTTGACAAACTGAATGTTATCAAAACATATAATTGTTAATACTTGCAAGCTTGGGTAAAATTTTTTTAATTCTTTTAAAATCTGGTTTATTTTTTAATAATTTTTTAGAGATCACAAACGAATTTTTAAAAGCTCAAAACTTTCTGAAATGTACAATGAAAAATAAATAAATATATGAAAAATAAACAGAGTATTTTTTTTTCTTTTTTGAAAATATTGTTTGCAAACCAAAAATAAGTATATTTTCATAGCTAGTCCAAAATCCATTTTTTATTTTAACAAAGTGTCATTTCTATTTATTTGTAGTGCATTCAATATTCATTGTTGTGTCTGGAAAATTAAGTTGTATTTTGCTTTTTTATTCTTAGTTTTCTGTGTGGTTTCACATGTCGCAGATACAGCGAGAAATAGGCTCAGTTGCATTGCCAGCGACGTGCTTGGGGATTTTGCAACATCAACGGCGCAACAGTTGCAATGTTGCCGCTCGCTAATTGCGGCCGGAGTTGGAGTGGCGAGGAGAGGGGGAGAAGAGTGAATGGCGACGGAGGGACCAGCGGGTATATCAAAGGCACGACGATGCAATTTGGCATTCTGTTGGGGGCACAGAAGCTGCGGCTGCGGCTGCGGCTGCGGCAGTTGCAGCTGCAACGTTTGGGGGCAGCGCTTATCTGCTTTGGCTTCACTTCTTTGGCTTTTGCTTCTTGGTTGCTTTGGTTGCCAGCCGAGCGTGGCTCCTATTAATGATTAATTAAAAAACTGCATACTCGCTAGGGGCTGAGGCTGAGGAAGAGGGTGGTGGGGTGGGGCATCCCTGGGTCTGGGGAGTTCATGACATATGTGGCATTTAATTGGGCAAACAAAGCAGACGCCGGCATGCACTGGACAGCTGCAAGAGAGCGGGCGAGGGAGAGAAAGGAAGCGGAAGAGAGATAGAGAGAGAGATGGTGTGGGGGAAAGAGAGTTGCGGCAACTTCCAATGCCACACATTTTGGTTTCCATGCGGCTGACTAACCAGTTGCGCCACATGCCACATGCCACACACACGCTGAAACGTTTGGCAATGGAACAAGCGCGCTCTTTCTCTCTCATTCTCTTTCTGTGTGTGTTTCTCTTAAGCAGCTCACGCTCTTTAACAGTGTCGCAGGTCCGGGTGCTGCCCCATCTTCAACGCCTATTGCCGAAGCTGAAAAACTGAAGCTAAAGCTGACGATGACGCTGAAGCTGACGCCGACGTCAATTTGGGGCCAAGTTGCCCCAACTTGCGGCAACGCGCTGCGTGGCACAGAATCAGTCGTCAGTTTGTCTTAAGCGGATTTGGTCGACACGTGAGTGTGTATATGTGTGTCTGTGAGTGACTTCTTCTTCTTCTTTCATCCACATTACGTATACGTAATCGGAATCGCTTACTCTAGAAACGTTTCGACACAGGAATTTGTTTGGCATCTTCAAAGCAAGTTTGGCATAGGTCACGTACACGCTCACAACTCACGCTACTCACGACTCACGCTACTCACGACTCACGACACTGCATGAGTGTGTGTGTGTGTGTCTGTGTGTGTGAGAGTATCTGTGTGTTGGTGTGTGCGGTTGACATTCGATTTACTTTCGCTGGCATTGCGGCAAGTTGGCCAGCAAAAAAGCCAAAGCATACTTTTTGGCAGCTTCTAGAGCTGTATGTGACTCGGTCGATATTTGCATAAATTAAAAAAAAAACCAAAAAAATATCAAGTAGCATAAAAAGCCAAATAAAACACACACACATACAAACACACAACACAGACTCTGGTCGCTTAATGAGTTTTTAATATGCTGCCACGTTTCCGTTACGTGTGTGTGTTGCCTCTGTGTGTGTTCGGTTGTGTGTGTAGAGAGAACTAAAAGTCATTGTCACTGGATTTGGGCCTGATGCCCCAGCTAATTTATTGAGCACGGTAAAAGACTTTGCTAACGTGGCCAAAAAAGTAAAAAACAAAAAAAAAGTGAGAAAAACTAATTCGAAGTCCTACGTGAACCGCCAGAACATTTTGTGGCCTAAAACTTTTACTCTCTGGTAAGTGACCGAGCAAAGTTCCGCAAACTGAACAAGCATACCATATAGTCGAGTAGAGTGTGCAGTGTAGAGTATACATACAATGTATTATAGTTATTGATGATGGAAATACCATACGTGACTTAGTTGGTAATCAAATAAAACTTGGCATTGTTGCCAAGAATTTGCCATGTATTATTATTACTTCATAAGGTATTTATTATTTACTGTTATTGAATTAAATGTTTCTGTTTTTGTATTTGTATGTGTCATACAAAACAGTCGGAGAAAATAGAAGGGCACAATAAATTTCAATTGATACAGAGCAGAGAAAATTCTGACACGAATTTAACCTAGCATCACATTTGTAAAAGGGACAAGAAATGTAATCCTTTTGCCATTGTTGTTGCCAATTGATGTACAAACGTAAATTCTTCAGACAATTTATCACATACATATTTGCTAAGTTTTCAACTCCAAAAACCGGACAAAATTGCCTTTTTGATAATGGCCAAAAATGCACTTGTAATTATTTTATTTTAAATTTTGCCAGTCTTTCAAATGCAATTATTAATTACTGGTCACAAGCAAATAAGAAAGACTCAGAGACATGGACAGAAATAGACACAGAAACACTTTCAATTGAATTATTAATGCTAATGATTAGTTTACTTATGCACTGACAATCGGAGCGGCATTCTGACAGATACGAAAGTATCTGCAAGATGCACACAGCATGCATAATTACGGCTGGCAAACAAAGCAATTTGCCAGCCAGATAGATAGATAAATATACAGTTGATTTGATGAATGGATGGATGGATGCTTATCAATGCGACACAACAATTTAATTGAAATTTTAATTCGAAGGTGTAAACAATGTATGACAATTATAGATAAACTCGAATATTAATTGTTTTATTTTCATATTTTTTCTATACTCCAATTGTGAGCAGTATTATTTTGAAATTTATTTTGAAATTTATTTCACAGTGTCAGGACCGTCTTCTTGCTTACAAATAATTTTTAAACCTCTTAATTCACTTCCTGATATGAAATTTAATCTCTTACACTTGCACATTCAACTTGTTCACATCGCTTTATTTGCTTCTGGCTTATCAAATAACCAAAAATCGCATTGCAACAACAAACAATTCCAATTAATTTTGCACATTAGCAAATATTTATCTAAACAGGAATCAAGATAAATAAATAATATGAGACTCTGTGTGTTTTGTGGAAAAAATTGTAATATCAAAAATTAATTCAAATTGTAATTAATTTGTACATATCCGAGTGCATGAGCATTGATGCCACATATGTGCATATATGTATAATAATTTTTTGGCAATTACAAAACAAAACTGAAAATGGAAGGCGCAATGAAATTCAAACCGAAGGGAAAATAACATTTTCATTTAGGAAGGGGAAATGCGATTAAGCAAATATTCCAAATGCATTTTGCTTTCAGCTATTTATATACAATATTTAAGTTAATTTTAATGTTGTTTGCTTAATGGCTTTTTTATGTGCGCTGCCAATGTGGCGTATGCGTGTTGCTTTGAGGGTGTGGGGGGGCTTCTTTTTAGCCAGCTACTGATGCCTTTCACATGCAATTTGCATTGCCATTGCAACAACAACGACAAGAACAATGACAACATTTATAAAAACAATAAGAGTGCATTGCATGCAATTAAAATTAATTATTATCAATTTACGATGACAACAATTTTCAATTTAAGTTTTATTTTATTTATTAAAAGCGCTCAATGCACATGTACTACTGTTATTCTTGCTGTAGCTGAGCGTGTGTCTGTGTGCGTGTTGCCAGACAATTGCTCACATGGCTCTAATGTCAGGCGGTCAACTTCAATTTGAGCTGCATTCCTGGTGAATTCAGTGTTTTTATTGCACCATTGAAGCACAGTTTCCGTTGTGCCATTCAAGAGATGCTTGGGGCAAGAAGACATCACGGATGGAGACAGAAAAAAGAGAGGAGAGAAGAGATGAGGAGAGGACAGGACAGGAGAGTAGTGGGTGGGAGAAGAAGTAGCCACATCATTGTTGTGGCAGGAAACTGACGACCAATGGCATCAATTGTTGCAGCTACGTTGCCCACTAAATGCGACGGCGACTGCGACTGCGACTGGGACTGCAATTGCGATTGTAGATGTGAATGTGAAAGCGAATATATAGATGCGAAAGCGGGTGTGAAGAGTGTACAATAAGTCCAAAGCTTGCAATCTATAACTATGCAAAGCAATTAAAAGTGCCACAGCGTTGCATTGATTGCTGACGCCAACGTGTGGCGCCCATTTTTTATCGCATTTTCATTTTGGCTGCGATTCGCAGTGAATGGCAATAATAACTTGGTCAACAGACAGGTTAAGTGGTCAAGATTTATTAGTCACAAGTTTGTAGCTCAGAAAACATCTTTAAAGTTCAGAAATTGTTTTCTCGTATGAATTTGGTTATACAGTTCGAATGAGTAATTTTCTTAAATTTATTTTTGTAGAGCATACAAGCTTCGATTATGAACTGTTTGCAATGCATTTTGTGGCTGGCTGCAAAAATCCCTTGAATTTTCAATTAAAATGAACCGAGCTGCAGTCTAAAAGGTGAAGGAATAAAGACGAAAAATAACTCTGCTTTTGTTTTGCAGCTCATTGTCAGCTGAGAGCCGTGCTTCAGTTCAGATTGGCCATTTGAGTGATTCGAAATTATATTTATAAAGACTAAGCATAGTCCAAGGTTTGCATTAAATATAGCCCACATTTTTGCTTTCTATTAAAAATAAATGGAAGCTGAAATTTAATCTCTACTCTTGGTTCTATTTTCAGTTGCTTGGGCAACTTTTTTTCATTAGCCTTTCTTCGTCTATTGACTCTATTATCAACTTAATGACCAGGTAAACAGTTTTATATTCAAATAAAGAACTGTCAGGCCAAACAAAGGACAGGGGACAAGGGACAGGTCGGTTTGGTCCTGGGCAGGACCTTGGCAGCTTTTAATTGAGTTTTGAACGCAAATCAAATGCGTGTGAAAGGCGAAAAAGCGAAAATTAATGCGCTCGGTTGACTTTTCCGACTTTTGTTATTTATTTTTTTTTGCTTTTTATTTTCTCCCAGTGCTTTTATTTGTGCCATCCGTTGTGTCCGGGTCCGTGTCGAATGTGTGTATGTGTCTGGGAGTTTCACTTTGATTGTGTCCCTCATTTGGGGCGTTGTCTGTGAGCTGTGAAAATATTTAAAATTCATTGGCTCTGTGCTCAGCTTTGCACTGATGTTGCCCTTACATTTGACTTTTGTGACAGTCGACGGCTTCTGTGCCACATCCTTATGCAAATCGTATTTTAATAAACTTGCGTTGCGTCAATTTTCATTTACAGTTAGTCCATTGGGAACTGTTTTCCACTCTCTTTCTCTCTCTCTGTGAGTGTCTCTCCCCCTCTGTGCTGCCCAAAAACAATGTTTGAAAAAATCCTAATTAAATTTAAATTAACTTTAAGCATTTCGGGGCTTTGTTAGCTTTGCTTTTCAATCTCTTCTTATACCCTATAGCTAGTTGGGTATATAAGCTTTGCAATTATTCAAATTAATTTGATGAAAGTCCTTAAAGAACTTTAATAATTTATGCTTAGCACTTGTTAAAAAGTTTTTATTGCCAACAAACAGGGTATGTCGTAGTCTGGCTCGCCCGTCCGTTTTGTATTTGCTTAGTTCCTGTGTGCGTTCCATTTACGTATATATATATTTTATAAATATTTTTGCTTTTTTGATGGCTCATTAAAATGTGAAATTAAATTTCTTTGCATATGGATGCCAAATTTTGTGTGCAAGCAAATTGAATTGAATTTAATATCAGTTAACTAATGGCACACACTCACACACACACGCACACTCGCAGCTGTTGTTGTTGTTGTGTGTTCTCCCCATTTATGTGTATAAGACCAGTGCGTGCCTCCAAGACAGACCCAATAAATATGCAAAACAAATATGGCATAAGGAGATAAAATGTCAGGGCTTGGAAATCAACGCTAAGCACGTTAAGTGATATTTAAAGTACACTTAAAAGCACCAACCTGGAAACCTCACAGACATGCATATTTTTGGGGGGGCCAACATTTGATGCATGCATCACACAGAAAATGCTTAACACAGGGATAACATGAAGCGGAAAGCAGCAAGAAGAAGAAGAAGAAGAAGACGTAGAAGAAGCAGAAGCTTCAATGTGTGTATTGACAAATGAGCAGGGAGTCGAGAGAGTTCAGAGTGAGGCATAGAAATACGCGTACACATGTATGTAATTTTCTTGTTGATTGTTGCCTGTTTCGTGCTGTCATTTGTTGTTGTTGTTGTTGTTGCTTGTCTCTCATCTGTAGGTGCTGCCTGTTCGCCTGATAGATGACTTTGGGCTAAAAACTGAGCTCGCGTATCCCAGAAATGTGGCTTGTGCGCGACAAATGTGCCGCATATATTTCCTTCTTCATTCACGTTCCACGTTCAAAGTCCTGGCCACAAATGAGTAACGGCTGCGTTTGGGTTAAGCTAAAATATTCAGCTTTATCTTAGCATATGTTTCAGCCAAATCGATTTTCTACATTGCCTCAATCTATCAGTCTGCTGACTCGCTGTCTGTCTGTCCGTCTCTCTGTCTGTTTGTTTGTTTGTTTGTGACGTCACTGCTGAGCTGTTCAATGTCGCGCATACGCAGCGTATTCCGGTCAAAGGCTGGCGGCGATAAATTAGCTGGCAAATACTTTGATTACATAATCAGCACACGCCGGGGCTAAACGGGTTGGCCAAGCTAAGCCAGCAACTGCCGTCAGCAGATGAAACGAAACGAGCGCTTAAACGAGCTTTAAATGTGCCCCTGAGTTAGCACGCACTCTGTGGAGTGTAGTGTGTGTGTGTGTGTCGTAGTGTGGGTGTGGCAAACACAGACATTGCAAAGTGCAGAGGCAAAAGCAACTGAGCAACTGCAGCGAGTAGCAAATTTAATTGAAATTGAAAGCACTTTAGTGTCCTTCGCTTTGGCTTGGCTAGAGTTTGCTTCTCAGTTGGGTTTGGGTTTGGGTTTTGGCCGGTCGCCTCTCGCTGCTGGTCTCGGCTGCCGTTGCATGCAACTAATTTGTGCCACTAATGAATTTATTTGCCACTTGTATGCTGGCAACGTGGGCGTGTGATAAAAACGTACAGCGGGAGTGCGGAATACGAGTAAAGCAAAATAAATGAAACTAATATAAAAATTGTGCAGTGCCAGACAGAGAGAGAGAGGCAGAAACTGAGAGTGCAGATGGAGACGGGATGTGGGATGAGGGGGGTAGCAGCATAGGGGTGTGACACTTAACACAGCCACTGTGTGCTAAGAAAGGCTTCCAGGCGGCGACAAGTTGCCTCTGGAGCAGCTGCAGCGACAGGGAAAAGGCAGCAAACGAAATCGTTTGAAAATTAATTTTCCATTTCACAAGCAAAAGGGAAAAGAATTCGAGTGTGTGTGTGTGTGTGTGCGTGTGTGTCCTGGCTGAGCTGCTGCTCCTCTCAGTGTCGAATTACAATTTATTGGCTGCTAAGTGCCAGCGTCTTGGCAATTTTCACTTACCTCTCTCCAATGTGGAGTCATTAGCAGTGCATCATCAGCTTGGGCAGCCAGTGGACCAACATTCAGACAGCCAGACAGACAGGATAATAAGCCTTTGCAGCAATTAACACATAACGACTCAATTATTGCATATATTATTTGTGCAAATAGATTTGTTATAAATATAAAAAACATTCTAAATATACACAAATGAATGGCAGTCTTCTTAAAAATCTGCTTAAATATACAATAAAATAGTTGAATTGTTTTATTTTACTTAAATTATATATATTTCTTTAAATTTATATATTTTAAATAGTTGCAAATGTTTTAAATTATATCTAAATATTTTAAAACAATCTTGAATGGAAAACTGCTTCGAAGCGTTCATAAAATATACAATACTTTTCGAATAAAAAACTTATTATGTATTTAATTTTACTTCATATGCCAAGCATTAAATTATTTTCAGCATATCACAACCACACTTGCAGTGTATGCCAAATTCGTAGAGTTTCAGTTTTTTTTTTAAATTCTTGGTGCCTTGTTAAGTAAAAACTGCTGACAGCTAGTGAAAATTCTTAACGACTGCAGTGTGCCTCCAATGAATACAAAGGAAAATGTGAAAAATGTTGGAAAAATACAAATTGCGTTTATGCTGCACAATTGGAAATTGAAAAGTGCTAACTTTGAACTGCAAAGTGCAAAAGCAGAAAGTGTAAACAGCAAATGCTGCAGTTGTTGTTGCAGCTGCAGCTGCTTTAGTTTTTTAATTAAACACTGGGGCAGGTAACAAATGTGTGTGGCACGTTGCTCAGTATGAAATGTTGCAGCACTGATTGCCTGAGATTTAAGTTATGGCTACGTCTACGTGCACCACATCTAATTGAATAGAGCTGCTAAATATGCGCCATAATTAGGCGGCATTTTGGTGCAAGTACATACATATATATATATATATATGTATATGTACTATATTATGTATGTGTGCATAGTAGTGCAAAACAAAGGCAGCAATTGGGTCAGCCAGTTAGTGTTGCTGCATGTTGCATGTAAATGGGCACAGTTACTTCTTGTTATTATGCTGTAAGTGCCCCATGAGCTGGGAACGTCCAATTCATATTTGACTGGCACTCGGCATAGGCACAGAGTAGCGAATCCGCCGGAGTCCTGTCCGGGTCTTCTACTCGTTGTTGTTGCTGTTGTTTTTTGTACAATTTCCATGAGTGGCACTCGGGCAAAATATAGTATTTATTTCGCTACTCTCAGCACAGCGCAGCATAGAGTGGCCCAAATGAACCACATTCCAAGCTGGCCAACTTTTTTGCGTATGAAAATAAAACACAGCACAGCACACACACACACATACACACACACACTAGTGTGTGTAGCCTCTACTGAGACAGAGATGAGAGGCAGCGGTTGTTGTTGTTGTTGCCGCACTTCTACACTTTGTTGCCGCTACCTAAAAGCTTGTTGAGTGCAAAACGTCGAGTTAAGTATGTGTATTTTAAAAAGCGATATGAAGCACACATATACTATACATACATACATACACTCTTACAGAGATACGAGTAGAAAGTTCACAGCTCAGACGCTGGCAGCAGCTTCTCGAGTGGCACTCACCTTGCAACAGGACGCGAGCTGAGATCCGGACAACAGGACGACAACTTGTAGGTGCCCGAGAGAAGGGAGCGAGGTAGAAAAAGGGCGGTAGGAAGGCCTTTTACCTGGCCCAAAAGTATGCTGCTAACATGCCACTGCGAGATGCATATATCCCTCTCTCTCTCTACCCCTCTACCCGCCTCTCCCTCTCTCTATCTGTCTGTGTGCATTTTTGTCTGTCTCTGGTATTTGGTTAGTTTTCATTTTTGTATTCGTTTTCGTGTCGTGCTCACTGCTTTTGTGTGTTGTTTTTAGTTTTAATGAAATGTAAATGTTTAGTTATACACTCATACACACACACACTCACACAGAGACATTCTCGAATTGTGGGTGTACCTATATTCTTGCCAAAGCAGCCAGTTCGTTGCAGCAATGCAAATTTATGTTAAGCTGCTTTTCCCAGCTGTAATTTTTCCAGCAGTGAATGCAAATCAGCATTTGCGCCAAAAAATAAAAAATTTCGATAAGGAAAACATCCAAAAATCAACTGAAACTCAAACGTATGTGATACCAAAAATTTTAGGTTTTTTTTTAAATCATTTTTTTCTTTCCCGAAAATAATGCAGCATTCATTGCAATCAGCTAAAATTGCAAATTGATTATGCTCATGCCACAAAAGGCTGACAAAAATAAAGTTTGCTACTTTTGCATTAAATGAGAGGCTACATTAGAATGCCGAGGATTGCCTGTATAGGATGGTATATATTTATTAGAAAGTGCAGACAAAATTTAAATTGAAACACATTGAAGCTAGGGACCCTTGGAAAAGATGAAATTGTTGGAAAAATATAAGTTAAAGGGACTTAAATAGGATTAATAAGCTGATTAAAACATCCTCAAAATATTTTGAACAATATTATTTTTATTTTTTTAAATAAGAAAATTTTAAGAAATAAACAAGCAATGTCTAATATGTATAAGCTAACTTTTTCATTCATTTTTGTAGAAGAAAATTGTTAGCTTTCAGACAATAATCTAAATTTCAAACCTGTTCTTTTATATTTGTAAAAATGTTTGATTTTAAATCTAGAAGTCAAACCATGATCAGAATGACATTTGGTTTAAAAATCGAATCAGTTTTGGCAAAGTTGTAATAGTAGGATTTTTTAAAGCTAACATTATTTAAATGAAATGAATTAAATTTTCAAAATAAATTAAAAAGCCAAACAAAGATGACAGTCAGCTTTTGATTGATACTACTTCATAATTATCCACATCACACTAACATAAGATTCTTCATTATTATAATAACTCTCCAAACTCTGGTTAAGCACCCCGAAAAGCTCTCAGACTTTGTTTTAGCAACAGTATTGCATTCTCTAAAAATAAAAAATGAGTTTCCAAATGTCTGTGCACTGGCACTTTCCATTTACATTTGCTGTAATGCACTTGGCTGGGTTTGTTTCGGTTCAGAGGGTAAATTTGCATTAGGCGCGTTGTGTGTGTGTGTGTGTGTGTGTTTAGCAACAGTTACAATTTCAATAAGCCAAAGTGCGTTTTGTGGTCAGCTCTGCATATTTATTAAAAATTGTTGGTAATAAAACACAGCTAAAGGCAGCAGCAGCCGCCAAACAAACAGAGAAACAAACAACTGAATAAACATTGGGCAATTTGTAAACACTGATAAAATGGCCATTGATGTGTTAGGGAGGAAGAGGGATAACTGTGGGCTTAACACGCTTGTCAACGTTGGCACCACTAAAAGTGGTCAAAAGAGGGACGAGGAAAGTGTAGAGGGTTTTAAGAGGAGGGTGGATGCGTGTTGCGACTAAATGGCATTTCCTTTTGCCTCTGTTGGCTTTTCGCAAAGCGACGTACGTCCGAGTATTTTCCGCCGGATTCTGTTTACAGGCCGCGCCACGAAAACAAATTGAAAATGCACAGCAGCAGCAGCAGCAACGATAACAACAACAATAACAAGAGTGACAACGGCAATAATAGCAGCAGTTGCAGTTGCAGTGCACGCAAATGGTGACAACTCTGGCGGCTGCCAGATGCATTTGTTTGCCTTTGTGCGGCATTGTTGTCAAATTTATTAAGTTACTCATACGCCATGTTGTCGTCGTTGTCGCAGCCGCAAACAAGTGACAAGGGAGGACGAGGAGGGGACGTCGACTCCAAGCGGTCCCAGGCGTCTCCACATGTGTTTGGCATATCAAATGTTGTTTTCGTTTGTCAAAATGACAAAACCCAAAATGAAAGCCCAACGAAATGAAACGAAAAATGTCATTGGTTGACAAAAACAGGCGCCTTGTTAAGGTTGTTGTCGCTACACTGGTACCAATTTCTTTTGCCTAAATTAAAACTGAAAGCTGATTTATGTTTTCAGAAAGAATCTGAATTAATTCTCGGAAATTTCAGAATTAAATTTCAGAAATTTAAGAATTTTCTGATGGTAGTTTAAAAGCTTTTTAAACATTGCCCCAATTTGTTGCTACTTTCTGTCTGTTTCTCATTGATATATCAATAGAATAATAATCCTAACATATCTCAATGGCTTTCGTCATATTTTTTATTTCGCTTTGTCAATTCCCTGGGAATCAGTTGTTTAATAACCTAAAATATTATGTATCTCTTTTTTAACTTTGTTTCGGTTCCACTGTGTGGCACACTTATGTAACATGTGAGTTGCCACTTGCCACTTGCCACTTGTCGTGTCCAGTTGGGGGTCGTCGTCTCCCGCTGTAAGTATATCCTATTTGGCAGTCACAGGCTTGGCTGGCATTTTGGGTCGCTCAGTGTCATTTTAGACGGTTTGTTTGGTTTGTTAGAATGTTGCTGTTGTTGCTGTGCCGTCAATAAAAAGCAGACAGTTGGCAAGTTTGGAAGCTGCTCAAACTGCTCATGTTTGTGCTTGTTTGTTGCCATCGCCCACACACCCACACACACACACACAGTCACTTCGACTGCCAACAAGTCGCGCCGAGTGTCAGATTCGTCGTCGTTGTCGCCATTGGCCATAAATATTCGCCTAAATATGCTGGCCAGCTGCCCAGCGACTGCCTTAGGCCAAAATCAGTCTTAATATGCTTCACAATTCCAGCTAGCTGTTGCTATGCCCACGTGAGTGTGTGTGTGTTTGTGTGTACTACTCACCGTTTGCTTTTGCTGATGGGATTTATGTTTTGGCCAACTTTGTGAACGCCAATGTTTTTTATGTTGCGCTTAAAGACGTTTTCCAAGTACGTTTTGTGCACTTTGCGCTGTGCCAGTTTTTTCTCTTATTTTTTCTTCTACTTTCCCCCCCCCCCCCCACACACACACACACCCATACCAAATGTTGTTGCTGTTGCTGTTGTTGTCGCACTTGAAGTTTTGCTTCTGGGAGCGCTTCAGGACATTCAACTTGCTCTGTGTCTTGTTCATCTTGCTTGTTGTTCTTGGCAACTGTTTTGTTTGTATTTTATGGTCATTTCTAATGTGCTGTGTGCTTGTGTGTGTGTGTTGTTGTGGTGTGTGTGTGCCCAAGTACTTAGTGTTAATAAACTTTTATAAATATTCTCTTTGACACTTTTAGCACGAAATAAAACTGACAAATAAATCTGATTAATCATTGCACTTTGTGTTCTGTAATAGCATTTCCCGTATTTTATTTGCACAAGTGTAAATGGCAAGTTTCACCTGCAGCTTCGTGGACAGAAGGGAGGGGCACGAAGTGTGCGTGACCTTTGCCCTGGAAAATCTGATCATATTATTGCTGTGGCTGCTGTTTGCGAAATGTTTTAATCCCGAGCTTAAGTTTGCTTGCTTGATAGATGACTGTCCTTAATGCTGAAAATATGAAGCAGCCACAGAGCGAGAAAGCGAGAGAGACACACAGAGAGAGCGATAGAGAGAGGGAGAGAGAGTGAGAGCGAGAACGTTAGCAAGAGCGAGAGCTAGAGAGGAGGAAGTCGAAAAGCTGCTTATTGGCCGAGCAAAGTAAGACATGCATTACAATTTCTGCTGACAGTCTGAGGGGTAAAATCTTGATCATGTTTTCCTTATAATTATTTGTAACAGCAAGTCAAAAATGTTAAACAAGTGTGCGAAACTTGAAAATATGTTTTTTGTTTACTTTTGCATTTTTTTATTATATCAAAATTATTTTCAAAAAATATTTAATATTAAGATTTAGTAATTTCTATTCTATTTTATTTTCTTAATTGTTGTTAATATTGAATTAATATTGTAAATCTACAAAATTATTTATTACACAAATTTCTAATTTTTAAGCCATAAATTTAGCTACTGATTTTATTCTTACTTGTTACTGTTTTCAAATCAAGGTAAAATTAATTATAGTTTGTAACAAAAAAGCTATAAATTTAATTCAATTTTTAAAATCTTCTTGAATCACCATCAACAGTTGCCATATTTTTTAGTTAGAGTCCCAAATTGGATTACACAATGTGCAAGTTCCAGGCCGTTCCACGAGTACAACATCAATTGGCTACGATTGAGCGCCTTTATTACATCGGGCCCAATATACAATATACTCGCAGTCGCCATATAACGTATATATATGGCTTTTAGCCAACTGGAAATGTTTGATAACTAAAAACGTTTCGTTGGGCATCGCAATGCACTCATCAAATCCAATGAAAAAATCAAAGTGCCCCAAAGGCCAATTGGCGTTGCATCCGTGGTGCGTCCTGTGCATTGGCCATGCCACGCCTACAACTCCCACACACACTCCCTAACTCCTACTACTACTACTATTGCTCACATATCCACAATGCTAGGCAAATACAATTTTGAACGCATCACAACACGCAAACACAATCACCAAAGGGGTTCCAGGGTTATGGAGGAGCACGAGGAGGAGGATGTTGTTGCTGTTGTTGTTGCAACTGCAAATGGAGTGTCGGAGCAGCAAGCAGCACTTGGCAAATGTGTGCGAATGTCCGTCCAAGCATTGATATGCGCGTTCGTTCGCTGGCCAGGATTGCCAACTTTTTCGTTGTTTTCTCGCGCTGTTCACAACCACGCGAAGAGGTCACACTTAATTTCCGCTTGAAGTTCGCACAATGCAACAGCAACAACAAAGAACAACCAACAACAACAACGAGAGTGGCAGAAGCAAACGTAGCATACTTTTTGGGGTTGCCATTGTTGCTGTCATTGTTGACGCTGGCGACCTCGCCCTGGCCTGACGTTGTCAGTCTTGCTGAACTTTCAACTTCCGCTTTTCATTTACACACAGACACACACACACGGTCACATGCACGCTCATACACACAGAGACAAATACAGAGACAAAGCGAGATAGGCAGTTTTTCGTGGTAGTCTGGTGTTTGTTGTTGTTGCTTGCAACATCTGTTGATTATTTTGGCGTTGCTTGTTTTTTGCACTTCACATTGTTGCAACAGCTACGATGTGTGTGTGTGTATGCGTGGTTTGTTTATTGCACTCACACACAGCACACATGACGCAAGGTGGCCAAAAAGTTTTTTGTATGTTGGCCCATGTGCCGCGTTCACTTCTTTTATTCGCAGAACCTTTTGCATCACTCACATACACAAACACACACAAGCATGCACACATACTCACACACACATACACACTCATAGGGAGAGAGGTACATGTCAGCGACAAAATTGATTATGAAATGATTTATTGGCCTCAAAAACTGCTTCAATATTGATTAAAGTTACTGGCTTTTGTAGGGGCTTTTCTCTCTTTCATTTCCACTTTTTTTTCTTTCTTTCCTTCTTTCTGTTTGCATTTACCCATTTCCTGCACTTGGGTCGCTTGGCGTATACGCAATACGCTGCCACGCTTTTCAGGCAACACAACAGGCAGCTTTCATCGCTTTTTATTGTCCCACTGACCGGTTAAATGCATTTTTGTTGGCTACCAAATATCCGTTGCGTTGTTTTTGACAATTCCCAGTTATTTATTGAAAAACAAAAATGATCCAACAAACAACAATACCAAAAATAACAATATAAATAAGCAAAAATAAAAAAAACATTTGCAGACAGCATTCTGTTTGTTATTCAATTCAATTGCTGAAATTTTAGGTTAGAGTTACAAAAACAATCCTATGCATAGATATTTCTAATGAAAAATGTGTATATACATATTTTCAGCGGGCTTTTTTTATATTTGGTAAATTTCAATTCATATTTGCATATTTGCCCAAATGAGAGTAAATTAACTCCGTCGTAAGGCTTGACTGGACATTAAAGGCAAACGTATTTCGTAAATAAATATCGACTAAAATATTTATTTAATTTACAAGTTACTTTTAGGTGTTATTAATATAAAATATTAATAAAATATAATTTACTTATTATAAACGTGTTTCATTAATGGGTAGCAGTTGCTAATGTATGATTTTTTTTTTTATTTTTTTAAATTCTAAAATATCCCAAGATGGAAGAAATAATGATAAATCAGTTGACTGCTGAAAATCTGTTTTCTAATTAATTTAGTAATGCATTTCAAAGGGTATCTGCTTGTCGAACTTTTGAGCCTAGTGCCTGCCTACATGTTTTATTTAATTACATTTTACTTTGTGCCACATTTTTATATTATTTCATTCGCATTTTTATATTTTGTTTTGCCTGTCAACACTTGTCAACACCGAATGTTGCCTGTAACGCCTGTGGTGTTGCATCTCTGTGTGTGTGTGTGTGTGTTTGAGTGTGTGTGGGTACGTTTGTAGAAATGTGATCCGAGTGGGTGTTATGAAAGTTTTGTGTATTGCATTTGTAGCGTTAAATCATTCATGTTGATTTAATTATTTTACGTTGTTGATACAATAATTTTTTATTTGATTTATTTATTTATACTTGTGTGTGGCCAGCTCAGGCTTAATGTTATTATTTGTAGAGTATGCCGCACGCCGATTTAAGTGACACCATCAATCAATCAATCAATCACGTCATCTGTGTGACAGCGCCAAATGCGCTGAAAAGCAACTCAATACAATAGTTATCACACACGATAGATACAGAATTCATCATTGAGGTGGGGTTGAGGTTGAGGCTATGCAAATATTATGGCAAATTAAATTACATTTTAATCTGCACTCATTGAGCTCAGAGATTTTTATAGAATCGGCTTAATAAATTATGATTAAATACAGTTGCAATAAAAATAAAACAAAAAAATTAAGGGAATTAATCACGTTTTGATACGGAAATAAACAAGATTAAAATTAAAGATTAAATACGGAGTAGTAAATAAAAACATAGAAAGAGTTTTCGCAATATTTTCCTCAATTTAAAATCTGCGTTTAAATAAAATTCTTTTTCACTTTCCCCCATTTGACTCGAGCGCCAAAAACTTTAGTCGGTTAAGTAAGTCAGATTATTGAAATTCAATATTCCATTAGGGAAAAACTTTTAAGTCGTTGCACAGAAAAATATGCAATGGTCTGCTTAACGAATAATGCCAAAAATTGTGCCGGCTGATTAAAAGTGCAGGGCGTGAAATGCAGCGCACAATAAATTTAAATGATTTCGCTCATGCAAAACCAAATGGCACTTGGATTTTCTCTCTCTCTCCCTCTCTCTCCTCGCATTGTTGTACACATTGTTGTTGTTGTTGCTGCTTTTGTTGTAGTTTGGTGGCCCATTGCCGAGAGCGCTTTTAGGATTTATTATTATGATTTGAAAGTGCATAAAGCACTCGAGGGCGATTCGCGCATTTCGCTCCATAATTGGCACAATCAGCCAAAGGCTGGCGATAAAATCTCGAGATGCGCAGCAGCAGAAGCCCTAAAAAACGATGCCAGAACACTCCAGACCTCTCCATTTCCATTTATTTAGCACGCCACCCACCCAAAGTTGGTCGAAGCCATAAAGAGGCGCTTCAACTTGAAGCTTCTATTGCACTAAGGGCGCAGCTTGTGTTGATTTTTCAACGTTTTAATTAAGTGACAAGCCGCTTGGCGGGAATGCGAGAGAGACGGGCAACAAGTGCCCAGGACCAGGACATTATAATGACGGGAAATCGGGCGTAGAAAGTCAACAAATAAACAAACAAATCGCTGGCACAACAAACAGACAAATAGACAAACAACGCAAGACAGACTTGGACCCTCAGAGAGGCAGACACTGACTGAAAGAAGTCTGCACACGTGTCATGTGTGTCCGCACTATGCAGCACACACTCCCACTCCTACTCCGACTCCGAGTCCTAGACCAGGTGTCACCAGGTGGTTCGCTCATTAAAATGCAACTGTGTGCGGCAATAGCCAAAGGAATTGTGCAATAAAAACACGCAGAACCAACGCCAGCAGCCTGGAAATACATTTCGCTTTATGCAAATGCATAAAAAACACTCGTACCACATACAAAAAACAGGAAAAAAAATGAGGCGAAAGAACGCGATGGCGTTGAAATAAAAACCCAACGAACTTCCAGCAAAATGGAGCAAACAAAAAATAAAAAGATGTGCGTCTGAATGATTTGTGTCTACTTTGAATGGCACAAAAACATTTCACTTATTCGCAGAACTACATAGAAATGTCTTTAAATTTCTTATTGACTCGCCCTTTTTCCGTTTTTATGGCATTAAAGCCAAGCCAAGCCAAGCCTTGGGCAGAAAATATATAAAATTACGTATACGCCGTGTTTGTTAATTATCGACAAAGCTGCCTGCTGATGCTTCTGGTGCTTCTGGCATTGGCGTCTTTGACAACCAGCTTCTAAAGTCGAGGTGAGAGCCCGTAATTAGCTTTTGTTTAGCGTCAATTTACTTTAGGCAAGCAAGCAAGCCACAAGAGAACAGAGATCTAGGCCCTGAGCGCCCAAAGCAACTGCGATTTTTTTTTTGCTTTGTGCGTCTTTTTTTCATTTCTTTTTCAAATTTCGCGCTTCAGTGTCGAGCCACAAACAAGTAAAGCAAAGTCAAAAGCCAAAAGCAAGTTCAGAAAACTCAATCGCCTCGGAAAGTTCTTCAAACTGCATAAAGATAAATACATCATAAGCAAAAGCAAAGTAGAGAGAAAAACATATTTATTTAATACGAAAGTGGTTGTGAATGAGCCAAAAGTGATTTGTGGAACATCTTCGATTACTTAGGTTGCCTTCTCATGAGCACTGTCTCCTCATTCTGTCTGCTTTGGGGCTAATCAGCGCAGCATCTGGCGATTGGGCAAAGCGCTTTCAGTTTCAGCTGTCTGTTGGGTCAGACAAACATCAATAAATTAGAAAATGAATAAATAAATAAGCTTCAAGCAGCAGGGCAGACTGATGGACCGACAGAACGACAGGACGACAGAACGACACGCACACCAAACCAATGTACTACGTATATATCTACAGGGAAAATAAGTAATAGAGAGGGCAAATAAATCACCACAATAAATCTTTAGGGTCGCAGTTGTAAGCATTTGTGGGTGACCTATGAACACCCTCCACCCCTCTCACTATCTCTTTTCGTCTGTCCTTCCCTCCGTTTTGTGCTCCTGGCACATTTTTCTGCTTGGCATAAATATCTAACTATAAATACTTGTATATTTATGCATGCATGACATAAGTTTGTTCTGCATAAACCGACCCAAAATGGATGAGCTGCGCTTTTGTTGGCTGACACACGCACACACACATTTACAGACAGAATACATGTGTGTGTGTGTCTGGCATTGCGCCCATAGCAATGTTAGTGAAGCAGCCTAACTGCAAATCTGCAAAACTTTGAGTTACTTAAGGGGCAACCGCAACACCGCCAACAGTCAATATACTCTTGATACTTAAAAGGACGACAACGAATGCGAAACGAGTCTATGAAACATGGGACAATGCACATAACTCCAACAGTATTATGGATGGCAAATCGCATTAATTTCACAAATTTGACTGGCAAAAGTTTAGTCGCCAGCGTGAGGCACTTGAAGTTAAATGCCACTTAAAGACAAAGGATACTCTTGAAGCTCGTAGTTCGCAGTTCGCAGTTCGAAGCTCAACGTTGTTGGCAAAGCAACAGCAGCTAAACTGTGAGAAGCACTCGATACTCATGGATGATGCTGCTGTAATTTGTTGTTGCTGTTGAAGCGTGTGGAACTGCCAAAGTTTTTAGCCTAGTTTAATGTGAGTGGGAAAAGCAAAATACAATCTAATTGGAATAGTAAAGAAGTCATTTTCTTTTACTGCTAAGAATATAATAATAAATATCTACTACTTAGCTTAGTTTCTAGCAAAATAAAACACAATCAAGACTGTAACAAAAATTTAATTGGAGTAGTAAAGTTGGGGTCTACTTTTGCTGTTCAGAATATAGTAATAAATATCGAGTAAATTGAGTTGTTTCTAATAATTTTTAGCTTTGGTCTAGAAAGTAAATTATTTCTATGCCCTAATATTATAAATGAGCGACGAGTATTTAAAAAGGCATTCATCTCATCAAGTTAGTTTGCATGATTGCTGAGACATTACACACTGAAAATTAAGCAAATTAATCATACGCACTGTGGACGGAAGGCATTCAGCTATTTTAGCCAGCCAGCTGCATAGTAAATTTACATTTATTTTTGGGTAGCCCTACTCATCGTATATGCACTCAATTGGAATTTATGTGATTTGTGTGCTCGAGGACCTGTTTGGGTTATCAACAACACGGCAGGCTCTTTGCTCGATTTTTGGGTCTCTGCCAGCCAGTTTGCCAGTTTGCCAGTCTCTGACCATGACTTTGGACTTTTGGCTTTGTATGTTGTGTGTGTGTGTGTAAGAGTATTTATAAAGCAGCAGGATTTCAGGTCTTTTAATTAGCTGTCGTTTGAGTGTGTTTTAGGTAAAGTTTTTGTGGGGCAACATTTTAATATTGTCATCATTATAATAATTGAAATGAAGCAGCAGTCTCGGCTTCTACTTTTGCTATGAGTATATCCTTTTAGCCAAGTCTCGAGGCGTGACCCAACTTGGTTTTTTTCAACATTTTTGCATTTTTCGTATTTATGAATTTCGTGTGCTACTTTTTCACTTTGGTGCACAACTTGTGGGATTTTTTTTGTTTTTTCCATGCTGCGCCACTTTGTGTGTTAGTTTTGGCCCAAAAAGTGTTTTGGCCAGCGTTTACCTTTATAAGCGGCTTTGGACAATTTGCGGACAGGGTTGGGTGTGTATGTATATGTGATATGTTTGTGTGTGTGTGTGTGTGTGCGTGCGCCCACGTGACTGTGGGTTGTGGCTACTCCGTTCGGTGGTTGGCTTCCAGCTCGCTCACCTTCCGACGGGGATTGTTGGGTCGGTGGGTAAAGCGGTTTATGCGGTTGCTTGTTATCATTTATGGCTTACACATTTGCGTACTTTTCGTTGTCACAGCCGTAGTTATTGCTGCTGCTATTAGAGTCATTTGCTGGCCCAATAAAATTTGTTAATTATATTTTCTGGCCCAAGGGAATTTTAAAGGCATGTTGAATAAATTGTCAAACCTTAATTTGGAATCAATAAATCAAAAATGGCAACATATGGGATTTCATTTGATTAACTCATACACAATGCATTTGAATTTCGAATTATGCGCAATTTAACTAGATTCATTTGCCATTATTTAAGCGCTTAATGCATTGACACAGAATTTCACCCAAAATTTTCGATTTGTGCCACACAAAAAGCGGCAGCCAACCGAAAAATGTGCAAACGGTGCAAAGTTTTTACGAGTAACGCGACAAAAACAACAAAATTTAAATTTGCATAAAACACATACAGTTACACGGATATATGGACTAGCAGTGAGTCAGAGTGTGGTGTGAGGGGGAGCGGGAAGAGGGATGGGAATTTAATAGCTGCAACGACAAACGACAAAGCTCAAACTGCGGTTGTTTAGAAAGCAGCGAAAGCGAATGCGGAGCATTTCATGTGCTTTATGCGCAAGCAATGAACTTTTAATACACAACAACAACAACAGAAACAACAGTAACAACAGCAACAACAACAGAAACAACAACAACAACAGAAACAACAGTAACAGTGGACGATATATCACAGCTAAGCACTCAGAAACTCACACACACACAGACAGAAATACAGACAGAGAGACAGACATAGCGCGATAAGAGCCAAACGCCCACATTTAAACACAGAACGAGTGAATGAGAAAGAAAGAGAGAGAGAGAGAGGAATTTCACTCAGTTATTTGTAAGTTTTTTGCTTACAATTCGCGCTTTTGGATTTATGGCGCAAAGAGAAGTGGCTAAAACTGAGAGCAACTACTCAAATAAATCTGTAAATATATGTATCACACGTATGTGTATCTGTGTGTATGAGCAACAACTAGTCATAGTTAAGAACTAGACTGACTAGCGAATACATAAATATGATATAAATGAAATAAACAGAGATTTAAATAGTCCAAAAGGAAACAAAATAGAATCAAATGTAAAAGAGTATAACAGAATGAAGTGTAGCAGTAGAAAATAGAGTGACTTAGAATAATAGTTTCTTTGCACTACAAAAAAAACACACAAAAACAATTTTTTTACTCTTATTAAAAATATACAATTGTTATAAAATCCGTTATAAATATTTTTTTTAATTTGTACATTTGCTCTGAAAATTGAAAGGTTTGCTGTTTGACTACTCGAACAGCGGACGAAAATAAAAAAGCGTAGAGTAGAACTAAGTTCACCTATCTTAAATATCAATCCGCCTTAAAAAACATCTTTTGAAAAAGCAACTACCAAAAATATTTAAAAAATGTAGCTTTTGTATTTATAAGCAGTCTCAAGGCTGCATTTAAAAAAAAATAAAACTTATAATTGTTTAGCAGTCACAATAATCGCCGACTTGTTTTAAAGCTGAGACACATGTGCAGACGTGTATCCATGTCTCTCTCTTCTCTCTCCTTCTCAGTCACTCATTTGCCAGCTTTGGCTGTCTCCTTCTATCTATCTATGTGTGTGTGTGTGTGGGTGACTAATTAATTGCCACCACGTTGAAAATATTATTTTTAATTGTGTGTTTATGTGCGCGGGGTGGTGTGGCTTCCAAGGGGAGTTGCGAATGGTTATGAGAACTCAGCCAAAAACCAGAGTCTGTACTCAGCTGCCTTGGCTGCTGGCAGCAAACAAGCCGCAGATACACAGAAAGATATCCACACCTCATACACATAGATACAAACGCATACACACACACACACACACAGTTGGCAGCATTTGGCTGTGTGGCACTAAGCTGTGAGGCTGCCACAATTCGCCTCCCTTTCACCGGGCCGCAGCAATTGCCAGCCTGCTACAACGCAACTCTAATATTTATGAAAATTATCCTTTCGCTGTGGCTTTTTAAGATGCTCATAATTTATATTTAAGTTAAGTTTAGTATGTCGCCATGCGAGCAACCAAAAAACAACAACAACAACTGCGGCTTGTTTATATGCGCCTGAGTTATGAGCCAACGAAAAATATGCGTTCATGTTTAATGGCGGAAGCTGTTTAGTGTCGTGGCTTCCAACATAAATCTCAACCATGCCCACCGAGCCGTAAGTGTCAAAGGGTATCAAAGACGGAAAGTGAGTAGAAGAGCGCTGGTGTTGGGGAAATGGAGGATACGATGGCGTTAACGCTTTTAATTGGCTACCAAACGCAAAGCAAATAAACCTGGCCAACTGCTGCTGCAAATATTTGCCTATCGACAGTGACTTTGAGCAGTTAGCTGACCAACGTCAAGTCAACGGCAGGCAAACGAAGGCCATTAAATAAACGCAGCGAGCGTTTCAAGTGGTTCAAGTGGTTTTGTGCAAAATGCAAAGTAATTTCCACTTTGAGCCACCGAAATGGCGGCGTTTGCATCTTTAGTCATGCATGCGGCAAGTGGCAGAAACACAGGCAGAGGCAGAATCGGAGTCCGAGGCAGTGGCGGAGACGGAGGCAGTGGGGGCCAAAGAGGAAACTGAATTGGATGCCTGGGCTCTTATCGTTGGGTCCTTGCACGACAGGATATGAGCATTTAAATTTATAGTAGTTGTCGCGTGAAGCATATCGATAGCTTTTCTTCCCTTTGCCCTCTCACTCACTGTCTGTACATAAATTAAGCTCAGCATTCGCCGAGACTGTGGCGTCAAAGCAAATGACAAACGAAACCAGATAATTGAGTGGTGCAAACCACTTGTGTGGTGGCAAAATGGCAGCCAAAAATGCAACTGCAATCGATAAATCTTGAATAAAATACGTTTGGAAAATTTAAAGTTGGAGATGAGCAAAAGTGCTTTGCGCTCTTTAATAAAATAATAAAAATTTGAATTTATTTTTAAATATCTTAATTTTTTTTAATATCCTTAGGTAGTAGTAACCTTTAGTTCCAAAGTCAAGTTAAGTTGACGTTAAATGCAAATTCAAAAGTATCTGAACATATCAGTAAATAAACTTTAAGAATAAAAATACCTTAATCTTTAATAATTACATGATATTTTTGTAGTTTTAAAATAATAGAGCATTGGTCTTAAGAGAACTAGAGGCCGTTGCTTTTAAAAACTCTAAGCTGACAAGCGTTTTACTTTAACAACACTTTAATCCTATTCAATATTAAACGATTTCACTATAAAGCAAAGTCTTTTCTGAGATTTTATTAGAAAAAAAGCAAAATTATTTAATCAAAATGAAAGCTTTTGTTTTATAAACCAAGAACTGTAAAAACTAAGTTTCTAAAATTGAATTTTGGACACATCAAACAAACGCAGTCACAGCCAGCAACAACGCCAACAATAACTACATACAACTACAACAACACAAGCAACAGAAACAATAAAACGAATAAAATCGACAAAGCGACAAAATTCTTTTTTCTGTTGTTTTTTTAATGAAATGCAAGCAATCAACACTAAGCGGATCAATTCGTGAGTAGATGCACAAGTGTGCTTTGAGTATCGAGTGAATATTCATGCTGTTGTATTGCGCTTTTTGCACTGTTCATTGTTGTTGTTATAGTTGTTGTTGTTGTTGTCTCTCATTTGCATTGCACAAAAGTTTTGTTTAATGAAATAAGCAAAGCAATCGATTGTATTTCGTTGCCATTGTTGTTCTTGTAAATTAAACTAAGCTCTTTTCTTTGCCGGCCTTTGTTTGAACTCCTCTTCCCACTGCGCCTCTGCTTGACACGCCTCTAATCAACTACACCCTGCACATTATGGACTCCGACTGGTTGTGTATTTGTTCAAGTGTCGTATCGGTTGCGGCTGCGGCTTAGCTGGATACCGCTATTTGAGCATACTATATAGCTGAATATGTACGAGTGTGAATGCGAGTGTGAATGTGATTGCGATGGTGTCTGTGAGTGCGGTTAAAAAACAGCAATTCAATTAATTTCCGTTGCTGTTTAAAGCCGTAATGAGCATTTAAATTGCTTTTGAATGGGCCCTTTGCGGTGTCCGCAATTGAACAAAAGCCATTGCAAATGCTGTACCACATGGCTCTTTAGTTTAAACATTAAGTTTATTGAATGCTATTAGTAAATGAACTTGAGGTATTGGCGGTTTTCATAGATCCCCATACAAATCTAAAAATCAATTGAGTTGCATCTCTGCGAAGCTGAATAACATTTTGAAATTATTATTCGCGCTTTTATACTTCATTTATTATTATTTTAATATTTTACTAAACTTAATGTAGAATACTACAAATTTATATTTCTTCGGCTGATATTAGTTTATGTAAATTAATTTTTTTTATTTGACATTAATTTGAGTACTGTATACTTGCCATTAGTTGTAGAAAATAACTTAATAAATATTTAAATGTTCTGCTGATCCTTTAAATTTATTTGTTGATTAAAAACTTTATTTATTTACTTTTATTTTGAATACTAAGTGATTTCTCCTCTGTTGCTTGCTATTAGTTGGCGTGAATAAATTGATAAATATTTAAATATACAGCTGACCCATTGCATTTATTTGTTAATTAAAAATTTTATTTATTTAATATTATTTTGAATACTAAACTATTTTTCTTTTGTCGATTACTATTAGTTAAAGTAAATAAATAAATAATCAACTGAAATATTCAATGAAGGCCACAACAAACAAATAGATAAATAAATCCCACATCACTGAGCACACATAAGTCCAACAGAGCATTTGAGTGGAATTTCATTTCTCACATACAATCAACTATAATTGTCAATGGCAAACTGTTGATCAGCATAGGCACCAAGGCGAGGGGGGACAGGCTGGGAGGGGACAACACCTGTCAATGCTCGCCAACACATACTAAAGGGACAACTCGATGGCCAAAGATTTATGGGCGTCAATGCGAAATCCATTAAGTCAAAAGCTGTAGAACGATGCGTGCATAACCTTTTAACATTTATTGAAGTTTATTGAGTGACCCCGGCAGGCGGCAGACAAGTCCACTCCACTCCACTCCACTCTAGTCCAGTCAAAGTCCAGTTTAGTCCAGTCTGCGACTCAGACTCAGATCCTGTGGCTTTATTTGTTATGCGAGGAGCAACGCGTTGCCATTATTCAATAGTCAAAGAGGCAGCAGCCATTTCAACTGATAAACGCATTCATTGCTTTTGTGTATCTATTTGTATTGAGTCTCAGTGTGTGTGTGTGTGTGTGTGTGCGAGTGTGTGTATTGTCAACAAATTAATCAATGTTTATTTGCTAAGTAAGTTTGCCCTCAAGGCTGGCATCTATTCAGGGCGACAGCCAGACTGAAAAGCATACACATGTGTATTTATATAGAAGGCAAGGTTGCCTGTCAGGCGGCGCGTCAGGCTAATGTTTTGTTTCCTTTTGCCATTTCCTAGTTCCGGCCGTGTGCGTGTGTATCTCATTGTGTGTGTGCTACTTTGCGCCTTTGTATTTGTGTAACTAATCGTGTTAATAGAGTGGATAATACGCCTCAGGTATGCGAGGCGCCACTGAGTCTTCGAATGCCATTGGCGAACACAATCGCAAAGCTAACCCATTGAAACTGTATACCAAGTGTGTGAGTGTGTGCAAGTGTGTGTGTGTGTGCTTGGTTCATGGGCAAGCATCTGATTAAGCGCTGCTTATCGACGTCTGTTATTTGATTTTGGATTTTGGGGCGCTTTAAGTGTCGCTGGCAAAGTTAACGGTGCGTATGCGTAATATTCAATTTGAACAAATTACAGAGAACGAAGCCCAACAATTTTCTTGATTCTTTATTCTTTATACTTTATTCAGTTGCGTTGAAAGGTAATTGCATGTGATTAACACAATTGATTGTTATCGATTTATGGGCGAGGACAGCGACACCACAAAACTATCAACAAAGTGGGTCATGAAAAGGTAGGAAGCAGGAACAACAACCTTAAGAATGTTGGCATAAATAATAACCTGTGGATAATTGAGTTATAAATGAAAGCAATACATTTTATAAAGTTGTCGGAGAACTTGGAAATTTAAATTGCTTTATCATATTAGTGTAACATGTAATCAATGTGACCTAGTTTTAAGCACTAAGAGTACGAGTGCTTTCAATCTCAATCGAAGGACGCTTTAAGACCCTTTTGACTCTTTAGTCTGTGCACTCTGCAAGCGATATCTTTGTAGTTGTATTGCGTGTGTGTGTGTGGCAGGCTGCATTGCAAATGGGCATCAAATGACGCAGCAACATTGTCAAAGCAATCGTAACAAATGAAGTCAGCTGCAATGGAGACCGACGTCCATGTCCATGTCGATTTTCTTTGCTTTCCCTTTGGGGTTATTGTTTTGCCTTTCAGGCATTTTATGCAAGTTTTTCAGCTCAGCCACGCCCCCTGTAACCGAGTAACCGAGATTGCAGACTTTTTGCAGTTGTTGCCATTTGCCACATTATTAATATGAAGCGTCGGTGGCTCCATGTTCTCCATGGTCTCCGTTTACCTCTTACCTCTTTCCCAACCCAATCCAAGCCTCGGCGTCGGTTTTCCCACAGAGCTGGCGATGTCATCCACTGACATGGTGCATGTGCGACGGTTGCGGCTCCAGTTGCCTTCAAGTGGCAAGTGGCATGTATGTACGTCTGGCATGTGAATTTATGGCAAACACGGAAATGCGAGCCGACTTCCAGCTACGAGAACTCGTACACAGGAAAAAATAATCGGGATTATAGAATAATATCAATTTCATACGGTGTCACAAGTTCAATGATCTCGGAGTTTCTTAAAACAAGTTCCAAATATTTGTTTAAGTGAGATTTTTTTGAAATGTTCTTTGGCATAATATTGATAAGAATATTTGTAGTGAAATCTAATGTTTATTATTTGTTTATTTTGATTCCTAGTGCTACAAGAAAACGCTTATTATTTAAGGCACTAGTCACTTTATAATAGTTTATTAACATTTACTTTGAAACACTACTTAGATTCAACAATTCATAATTAATTGGAGAAAAATAAAAGAATTTGTAATAAATAAACATAAACAATTTTAGCTTTAGTTTTAAGATACAATATAAATTTAAACGGGTTCATGACTATTTTAATATTATGAATACATACTTTAAAAACACATTATAATATCAAGAATCTTAGGCTTGAATTTTAGAATGATTTTTTGTTCGCTGTGTACCAACGTCAATGGCAGGCAGAAGCAGAAGCAGAGGCAATGCACGCGTTGATTATGAAATGCGCCTCATTAAAAGCCCCAACTGAAGCCAACAGGCCCAAGTAACAGTTGTGTCACACACACACACACTCACGCACTCACAACTGCTGTCGATGGCAACTTCTGACCTAATTCGTTGCGGCTGGCAGCAGACACAGGCACACATACATATGCAGCTACAGACTGTAAAGAGAGAGAGAGAAGATGGGAGAGTCGGGTTGATAGCGCCTAAAAAGTTTGTCGCATGATATTCATGCTGCGGTAAAAACATCATCAACACTCACAATTTGGCCCAATCTGCAAGTGGGCGGATGTCACACGCCTCGCAAATATTTTGATATGCAGCTGTTGGCCAACACTAAAAAAATAAAAGCACAAATTGGCAGTAGCATTTTTGCCACAATATTTTTACAGCTGCGCATCGGACTCAAAATATTTGGTTGGCCCATATATGTAATTGAGGGCCGTGCGCTATCAACTAATTTAGGTCTAAGGATATGACATATTGTATGTTGTGGCTATGTAAATATGTTGCATATGAATATTCCCCCAATTCTTCTTTGCCAGCCATAATTCACTTAAATTTAGTTAAGATAGTTTAGGCCGAGATTAAAGCAGGCAGCAGGCCATAGTCGACCCTAGACCCACATCCTGGACTGGTTTGCATGTTAATCGCTTGCAGGCAATGACCCAATTCTGTCAGCAGAATATCAAAAGGCACCATAGGACAGGACAGGCATAGACATAACTGTATGACAGGCAGTATACAGCAGGCAGCAGGCAGTAGTAGCAGTCACAAGGCTAAGGACTAAAAGCTCGAGTCAACTCTAGTCTCCCACTCTTTTTGGCCATTTAACACTTTCATATTTTCGTCGTCAGGTTGTTTACTGCCTCGGGACAGACTTTTACTTGACTTTACCTAGAGAGACACACACTCACACACTCGCACACACACACATGTGTATATGTATTCATACAGTGGTAGCTAACAGTTGCCGCGCATTTATAAATTTTGTCTGGCGGCGTCTAGCAAAGCCGCTGCCATATTTGTGACTCCCCGGGCGCCCATTTCGGGAATAGAGAGGGAACAGCAGCAAAGGGTTAGAGCTTTTGCTCTGCTCTTGGGCTTGGCTTTGGGATTGGGTCTCAGGGATACAGGCGAAAGGGGGAAATGGGAACACGGCAACTGACTGAGCTGAGGCTGAGTTGTTCTGCTTTTTGTTTCGACTTGGAACGTGGCAAACAATTTATCAAACAAAATATGCACTTGAAATACACGTAACTATGGCTACAACATTTTGCCCTGCACATTGCACGTTGAGTGCATTTTTATTCAATTTTTTGAAGTCTGCCCTCCAACCCTTTTTTCCCCTCTATTCCCTTTTCCTCTTCTGCTCTTGTGATAAAGTGCGGCAGTGAAATGAATTCGCAAAGTGTCAGGAACTTGGAATGTGGCCCAGTTGCGTCAACGAATTTAGTGCCAACGTTATTTAAAGGGATTTTGATTAAGGTCCTGAGAAAACAGAGAGAGAGAGAAAGAGAGTGAGAAAGAGAAAGTAAAGAATTCGCTGGCTTTAATATCAATATTCAATTCGAATTTTAATCCTTGTAAAGTTCCCTCTGCAAACTTTACTGACTGATTTAATTTATTATTTGGCTTTACATTATTTATGGAGCGCATATTAACTGTAGTTTGTTGGCACACTTAACAGTTTGTGGGCGTGGCATCGCTGTTGGCAACTTACTATGAAAAATATTTGCCAAGCGAGTGCAGCGTCAAGTTTTCAGCTCAGCGTCAATTAAAAGTTAAATTATTCTAAGTATTTTTGATTTTGTCAAATTGCTCTTTGACATGCAATATGGCGCCCTCAAGCGCCCAGTGGCAGTAGCATAAGCAGCAGCGGAAGTCGCGTTAAACAGCGTTAACATGAGCAAACACTGCGTATACGTATTTATGTACAATGATGTTGATGTTAATGATAATTACGTCTGCTTAAAGTTCAACAACCAGCGCGTTAGATACATTTGTATCTTAAAGATACACACACTCAGACTGAGTTTGGCGTGTGCTCAATTTGTGCGGATCGTTGCACACATTAATCGTGGCACACGATTTTATTGATTTCCGTTGCGCTAATGCAAACCAATAAATTTGCCGAATGAGTCGATTTGTAGGTTCGTCTCCCACATGCGAGCGCGAGTGCGAGTGAAGTGCCCACAATTTGGGCCTAATACCCGTACTCGTATTGAGATCGGGGCACGGGGCAATAACAATGAACTGTTGCTATTGGTTGTTATTAGTTTTTATGGCTGTGGCTGTGGCTCTGGGCTCTTGGGGCATGCTACCAAAATGTAATTTGTCTCCATTTTTATCATTAAAATAACAATTAAAGCTTTTGTGTATTGTCTGCGTGTACAGCTTGTAAATGTGTGCAGCATTTGCGGTCTATATATCATTATGACTCTGTGTACGTGTGTGCGAGTGTGCGAGTGTGTGTGTGTGTGTGTGGATTATGTGTATGCTATTTGTTTTGCTAGTTTTATTGCTTGTAAACATTTATACTTATTGTTAGCCATTTACACAGATACACAGAGACACACACAGATAGATACAAATGCAGATATATAGATACAGATACAGATACAAATGACATGTTTATGCATTTTGTAGAGCGTGTTAAATTGAGCCACTGTCGTTGTCGTAGTCGCAGTCACCATAGTCAATCAATACGTTGCTTAATTCATGTGTTTATGGCGCCCTGAATTATGCTAATAACATTAACAGTAACGCTCACGCTAATGAATAGCTTCAAGTCAAAGGACAAGGACTAAAACAGAAACCAAATGACGCCCCAGAGACACATTTAATTACTGGGCCAAGCCCAAACTCAGGCCCAATTTCAATCCCAATTCAATTCTAGCAAAAAACAGCTTTTTCCATAAGTTTGCATGTTCAAAGTGCATTAAACTGTCTATAGAATATAAACAAATCATACACATGTGAAAAAAAGAGAAAGACGGGGAGATAGAAAGGGAGAGCGAGAGGAGTACAGAGAGAGTATGAGCTCGACATGCTTTCAGCAACATGGAAATGCTTTATAGCTATTAAAAACGGCAATACGTAAATTGTAAACTCTAATAGAGTTGCAGAAAAAATAAAATAAAAATCGACCACATCATGTGTACAAGTTTTATTTTATTTTATTTTTTTCTATATATGTATACATAAGTATAAAGAGAGACAAACAATTTGAAATGCCAAATGACACGATGCCAATCGCAGGCATTCCAAAAATCGAGTTCGCCTCAATTGCAAACTACTTTATGAGTTTTCTTTGGCCAAGTGTGCTCAAGAGATTTAGTTTTGAGTTGATTTAAAATGAAAAAGTTGGTAAATGTGACAGAAATCGTTTGGTGGAATGCTTTTATATGTATTAGCTGCCATTTTGTGTGTAGCACAAAATGTCAATTTGTAGGTAAAAGCAATTGGAATTAAATGTCAAACAAATACAGACACAAGAGTCCAGTTGGTGGTAGGGGTAAAGATAGAGGGATGAGGGTGGAGATGGGATTTTTGTTAGACGACATTTAAATGCCGTAAATATCCCATGTATTTACAAAGACAAAAGTATTTGTGTAATGCACATGATAAGCTCTTGTATTGATCCACTAACATGTGTATTTGTGTGTGAATGAGTGTGGGGGTGTAGTTGGCCCTTTTCACTATTCCACTGCAACTCCCTCTTCAGTGATTTGGGGTACAAATTTTAGTGAGTCGCGCTACGCCATTTTGGAATATTTTCATGGACCATTGGACGGCGTCTAAACAAATGAAGCGTCAGTTGAAATATACACACATGTGTGTGTGTGTGTACACAAATACGAATGCGCTTCAGTGCCAATAATGTGTACATAAAGACGGGGAAGGTTGAGGGACAAACGGAGACACTTGACAGCTACAAACGCGGCTACATGTGTATGTAAAATACTTTGCATAATTTGACTAACAATTAAGCCCAAGTGTACACAGAGAACAGCACACAACACACACATACACTGTGTGCTTTGTTTACAGACAGTGACACCAATACTTCAACGCACTTGAAGCTAATGAAGCTCTGCAAGTTTGTTAGTTTCTGTTGCCTACTTTGGTGCGCAAAAAGTTAGTTAGCAATTTACTTTTTATTTGATCATTTTATGGCTCATTAAATCGTTGCTTTAATTTGTAAATTTTGCTGCTTTTATCTCCATTAAATAAATATTTCTATCAATTTGTTTTTCTACTTTCAGATTTACTCAAAAGCAGCTCGTAAAAAGCAGGTAAATAATTTATTTCAGAAATGTACATTTTCCGAAATTCTTTCTATGTTATTCGATTTTCATGTGGTGACTTGTTCCAATTGGTTTTCATCTTGTGTCCTCTTTGTCTGCAATTTGCCAAAAGAATTTTCGACTATACATTGCAATAAATCACACTTAAATGAAGTCTAGGCTTTTTGTTTATGCATATTTGCATACGAGTAGATAACATACATAGTATACTGTTTGCTGCCTTTTATATTTATTTTTCTCAAAGTAGTTGGCAGCTGCAAATGCTGTTTGCCTCTTGTTTCATGCTGTTTGCCTGATGGCCGCCTGCAGTTGCAATTGATTTTACAAATAGCAAACACATTTGGCAAACAGAGCAATAAATTGCAAGCCTACTACAAAATCAAAAGGCATCAAAAGACTTTTCATAAATGTTTCCCATATTTATACACAAACACCAGCTTCTTTTTTCCTCTATTCTCCTCGACTGCAAAAACTTAATTGAAATTGAAAATTTGTTGCTTGATTATATGGAGATGCACTTAAAAGATTTATCCAAATTGCCAAGCCTTTTGGCCAAGTCTAAAAGAGAGAGGGAGAGAGAGATAAAAACAGTTTTTTCTGTTGTTAATTAGGCAGCTTAACAGTGTGCCAAGGCAGTGTTAAAATGCACAAAGTAGTGGGCGTGGCATTAGATTTTGTATGCCAATAAAAAGCACAACTCGCATCGTTTGCTTTGTAATGCAAATCATACGCAAATGTTGCCAGTGAAAATATGAAATAAAGCCATCGCATCGCATTTTGGCCAGACTCAGACTCTTTTGGCTCTAACGCTTGGCTCTGGCTCTGGCTGTGGATCTGGCTCTGGCTCGACGACCTATTACTTTGAGAGGGTTTACATGCTGAAAGGGGTTATGCAAAGTCAAGCAACCTGAAAAAGACACATTTGTGATGCAAATTTGTGAGACTCTCGAGGTTGGGTGCTGACTTTCCATGGCAACGTGTAAATCAGGCTAAGTACGTGGCCTTTTTGGTCTTTTAGCTGCCATGCTTTTTTTTTTGCTTTTGTAGTTGTGTCGCTGTGCGTTTTTTGCCTTACCATAAAAAAAAAAAAATAAAACAAAAATATATATGCAACAATTTTTGCCATCGCACCGCTGTTTGCCCAACTTTGCAAACGGTTTTTGAGTTGGCACTGGGGTTGGGTTTTGTTTTTAGGGTGTGAGTTTGAGTTGAGTTTTTAATATGAGCCTCGGAACAGCAAGCAGGTGAATCTCAGCACTCAAAGCTTGTTTACACGTCGCAAACATTTGGCCGACATTTGCTTTGCGAATCGCTTTTGCTAGCCATGGAATAATTACATATGCATGACATGACAGTCAAAACCGAAGCCGAAGCCGAAGCCAAAGCGTGGGCGTAACCAATACACACTGTATGAATGTATGAGTAAGCAAGAGCATGAGAATGAATATGATGTGGATACGAATATAGCATATACACGCATATGAACTCATACACAGCATACAGCAATTGCGAGCTATTGAAATTGCGCATACGCCGTGGATGCCCCAAGCGAAAACTGTCCGCTCACGTTGCGAGGGCCGAGCCAGCC
>OZ001354.1:7213264-7296153 GCA_963924055.1 Drosophila limbata
ATTTGCCATTATTTTTACGCTATTTGCCAATTTGCGCGCCGTTGTTTCATTTAAAGCGATTTTCGCGCCCCACTAATTATTATTTAAATTTTGATATGCCATGTGCCGCGGACAACAAATGGGATTATTTAAATAAATAAAATGCATGTGAAAAATCAAGAAGTTAGCATTGCACAAACACATGGCGCTCAATTAACACCCCAGAGAGATTCGCTACAATTAAGTTACTTTAACTAACTGAAGTCATTCGTAACAGTCTACATTTAAAAGAAAGTTATCATTAATTTATCATTATTTTTAATATTTATAAATTGATTAATTGAAAATGGCATTCAGTGCAGAGCTAATTGCATCACTTTAAGGGTAGCTTTACTTCGGCTTATTGCTGATGGTACAATTTAAATCGCGCATTTTTTTGTGCCAGTCAATTGCAATTATTTTTTATCTCTTTGGCAATTGGCATTGTCTGCCAATTCCGCGCATTGTTTATAACTCATTTTGCATTGTAATCCGCCGAATTGGCAAGCGCCCTCATGCGTGCCTAGTGAGCGTAAAGTCGCCCCAATCTGTGGGTAGTTTGGGTTCGAGTTTGCTGGCATTACAATGTAATTACACGAAATGCAACTTTGTGCGTTTGCAAAATGCATGAGAATTACGAGTATTCGCCAACAATGCGCCAAGCTTCATTGGCGTTAAGAGTGCACAGCAGTAAGGGGGCAGCACAGTGGGCCGAAAACGTCGGACAGGCGTCAAATGCTGTGTAGGCGAAATTTTTGTGGAATAAGTCTGGGGGCTATTTGAGATTTTAAAGCGCCAAACAACAAAGTGAAATTTTAATGCAAACTAATGCAAAATCTTTCGATATAAAACACAACAACAACGGCAGCAGCAACAACAGCAACAAAAGGAAAAGGAAAACAAAAAGGCAACACGCGCAGCATCAACAAAATAAATTGAAAAGCAAAATGCAAAGTGCGCGCCCGCCGTGGCGTTCACATCCTGCTCCTGCACCTACCCACCCCTTCCCTTCCGTTCCGCTTGCCCCTTTGCCGCACACGTCCTTGGCGCAGCAAGACAAATGAGTCTGCATCAATCTTAATTAATTATTTAAACGCAGCGGGCATGGAAATGGCTGCTATGGCATTAAAGTAGTGTCTACACGCCTCTCGCCAAAAAGCCAAGGAAGCAAAGAGCTTTCCCTCCCCCGGCCACTCCCCTCAAGTCGAGATCTCCTCTCGCATTCGGGTCCTGACTCTGCATCTGAGTCTGACTCTGAGTCTGACTTGGGAGCCTGGTTGCGAAGCCACAGCTTTTAGCTGCTGCTGCGTATCTTTTGCTGTTGCTGTTGCTTATTTTCTTATTTTTATTTTTATTTTTTTGGTTTGTTTGTTGCCTTTGTATTTGCTTTTGTTTTTGTGCTGCGCGTAATTAAAACGAAAGCCTTTTGATATTTAAATTATTTTTCATAAATTGCATTGCAGCAGCTAAGGCGACAGCAACACAGGCAACGACAACAGCAACGAATTGTAGTTACACTAAAAACGTTAAAATACAGAAATAAATAAATACTTAAATGTTATTATTATTGTTATTATTTATTTATTATTGATTTAAAAGAGCACTCGGCAAAAATATAAATAATTTTGACTATTAAACTCTAATTGAAACTTAACATGAATAAATACAATTTTTATAAACTTTACCATAACAAAAAATTATAATGGATTTAAAATTTGTTTCGGGAATGGGGAAAATTCTGACATGTCTAATTCAAGTAAAAAATCTCGGAAGTGATTTCATAAATACAATTGTATCTTTTCTGTTCAGCAAGTAAGAGTAAGAGTATCTATTTTCACATTTGCTGTGCATGTTCTTTCGCACTTGCTTTTAATTCAGAAACGTGGCCCCGGGACTAACATTAGGTTAATTTGCTCTGGCTTGTGCTTAAATTAAGTCTGTGCTCTGCACTGAAAGTGAGGTCAGCGTGACAGAGTCACAACCACCCAACAACACACATGGGTGGGTCACCACACAAACTGTCAATCGTTTGACTCCACTCCCCACTCGGGGAACACTACAATCAAGGTAAACTGTCACAAAAATCCAAGCATAAAGGCATAAAATCTCCATTCATTTCTCGTCTTCTCTTCTTTCTGCTCTCTTACCGTTTGCTGCTTAGTAATTATGATTAATCTCATTTAAATTAAATGGCTTAATTGTGTGGCGCGCGTCTTGTCATTAAATGATTTTTATCAGCGCCACAAAATGTAATTTGCCCCATGAAACTGGTTTGAGTCCCCGGATTCCATTGTCTAGCTGCCCACAGTTCTTGCCACCAGCTCACTCTCATTTACAGTATTTTAGCCACTAATGAATACAGTTTTTGTATTGGATTTTCGGAGGCAAGTTGTGGCATGCCTGAGTGCCTTTCAGGTTGCAACTGTTGCTGCTGGTATCGCTGAAAGTCTAATGTATAGTGAAATGACATTTTTAGAGATTTAAATTCATGCTTTTAGCATTTAATCCTTTTATCACGTCAAACAAAATGAGCAGTTGGCAACAGCGCCTCATCCAGGAAACAACCACAACCTGTCACCTATGTAGTCATTGTCGTGTCTTATTAAAGTTTCAGTTAAAGTTAGTAAAGGTTTAATACCCTGTAGTCGTTTTCTCACAGTCAAACACGCTCTTAAAATAGCTTCCCTGCTTGCTCTAGTCATGTGAAGGATAATGCCACATGCGGGGGCATGCTGGAACGTCACTATTGAATAAGTAAATCCGATTTGAAGTATTCTGTGTTTTACATTGAAATGTGCATTGTCATTGTCACACAGTATATCTCATTGTTGTTGTTGCACTTGCAGTTGTTGTTAAATGAAGCTATTAGCATGGTAAATATTATTTTTTATCAAATTAAAATGCGAAATACTTGGCGATGCGTCACGTATTCGCCCCGTTGCACACACGCATTGCGCACACTGAAAATCTGAAATCTGTTGAACTGTTGCACACTCGTGTTTTCGTATTTTCAGGGGCAACGTCTGCTGTTTGATCTGGTAATACAGCAATTTGCTTATGCATATATTAAATGTGTCATGCCGTCTCGTTTTTGTGCGCTTAATTTAATGCAATTGTGTGACAGTGCCAAAAAAAAATATCAAGTTGCGACTGCCAAAAATGAACGAAACGAAAACAATGCCAACAAACGGAGCATAAATTGTAATGTGAATACCCTAAAGTTACACTACACTCACACAGACTCAATTATAGCTTGCAGTTGGTTGATATATATATATATATATATAGAATATGCTATAATGGTCTTGTCAGGAATTTGCATAGCTCTTGGGATTTAAACCATAATTTGCCATGGCACTCAACATATTGCCATATTTCTAATATGATTATGTTCTCAATGAATTGTTATGGTCTGGCTACCTACTGCGTCTAGACCTCATTGACGATGACGATGATTATGATGACGATGATAATGATGTCTGAGTGCAGCTTACTGTTATACGTATTCGCACAGTCCACAAAATTTATGACGCGACGCAAATCTGCTCAAAATACTCGTAATTGCACAATGCGACGGTTTTTTGGGTTGTGGCTCTCTCACTATGACTGTGACTGTGGTTCTGATTTTGATTCTGGCTCTGGCTCTGGTTCTGATTCTGGCCTAACCACTTGGCTGGGGCAACCAACAAAAGTGGATAATATGTGGATATTTTTGGTCACGTTTGAATTTATTTGATTGCTGGCACTTTTAGCATTGTTGTAGCTGACGTTTTATTTAATGCCCTGCCAACAGCAGCTGTAACAGCGACAACAAGGACAACGGCCGCCCGGCCAACAACTGTGTCCAATACTCCCAGCTCAATTGCCACTTGCCAGTCGACAGTTGCCAGTTGTGGGCCATGGAAATTGCTCAGGAAACGTACAATTTATTTCAGTTCATTTCTTTTTGCCACCATTTGGCGTCGCGCCGTTTCTGCCAGCGTGCCACGCCCACAATTGATGTTGATGTTGCCTACTTTCGATTTTGGCATGTCGCGCCGCTCACGTTCCGCAATTTTCCGTGTCCATGTCCATGTCCATGTTCATGTCCAAGTCCGTGTCCGTGTCCCTTCTCTCCCTCTCTCCCTGCGCATGTGTTCTATTTGCCTTGCCTGCCATTTGGCGGTCGTCGTACTCGGCATAATTTGAACAGCACCAAAAACAGCAGAAACAAAAAAAAAAAACAAAAGCAAAACAGAAAAACTGAATAGAACCCGCAGACAAACACAAGTTGCCAAGTTATCAACCAGACAGTGGCGACAGCAGCGATTCACCTGAATTTGGGCAGGGGGAGCCAAAAGTAAAAGCAATGGCAATGGCAAAGCTAAAGGTAAAGGGAAAGCTAAAGCCAAACAAGCCATTTGATGTTTTCATTTGGTTGGCCCCATCAACTTTGTGGTACTCAACGGGTCGAAGTCGACCCCCACTGCTTTGGGCAGGACTCTTTTGTTTTTACCAACCAAATAGCTGCCAAAAGACTGAAACGAAGGGTGCAGCCAGAAAGGACACCGAAGCGGAAGTGCTCTATATAAAATTAAGTTACTAATTCAACAGCTCTTCAGATTGTTAATACACTTTAAGCCAATACAAGGGAAAGCATTGAGATTGTTTTGATTGTAAAATTAATTTAATCATTATTGTTTTTATATTAAATATTACAAGAGTTCAAAAATATCTAAGTATCATTATCATTATTACATTAAAATTATTTATTGTAATAAATTAGTACTTATATTCGTCACATATTTTACATATATTTTTAAAGTTCTAAAATTTCAAAGTATCTTTCATATGTTAGAGCAAAGATATTATTATGTTTGCTAATATTTCCGGTTGGTCTGAGTTGGCTGCTCCCCATGGTTTTTCTTCCCAGCTCAAAGTTCTCGATTTTTTGTTGTCTTTCATACCCTCTTCCTCGTATCTTTGGAGCGCCATTCGTGACAAAACCAAATAAATTGCAGCGTTATTTGCATAAAAATGCGGTACCCATAGTGCGAGTGACAATGAAATTTAAATATTTATGCTACACGCTTAATATTATTAGAGTTGCTAAAAACTTTGGGGCTGCTTTCGAGCTTCGCCCGGTGGCATTTTGAGTTACCCAAAAACTTATATTAAAACATATTTTGCGGATTTTTGTTGTGCGTGACGGGCAGTATTCATCGTTGTTGTTGTCTGGCTTTTGACAATGGAGCATTGAGAGCATGAAACAAGCATAAAAATACCAAGAAATTGAGTCATAATTTGGATAAGGGGAATGCTTTGCAAACATTGCAACTTTAAACCCGAATTGAGTGTGACGTGTCCGTTTAATGAGCAACGGCAGCAAACGGAAAGCAACATGCAACAGTGAAAATGAAAGCAAAAACTGGCACGCAACTAGGACAAACACAACAACAACAACAGAGGGAACAACAACAACTAAGCGCATAGAAGTCAAAGCGTCAAAGCAATGAATCACCAAGCCAGGCAGCTAGCGAATGTTGCACACACAGTTTCCATCCTGCCACATTGCGGCAATGTCCTGTGCCCCCCACACTTGGCCCCAGCAAACAAATTCAACTTGAAGTGAACTCGACTTCGAGTTGACTTTTGACCGTCAAACAAACGCTGAAACTCGGCGAAGTCCACGCTCTGTCGGCAAAGTGGAAAGATGGAAAGTGTGTAAAGTGCATGCAAGCGAAAGTCGAGTCGCAAGACGCCAACTGACCTCCAGCTTGATTCCCGAACTTCAACCCAAACCCCTGACCAACCCAGGGCCAGGGGTAAGGAGGCAAGACAACGAACGGCGTCATTTTAGTTTAGTTTAGCAAAAGTTTCGGAAAAGTATTTTGCACCGTTGCAGGCGAGAACTGGAAACTGATAGCAGTCGGTTAATAAATGGCATACGCTTTTCCACACTGGGCGCAGGGAGTGGCAGCTACTAGTAAAAAACTGGTAAGAAAGGAAAAACTGCCGAAATGAAATGGAATCAGTGTGTAGCCCATTGATTGCCTCAGCTTGGATTGCTGGGCGTGGTTCACAGGATAGTCCAATATAAAGGAACGAAAGACGTTTGCATTCTGATGAATTCGAGTACACAGAGCATAAGGCAGATAGCAAAAGATTGAAACTAAACTGAAAAAATAATGATTGTGAATAGAAGACGGATTCGTGTTGGAAACACTTCCCTTGAGAATTTTGAATCAATTAATTTTTGGGGCTTTTAATTGGTTGAAATTGCCATTGAAAAGAGAGCAGACATGCAAAGAGAATCAACAAAAATTTTCAATTCAATTTTTTTGATATAGAAAAAATGTTTTTAAGGTTTAAAGCAATAGTTTTCGCTTAATGGAACTCAAGAAAATGTTTAGTTTGCATTAATGATAATGAAGAAATGTAAGTACATATATGTATGTATGTATTTTAAGTGATTGCTGCTCACAATCTTGTGGTTACTTCGCAACCACAATATTCGCACCACTTTGTGGTTGGGTCTATTGACGATGGTTGCGGTTGCCGAAGCTGATGCAACCGCATAAATAAGCAGTTCCCAATTAATTTCAAAAAGTTCACGCGTGTTATTATCTCTATATTAATTAAGTCTGATCACATGAATAATTAAACGCATAAATATATGAAAATATAACAGAAATTAGCTGTTAATGCACCTCGCCAGCATCAGCTTGAGCACTTTTTTTGTGTTGAAAGCCTTAAAATTCATAATTAACATGTTAATAAATAGCTATTAAATGGTTTAAATAACTGAAAATAATTAAAACAAAAATAAACATATAGAAAAAAACGTTTAGAGAAAAAGTCAAACTATATAAAAAAGGTGAATTGTTGGTGCACAGAGAAAAAACGCAGCTGCCTGAACTCTGAGAGGGCAAACCATTCACATTCGCATTCACATTCAGATTCGCATTCCTATTCCCATTTCCATTTCCATTGCCTAGCATAAATGCTAGCCGCAAAAGTCACTCACACAACATAAAAATGCTTTTAAAATGTCAAAGCGCGTAAAAGAAAGCTCTGCAAGTGGGTGACAGAGAGAGAGCGAGAGAGGGAAAGGGTAAGAGAGAGAGGGAGTAGGTAACTAGTCAACATCAGGCAAAGCATTGATGCCAGGCAGCGCTTAGAAAAGCCATGCTGAGGGCAAAGTTCCTATTGCGTATACGCCGTGTGCCCAAAGTCAAACACGAAACCAGCGCCTAATCAAAAATGCTTTGCGTGCCCCCTTTGAAGTTGCATACAGCATACAGCACACACACACACACACACACACAAACACGCCCAAACACACACATATATACACAATGAGGAAAAGTGCTTGTGTAGTATTCGCATATTAAGTATACGCCGCTTTGTGCAGCGCTGTACCTGCCTTTTTATTTGAGTTTTATTAATGCTTAACGAAATCAGCGTAAATTTGTGATGAGTTAACTACTTCATTGATGAACTCGCTGCAAAAGTTAACAAAGTTTCGTCTTGCAGGTCCCAAAAATGTCTTTTCTGTGCAGTTTATGACTTGACGTAAGATTTCTTGCATACGCTTAACAGTATCGTCCTTTGTCCTTCGTTCGTCGCTCCCCTTTCTCCGTCCCTCATTTCGTTTTGCGGGCTGTCAGAAAAACGAGCAAAAAATTATTCATACAATGCGAACGCCGCTGACGTTGCTGCCATCTCACAACTCTCACAACTCATCAACTCATCATCATCGTCATCATCGTCAACCCCTTGGCCCTTATTCAACCAGCTTCTTCTTTTCTCATGCCCGCAGCTCCGCATTTTGCCCCATCGTGAATAATTTGGGTCACTCGGCGGCAGTTAGTCAGTCAGCTGCATTGTTGCTATTGTTGTTACTATTGTTGTTGCTGTTGTTGTTGCTGTTGCTGCTGGCGCTGCGGTCGCGTTTTTCATTGTCGGCATGCGGCAGTGGCATTTTTCAAGAACCATCCTCTGCTTAAACGCCTTTAAACTGAAAGACGACATAATTAATTAAGCAAGTCGGCTTGACTGATGTCCTGCGACCAGCACCACCAACAGGACCAGGACCAGCGTCCTCTCCTTCCTCATCTGCTGCTGCTCGCATTGTTATGCGTGTCGCAAAAGGGTCGCAAATTTTTAGTTGAGCGTCGCTTAAAAATGTATAAATGGTCAGTGTCGCAGTACTGACCCCAAAGTGTGACTCCAGTGGCTCATTTTCAGTCAAAACTCCAGAGCAATGAAATTTATGCGGCCCTCAAAATCTGAAAACTGGAAACTGAGGGCGGCTTATGACTCGACCCATTTGGATGTCGGAACTCGGAGCTCGGACTTCATGCCAGTTATACATAGTTCCACTATGTGGTGCTAGTGTGTGTCATAATTTAATAAAACGCTCTAACAGCACCACTGGATGTAAATGTGAAAAGTTTTCAAATGTTTGCGCAGCCAGCAGCCAAAAAAAATAGAAAAAATAAGGAGAAAATAATAATAATAAAAGAGGCAGCTGCAGCTTCCCAAAAAAGCCAGTCCGGAAGTGCTGCCAGCGTTCGTTGTGATTGCCAACATGTTGTTGCTCTGCAATTCTATACACTCTCATATGTGTGTGAGTCTGACTGTGTGTGTGTGTGTTACTCTTGTTGTGTGTTAATTTTTAAAAACTGCCCAACAGCCAAACTGCAAACTTTTCACTGCAAATGAAATAACACAAAAGCCATTGCTGTGATTACTTTGCCTTCTGCTTTCCCTTCCAGCTCAGCCGAACTCTGACCAGCTCTCTGCTTTCTGAATGCGCCGAATTTGGTAGCTGGTTTTTGAGCTGGCAGTGATTCAACAAAATACCTCGACATGAACTGTTGCAATTTTAATGCATTTCTCAGCTACTTAGCTTCACTATGCGTGGGTGCATTGAACCACTCCAGAGGTCAGCTGTCCAACTTTTACTATGCTCACTGTACTCCAAACTTGATGCCAGAGTGAATGGCAACAAAGTAACTGAGATATTATAGAACAAGAGAAATGGGAAGAATTACAACGGTCAAAATATTATTGTCTGTTAATATTTATTAGGCTTCTGTATTTAAAAAAAGACTTTCTAGCATTTTCGAAGCAATTGCAATTTTCCACCCTAGCAAGGAATTCCATGTCAAACGATTGCAAATTTATTTCTTTCAAATTAAAATCAAACAGATTTATTTAATCGTTTGTAGGTCAAGAATAATTGCAGATAAATTAAGTGACATTTACCTTTTATTTACAGTAACAATTGCGCGAGTCTTTCAGCCTTGTGATTGTTGATAGTCAGGCGAGATTATCGAAAGGTTGAGATGATGATGATGATAATGATGATACTTCTTTGGATGCATCTCTTGTTTATTGGATGTCACCACAAGCTCATCTTGAAATGTCAGGGCAGCAGTTAACGCAAGAGTCAATAAGAAGTTTAATTGTATTTATTTATTTCATTGTTACTGTTGTTGTTGATGGTGATGCTGTCAGCAGCATTACAAGTATTCCCCAAGTGTTGGCTGTCGACCTGCTGGCCTGGCCAATGCGATTACGAAGCTGTTTGCATTGATTGTCAACGCTCAATTCAGTGACAGGACTCTGACTCAGTGCTGCTCTCTTTCATTTTAACGGCTTTTATTATTTATTTTGAGTTCATAATGTGCTGACAGGTCGAAGAGTCAGTGAGAGGCGCTCAGTCAGTGATATGCTTAAGTGTAAATTAATTGAATAAATTAAGTAAATGAAAGTGCAGAGCAATCACACCACAAAAACAAAAAAAAAAGTCAAGTGGCTCTCAGCGCATGCGGCGTATACGTAATAATGCCAGGTGATAACCGATGTGAAGAACGAACCAACGGGTCTGCAAATGTGCCTGTTAATGTGCAAATAATTATCTAAATAATTGAAAAGGGATTCCAAAAAGGGACCAAACGAAGCGCAAATAAAATAACAGACAGGCAACAGGCTACAACTGGACAACAGACTAACCAGTCAAGACCAAGAGTTAAAACGTCTTGAACGTCTTGCTGACACTCCTTGCCATCTAGTAGTTGTTGTTTCCCTTTTAATTATATACAACAGCAATAGCAGGAGCAGCAGCTGGACGAACCGTGAAGTATTTGTTGTTTATACTGCCTCTTCATGCATTTGCGCTTTTATTGTTTGCTTTCGTTCTTGCCACACGCTCTTGCCACGCTTTGCACCTTACACTTCTTTGATTTCTTTGATGAACATTTTATATTCTGTTTTCTTTATTTTTCTTTTGCTCTGTGATCTCTGGCTGCTCAAGTTGCGGCAAAGTTTAAAGTGAAAGCGGCTTTTAAGTTGCTTTACCTTTAGCCTCGTCTTTTAATGGCTGCTTTAGGTTCTGTAAGCCAATTAGTTCTTAATTTGCAATTTGTTGTGCTGCAGTTGCCAAAAAAAAAAAAGAACAAAAATTCCAGAAAAAAAGACGTGAAATAAAAGGAAACCAGCAGCGCCAAAGGAGTTAAAGGCAAAGCCAACGAGCAGACGAGCATATTTAAAAAGTTTTGTTTTCAACTTTGTTACTCTTTTTGCCTTTTTTTTTATTCCCTGTGTCCATTGTTGTTTCACATTTTGTTGTTGTTGTTGTTGCTGCTTTTGCTTTTAATGTGAAACTTTTAACTGAATTAATTCCTTTTACTGCGCTGCTGCTTATCTCCAGTATAAAATGAGCAGCGAGCCGTTTAGTTTAATCTTTGCATTCCCCATTCTTAGCTTTTTTACTATATGTTGTTGTAGAATTTTCATTTAAAACTTCTGCCTTCTAGCATGTTAAATGCATTCCGAGATTGATTAAATTCAATTAAATTTAATCCGTTTCAGTAATATTTGCTAAATTTTGCTGCTGCTTGCAACCAGATGCCATAAATCATGCAGCACAACACGCGGCGTATACGCAATAAAATAGCAAATTAATATTTCAGTTGGTTTTCACGCTTGCATAAGAAAGGGGCACACAAATACCTGTCATAAAAGTAAATGTCATAAAACGACGTGTGGGAGCCAAAGCACACAGAGGGATGTTCCAAAGATTAGGGTTGGAGACTTAGGGGTGCGTCTTGTTGCTCAAGTTTTATCAGCGGCAAGCGAAATGTCAGTGTAAGTGAAATATTTCCAAACAAATAAGAAGAAACGCAAACGCACAAAAAATATAGAATAAAACAGAAGGCAAACAAAAGGTAAAGTGAAATAAAGCGCACAAAACAAAGATGAAGAAGAAGGGTGTGAGGCAAAAGTGAAAGAAGGTAACATGACATAAACATGACATTTGACTTTTGTTTTGTGCCCGCTTTTACCTTGACTTGGATAGCTCTGACAGGCCAAGAGCTAGGAGTCTGTTTCAAGGCTGAACTGGGATTGGGACTGGGATTGGTAGCTGAGACTGGGCCCAAGTGGCACGTGACTGGCCGCGCTTAGCAGCGTTCAGTCGGAGCTAAAAGCCGTGCAAATTATATGCACCTTTGTCAAGAAATTATAAGCCCGTCACCGCCAACTTGGCACGCGAATCAAAAATGCACGAAACGCGCACACTACGTTTTCAATTGGGCATAACTGATTGCAGATCAAGTTCGACAATGAACTGAAAATATTATATACAATATTCAAATAACCTAAACAAGTACTTAATTTTTCAATTGCAGCGCATCTACAATTCGACGCTGCTTTATGGACTTACTTTTATTTGTTTTATATTAATAAAAGACCAAAGAAGAAAGCAAGAATTAAAATATGTACAGCATGGGTAATTTGGCAAATTGCTTGGCCAAAGCAAAATGTTGTGGCGGCGACATGTGGGCGGGGAATTTATGTGCTCGACAAGTGCGCCCTCAGGGCCAAGACCGAGAGGCTAAAGAAACGAATCAAACGGCCAATCAAATGGCCAAAACAAGAAGGCAACACCAATGTCCATTCAGCTTGAATGCATATCGATAAGAAACATTCTCCTTCCCACTTTGGCGTAGTTCTCAAGCTGTCGACATTCGGTAATCGACAATCGACAGTTGCCATAATAATTTGCCACATCATTAACAGCTCAGTGCATAAAAAGCAATGGCAAAGGGGAGGGGAATCCCAATGGACTGAGATGAGATCAAAGCTGGCCAACAGCGACTTTATTAAGCCAGAAAGTCAGAGTCAGAGTCGGAGTCGGAGTTAGAGCTGGGGTACGTCGAAAGTAACTAACTTTTATACATTTTTGAGTACAAATTAAAATAGCGTTAAATGCGCTGGACTGGCAAACGAGACGGCGACAGAGACAGAGAGAGGGAAAGCATTGGAAACAGGGCCAAGACCAGGGCCAGGGCCAGAAGTTGTCGAAAAGTGAAAGCCGTCACGCGGCTGAGGACGCTAGAGACATTAGCATTTTTAATTTCCAATAAAAATGCAAAAAATAGCCGCACAAGTAGGCGATAAAAAATTAATAAAGCTGCGATTATACAGACAGGCGGACTAAAGAGAGACTACAGCAGAGACTAGAGAGAGACTTCAGAGACTATAGAGGCTGGCAACAGTCGTACCATGGCTCAGTGTCAGTCAAGTGGATTTAGCTGGAGAAGAACGCGATAGGACGGGAAGGGGCGTGGCAAGGGGGCAAGTCGAGTGAGAGCTGTGAAAATAATTTGAAATTCAATTTTCGACAATGGCACACAAAGGAATCGCGCGTTTTGCGATGGAAGGACTATGGCGATGAGCATGAGAAACAAGACGAGCCACGGCTCGTTAGAAAGTGGCAACCAGTCAGCACACTCACTAAACCAGGCACCTGTGGCAATGGCCTGGCCAAGACGGGCTACAAGTCTGGAAAGAAAGAGCGAGAGGAAGAGAGAGAGAGGTAGCATTTTTGCCAACGCTTGTTGAATGGCCAGCAATTGCAATGCCAGCGGCTAGTTGAATAACAGAGAGGGAGAGAAAGTGAGAGAGAGAGAGAGAGAGACGTAAAACGAAAGAGAAAATATCCGAGCGAGGAGATGAGGTAGAGTGAAAAGACCCAGCGCATTCACTCGTAACATGGCACGGAAAATTTACGATTTTATTACTCAATAAATGCAAAAAACTCGCCACTCGTAAAACCTTTGCCTGCTGCACTTCCTACACTGGAAAAAAAAACATTCTTGATATTAAAGTTTAAAATTTAATTATGTAAGCATGATTATTTAAGTATGTATTGCAAATAAAATGGCAACCACTCATCATAAAAATAGTCGATAAAGCCCAAAACATAGACCACCGATTATCAAAATATTTGCGAAGAAGAAATTTAAAAAATCGTACTTGAATCAAATATATTTTGTACTTTGCGAAAATACGAAACTACCGATCTTCTAAAACCGCATCGGATGGATTTTATCCCTTAATCCCGGATTTTTTTTCAGTGCACCGCCGAAAAAGAAGGAAGAGAGAGAAAAGGGGAGACGGTCGCCCTTAGCGCTGTCTTTAAGTTTCGCTACGATGAAATTTAATACAGTGCAGATACTCGAGATACTCGTAGACACCCCCATGCTCGGCGCACCCCCATGCCGTTACACTAGGTTAATGTTGGCAGGTGAAAATTTCGAAATCCCTGGTGGTTTTGCAAGCGCACCACCGTCACTCCACTGGCTCTTGGTCATGCATAATTTAAAATTAATTTCGTTCTATGTGAAATGGCGAGAGCTTCGCCTGGAGTCGAGGCACGTCAGCTCTCCCTCTCACTCCATCTTGAGAGAGAGAGGGAGAAACAATAGCTGGCACATTGAATTATTATATTTGGCCAACAAAAGCGTTAGCATTGTGTGTTATTAATAGGCAGAAATTGAAATTTTATGGCAACAATTCACTTGCAACATTTAGGCCGCATTCTTTGGGGGGCTGTTTGATTTTTGAATCTGCCAGCCTTTGAGGCCATCAATCAAATGCCGAATGCCAAATAGCCAAATGTCAAAGTGGCAAATATCAAATGCTGAAGTTCAAGCAGTTCACATTATTAACGCTGCCAGTCAAAGGAGGCTCCAAGGCGCACTCTCTCTCTCTCTCTCTCGCTCTTCTCTCTCACTCTCCTGAAAATATTAAATTGTGTGCTTCTTCCTACGTTTGTTTGAACTGCCTCCACATATGCAGGAAATAATTATGAAGTTTGCTTCCAAAAGTTTGCTCAAAAATTGCACTTGCAGTTGGAGTTTTTGGCAACGATGCATCGTAAGTTTTGTTTTGGCTCGAATGCCAATGCCAATTTTACGACCTGAATGTTGGTAGAAAAGGGCACTGTTATACGATCCTTTAGCCGAAAATTCAAATGCCGACAGTGTCAAGACTTTTAATTGCAACAAAATAATTATGGCGCCCTCAGGCAAATTGCAAATTGCAAATGGCAAAGTCTGCGATGCTAAACAGACGCTCGATGCTGCACTTAAAAACTTACTTTGCAAAATTAAAAGCAAATAAAACAATAGAACTATAACAAAACCGGCAAGAACTGCTGCAAGAAAATGGCTAAGATAAACGTCTTCAAGAACTAGTAACGATTACACAATACCCTATAAAAAATATGCAAAATTTAAAATGATTTCCGAGCAGCTGTTCAAAGTTGACAAAGCGTAATAAACTGTTGGTACACTTAAGCAGACTTTTCTAATGAAACTCTAGCTACCCCTTAGGTATACCTTTACAGGGTATACGCCTTTATCAGTGGCTTAAGTAACACTTTCAATAGTTTTAAATCTACTTTTAAGCGGATGTCAAAAGTTGACGAAAACTTTTCGCTTTGGAAAGTTTTCTGAACTACCCTATTAGGTGGTATTGCAGGGTATATGCACTGAAGATGGCAAACAATGGCGCAGCGCCCAAAAGTGGCAAAAAGGGTCCGCAATCGATAGTTGCTTTTGGCCTTTGTGTGTGTGTGTGTTTAAGCCAAACCACGCCAAACCCATTTTCAACAACTTGGCGAAATCTTAAAGCCAACTGAATGCCAGGCAATTTATTGGCCAACAGCATGGGCCAACTTTCAAGCTTGGCTGGCTCAAATGTTGCGTACGAAAATTTAGTAATTTTTAGTGCGCATTTGGGGCCATTGGTTGGGGCCGTTGGTCCATGCGGACAGAAGACTAAGCAACCAAGGATCCCAGGATCCCAGGATCCAAGGAGGACCAAAGGAATAAAGGACGGCCAACTGCGAGTCGGGTAAACCATTTTGCAGTTAGTTTGGTTTAGGTTTTTACAGTTGTTGCTTATTTTATGCTATGCTGTGCCTGCGATATAGTTTTTTTTTATGACTGCGCAAAGTGTTTGGGCCAAAAGTTTGCACTTGCCTTGAATTTTTAAGACACTTGCCCGCTTTGTGGGGGTATTCGTTTAAAAACAATGGGGTACGTGGGAGAGGAAGGGGGTCTGCTTCTGTTTCTGTTTCTACTCGTGTTCTAGTTCTATTCTGTGCTTTTCTACAGTGCGTGACGCATGTTGGCAGCTGCAATGCACTTCAAAGTTGCACGATTCTGAGTACTCGAATATCTTGGCCAAGAACTAGTACCAAGTGTAGGATAAAGTTTCAGCGCCACTTTGTTGACTTGCCCGACCAAAAATGTGTGCATAACAGTTGTCTTCCACACACACACATACATATTCATATAACCAACTGTATGCTGAGATTGTACTCAGCACTTAGTTGCACTAACTACTCGTAATTCAACATTTAAAGCAGCAACAAATTATGCTAAAACTATTCCCTTTACTCGTCGGCATTTACATAGAAACTGTCTGCACTTTCAAATATTTTAAGCCAAGCAGCTGGCATTGAGTCTCGTTCGTGGCTAGTATGTATAACATCTTGCAAGGTCTTTTATTTATAATTCTCTGAAGTTTTCGTTATACAAAATGTTGTTCAAAACTATTGCAGGCAACTGTTGAACTTCTCTTAAAAAGATAATAATTCAACTAAGAACTAAAACATTAATTTAGAAAACTCTACCCTCAATTCGGTTAAAGACTTTCAAACTATTTTTTTTATTTTGAAAACACATTTTGTCCCCTTTTTTTAGATTACGCTGTAATAATAAATAAATGGAATTAGTTATTTCTACATAATTCTTCATTTGACAAACTTTAAAACCAATTTGAAAAATCTCTGTCAATAATAAATATTCAGTGATTTTGAAACAAACATCTTCCAATTTGCGAACCATTGTAAAACTATTTTTATATTTCAAATAACATTCAATTTCTAATAATTGTCTCTGACGAGCTGTTGCCAGGCTCAACAATATATTTGTATATTTAAAATTGATTTTATTTTTGGAATTGTAACAAAGAACTAAGCTCGGCATGTATTGCCTCTAAGACCCTTTTCCATTATTATTATAATTATTATGTATAGAATCGTATCGCTCCACAAGATTTTATAGATGCGCTGTCATATAGTCAGAAAGCGGAAGCGGAAACGGAAACTGAATACGACGACAAGCGAAACAAATTAAATAAATTACGTGATCTTATTAACTAGACTAACACGCAATCTGCAAGTGGAGCTTCTGTTGGCCAAATATAAGTTTATTTGGCCTGACTAATCGTAACTAAGATTAACTGTTGCGCGGCATATAAATGCTGCACCTTTTTAGGACTCCAATTGCACGTGTGTAAAAGCTGATGGAAAATGAGAGGGGGAAAGGGAGGAGTTGGGTACTAGCAGAGTCAGATAGAAGGAAATTAAGTGCCCGGCCAGCAGCGGTGAAATTTATATCAAAAAGCTAACGCGACTAGCCCCAAAAATCGAGGTATGAGCAAAACTTCCAACCACAACGCCATTTAGAGTTTCAGTTGAGGATTCCAGAGCATTGTCTTAATTCCAGGAGGGTTGTGGGAATTTAAATAGTTTAAAAAAACTAAAGTTTGAAAAAAAATTAATTTAAAAAAAAAAATAAAAACACATAGACTTATCTCAGTTTACTCAAAAAACACAAGAATGTAGTGCTTATATTGTTTTTCTTCAATTTAAATAAATTATACAAATTTTGAAATATGCATATTGAATGTAGCTTTAAACAAGCAAATTATTTAAAAAACAAAACAATTATTTTGTGGTTAAATAAGTTTTCTTTAATATTAATAAATTTTAAAATTTTTTAAATATGCTAGATCTAGCCTTAAAATAGCTAAACTGACAGCACGGTCTCCCAGACCAAACTCAGCTGAGTTGGCTTTGTTCTAGACTCAGTTGTGTAGTTCATTTGAAAGTTACCCAGTAACAAGAGCTTCCGCTTCCACGCCTTCTGCTGCTATGCCTTCTTCTGCTTCAGTTCTGGCCATGGCTGTTGCCTCAGACTGCGGCTCTGGCTCTGGGGCGCGTGTATAAATCTTGCGCCGGTTTTATTTGGCTTAATGACCAGACGTGCACGGCTCCATAATTTACGGGGCGGCATGTAGATGAGCGCCAGACAAAGTAGGCAATGTCTATGTCTGAGCTCTGTTGGCCATTCTCTCTGCCTCTGTCTGGGTGTGTGTGTGTGTGTGCTACTTGAGGCAACATGTTGCGCTTTTAGTGCCATAGAACCGAGTCCCGGGATTCTCTACTTTGTCTTACTTTACACGCTACTTTGTTGCGGCTTTTAATAGAAATCCTTTGCACAGTTTTGTTCACCTGGACGCGGGCACGCACTCCGATTATCTCCGAGGCCACGTTTACGGTGTTGTTGTACATAGTAGTCTACCCCAATTACCCAAGAGGGAAACAGAGAGGTGGCTTTTGAATGCGAAACAAAGCGGGTCTCATCCGATGGGGCTTATTCAAAACAGAAAAAAAAAAACAAATTATAAGAGATGCGTCTGGGGTTTGAGTAAATCTCATAATTTATTTAATTGTATTTTAGTATGTTCAATAAATTTCTATTAGTGTCAGTGTCGCCAAGCTGCCCGTTAGCCCAGTCGCATTCTTAGCCTCCTTCCCCTAGGCTCAGCAGGGGAAGGGAAGGGGTCAGGGGTTCAAGTTGACCCGCATGTGGCGAGGCAGGCAAACCGCAGGCAAACGAGTATAAAGAAAATAACCAACAAAAAGGGGGTGACAAACAAACAGGCTCGAAATGAGGACACCAAGCGTAACAATATAATAAAGACAATGATAGGGAAAAGGAAATAGAAGTGGTGTGGGGGGGGAAGTGTGGTGTGTGAGGTAGCCAAGTGCATGTGCGAGTGCGAACAATGACTGACCAAATATTGACATAAATGTCAAACTCAAATTAGAGCTCAGGGTCAAGGGTCGTCCATCCGTCGGCCAGTGAGCCAGCAGAAAAGAACCAACCACCAAAAAAAAAAAGACAATCTTCCTTCCATACCGATTTTCCTTTATAATTCCCGTCGTTTGCAGGGGTTGCAAAAACCAAAGGCAAACATACGAGTTAAACTTGGACGTCGCTGCTCTCTAATCCTAAACAAACAGACCCACGCACTATTCTCTCACACTCTCAGACACTTGAGCCATTCTGCAATAAAACAATAGACAGAATTGAATACAAAAAGTATAGAGTGAGAGGTGATAGAGAGAGCGAGATAGAGATAGTTGTTGGAGATTATGCAGCATAAGCATATTGAAATTGTTTGATAAATAAATGCAATGCAGCCTCGGCAAAGAGAGCAGGATTAATGCTAAGTATCGCCGTGCATGTTGTCTGGTTTGGTGGCTCACTCGCACAGCTGGTGGTTGAGTGGGTGAGTCAGTGAGTGGGTGGTTGGGTGGTTGGTTCAGTTCAGTTCAGTTGAGTTGATTGCGTCGTAAAACTGGCTGTGCCTGCAAATGAGCAAATTGCACGCTAATGCAAGGGCATTATTTCTAGAAGCGAATCGGCTTGAGTGGTATTTGGCTTAGGCGGGTGGTTCATGGTGGTGCAAGTGGCAGTGCACTGCGTTATTTCACCTTTAATCCGCACTTAGCCCAGGCTGCCACACAGCTGCCAACAACAACAACTAGAGTAACAACAGCCATAAAAGCCATGTGTATTCATTCATTCAATGTGGCAGAAGTTTAAGTCGATTTCATTGCCACATGTCGTGGCTTATAGCTTGTGGCATGCAACAGACAGACAGACAGACAGATAATCAGATAGGTTTTAATCACATTAATAAACTTATTATTAATAATGTTAACTAATTGCATTGGAACGGGTTTAATTTCTAATTAATTTGGCATTAGTTGTAATTTTTGATTTTATGCATTATGAATGCATTCAAGGCAATTGCATTTTATTATTTAAGTTACATTAGGAAATGCAACTTGCAGACAGTTTGACAGATTTGCACATTGACTGATTGACAGCATTGAAAGAGTTGCTGCATCTGCTACTGCCAGTTGGTCTTGTTACAACATTTGGTGTGGCATGGTAAACTAATTGAGTTGCATTATATACATATGTATGTGTGTATATGTGGGTGTTTGCTTAGCCCCAAAAACCCAAGTAGCAGTAATATAAGCAATAACAACAATAGCACTTACAACAAGAACAACAACAGCAGATCTTAAGTGAAACCGAAATATTTCGCAGCCTCAAAATACCCAAAATGCAATAATACAATATTGCCAGTAGCAACAGCACACACACACACACACACACACACGTCCCATACACATACATAGAGCGAAAGAATCAAGTATTTCGCATTTGAAAAGCAATATTTAAAACTTGATTTATCGCTAAGATTGAATTTATTTAAGTGGAGTATGTCAAGTACGAAAATTAAGTATTTTATAATTTTAAACTTAATAAACGAACTTAATTTAGGTATACTTTTATCTTCATTCAGATTCCTCAAACTCTTTAAATCAACAATTTTTTATAACAATTGAAAACAAAAAGTAACTCTTTTTTTTGACATTGAATAATGTTAGATATAATGTTGGTAATAAATTTTTAAGATTTGTAAGAATTTATTCCAAACAATATACCAAACAATATTTAATGCATTTAAAATACTTTTTATTTTCTATTATAATACAAAAATTATTCTTGAGCACGTCTTTTTTTCTATGCTAGTGAAATTAAATTTCATCATTTTAAATATTGCAATTACTAAATTCGAGTTCATTCGAACATGACTTTAGTACGGTTCTTTCTCTCTGTGTACGTTTAGATAGAGATACACACTCACACCTTCCATATGAATTTATACACAAATCAACATGTTAGCATAGACATGCTAAACATTGCACACATTTGAGCATTGTGTCCATGTGGCAAATAATTATGGCATTAATATTCCTATGCAAATATATGCGGCTTGCATTGTTGAACCCCCTCCCCCGCTACCCCTTCCACAACATATTGTATATCATATTTGAGCTTGAATTTCCACTCCCTAACTTCAGTCTGTAAGTACCATTGTTCATTAATATAATTATAGCTGCTGCGGGCGCTGCATGCAACATGCTTAATTCATATTTATTAGAGCATTTGAATTGGCCACGTTAATCAGGAACCAATGTTGGACTTCATGCTGCATTTATATATTAACTGCATTTAAGGTGAGTTTTTTTCTTAGCCCTCTGTCTGATCAATCACAGCATCGAATGGAATTGAGCATTTCGGCAGTTATAGGATAACATTGAGCTGCAACAGTTGCAGGTGGCTGGTGGCAACAGTTGCAGGTGGGGAACTCTCCCCTTCTTCCAGCTTCCCCTCATCCACAGTCGCGTTGTAATTAAGCATGTGTCCGTTGCTGTAGCCGTTGCCAGCAATTAGTAATAGATATTTGGCAAGTTAACAATGCATTGCGAGCAGTAACTGTAACTGTATCTGTTGTTGTTGCAACAGGGTGTGGCAATATGTGGAGTGGAAGCAGGTGAGTTTAATGCCTGAAGCGCGCTTTTGGTTATGGATACGGTTAGAGAAGAGTATAATGTCGCTGCTCCGATTCGTAGACTAATAGGACTCGGCTCTGAAGCTGCCTCATGCCACATGCCTCATGCTCCAGTTGCAGTTGCAGTTGCAGACTCCTGTTGTTTGCCTTCCTTTTGTTGCCACTGTCTGCTGTCTGCTGTGTTGCATATGTGTAAAATTAGTTGCCTGCGGTTACAGATGCGCTTTAATTGGTATACAAATTCGTATTCGTATTCCTATTCGTATTCGGATTCGTATTCGAATTGTAGAAACGGCCTAACGAAAATGCAACTGCCGCGCTTGCATTCCACGGAAAAATGGCGCCGATGCCCAATTAAAAGCCTATTAGTTTGGGCCTTTGTAGCACGCCATGCCATTAGCCGCAGTTGTTGTTGTTGCTGTTGTTGAATTGTAATTGCAACAGCAAACGGCGCTAATTTCGCTTGCCTGCCCCAAAGCGCAGCAACAAATTATGCTGCCGACTAATGAATAAATATCTACATGTGCTTGCCGCACAGCCGCACCTAATTAACGCCATTTTTGTGCTCCCAACACTCTCTCTCCCTCTCTTTATCTCTATCTCTTTATCTCTGCCAAAAGAATAAAGGCTAAAGCGCAATTAATTATTTCATCAAACATTCCATTCAAGTATTGAGTACAACATGCCAAGCTCTCTTTTCAGGATCTGCGATTTATCTATAGATACTCAATTCTCTGGCTGCTGTTGTTGTTGCTGTTGCGGTGTTGTTGGCGTTGAAGCTGCACTAATAAGAATGCAACTCAACACACTCATGGAAATTATTGCAAAAAGCCAGCAGACACGTGTGTGCGTGTGTGTGCTTTGTATGTGTGACTGCAGTTTGTGGCATGCCACATAAACTTGACGCTGCTGCCGTTGCCTGATATTTAAGCATTGAGCGGATGCATTTGTCTGCTGACTGCGATATTTAAATCCATTTCGATGTTGTGGGTGGGCCAGCTATGAGTTGAGAGCGGATTTGTGCAAGGGGGCAAGAGTGGAAGGGAAAGGGGAAGCCATTGCGCTGTTGGCTTTTGTATGCGCATTAATGCAACGACTCTCTCATGTTTATTCACACACAAATTTGCAGCAAATGCAACGCACACTAACTGCGGGCGATACCAAAGCGCATCCGGATACGTTTGTAGTCAGATATACACACACACACACGCACACACACACTCTGCCTTTGCCACTCCCCCAACTCTATGAAATGTGCTTCTGCTTCTGCTTTAGTTTCAGTTTGAGTTTCGAGCGGGAAATGCGCTTTACATTTTGCACACGCTAATACAATTTAATGGTCGCATTAATTTGGCGCATCTGTTGCATTTTAAAACACACACATACTCTCTCTCTCACTCTCTCTCTCTTTTTCTCCTTCTCTCTTATTCCCTTTCACTCACTCTTTGCACACACTGAGTGCAAACCACAACCTCGGGTTGTTCGCCTTGTTGAGTTTTGCCAACTGCAGATAAAGTTAAATGCACTGCAAAAATTCAACTAAATATTAATTCCACAAGATGGCTTAAGCACAAGAAACACACACACACACACCACTCTAATGGCATGGGCGTGGCCGCTGCGCCCCCTTAAAGTTGGCAATAGCTACAAACCGCTCTGTCAATAATTTCTGCTTAACCATTAGAAATACATACAGAAATTTTGTGACAAGGAGGGGAAGAATGGATGAACGTACGAAATATGTATCTTTATTTTCAGCACAATTTTATTATATTTATTACAAATTTTATTATTGCATACCTTTTATTTTTTTCTACATAATTATGCTAATTATTTAATTAAACTAACTAAAAAATTATTAGAAGGAACTTAATTAAATTTGAATGTAGATTGAAATAGGAGTACCACCCATGATTCAAATTAAGGTATCAAATTTGAAAGTTGACTTGATATTTGACATAGCAACTTTACAAACAATTTAAAATATTTACAGTTTAACATAAAACTTGATTGGATTTACACTAATTTGAACTAATATTACTTACATTTAAATATATAATTCTATGTACATATTGAGAGCATTGCTTAAATAAAATATTACTGTTGCTATTCATAGCTAAATATTCACAAATAAATCATTTATGTTTCGCAAATTTTTATTTTTTATTCATTTATTCCAAATTAGATCCATTTACGTAACTAAATATTCTTGCTTTACTATATCACAAAATTTTTGCTTGATTTAATGAAATATTTGATGATTTAATCAGAGTTACCCCTCATTTCACATTTCCCATTCCCCGTTCCGCTTGTTGACCAAGAGCAAACATATCACTAGACTCGTATACATGTTTGTACGTGTCTGTATACATACATATATAATTTGTCACAAAGAATTTGTAATTGCAAATTCGCTGGCAACTCCGACAAAAGTTGTGACTGCTGCCAATTAGGTTGGATTCTGATTTTTGTGTTAATGTTTGCATATTACTTCTGCCCAATTTGCGTTGATGCAACATTTCGACGGCATTATGCAGCAGCAATGATCTGCAGCTCATTCTCACTTATTTTCTATCTCTATCTCTTTATTGTTCGCTGTCTCGCTTGCTCGTTTGGCAACGCACAGTAAATGTCAAAATTAAAATATTAAAAGTGACAGGCAACAGGCAACGAACTCGAGCTCCAGCTCGACAATTCGTTGCCCCACTTGCTGCCCCAACTCCCCCCATCCCCTCGTTGGCCGCAATCCGCAAACCAATCTGCCAGCTTGCCCCTCTGCTTGCCTCACGCCGCATGCCAGGCGTTGCACTAAGCGGATAAGCGCTTGTTAAATTTTTAATGCGTTGCATAATTTTTAGTTTTGTGCGCATATTTGCCACAAAATATTTTAATACATATTTGCCCCTTCCACCACTTTATTGTTGTTGCCAACGGAAATGTAAATGTGTGTGTGTGTGTGTGTGGCATATGCTAAGCGCAGCTTCTTTTTGCAAGGAGTGGCAAACATGCCACGTGGCAATTTATAGTTTAGTGTGTTGCAACTTCACTTGGATAATCCGCGAATGATGCGTTCATTTGCTGACTGCCCAGAATTCGCATAAGTAATTGTGAATTATGATTAATTTTCATTTTATTTCCATCGTTGCTTATTCACTTTTATTTGTCTCTTTTTATATTCCTCTCTTTCTCATTTTTGCCTGCTTTATGCTTGTTTCTGCATTTTAATCATAAAGTCCTTGATAAACATTTTTCAATTAATTTTTATTTGCTGCTGACGACATATCTTTGTGCAGTCACATGTGTATATGTATATGTGTATATATCTGTACACACACCCATGTGAGCCTCCTTCTCTCACACACACAACACACACACACACAACAACGGCAGCTCCTTTATCTGTTTCACGTATTTCTTTAACGGATTTCCACTTGTCTCGCTTTTTGAGGAAACTTGTCGAGCTGACGCACACATTGTCAAGCACACTCACCCTCACACTCACACACCCACACACACACATTAACAGTGTTTCATATGAGCAACAGCAACGCATAAATATATTTCGACCCAGCGAATTCTGAATAAACAGACAGTAATAAAAGGTATGCAGAGCAGCTATACCCTGTAAATAGCATACTTCCAGCTAAGAGGAAGTTTTAAGAGTACATTTCTTAATTTATTTATAATTTTAAAATATTTTTTTTCTTTAAATTTTTAAAATTTCAAAATAATATATTCTAGAAAAATTGCGCAACTTGTTCTAGATAGAAAGGCGCATCTATATATAATTTTTAAACACACACGTGTGCATGCTTAATGCGCACTCAAATACACTGACACACACATATATATGCATGCATACGCCCACGCGCACTCACACATGTGCACTCCTTTAACATTTTAAGTAATTCCTTAAACAACACAACAGGTCGCCATTGCCATTGCCTGCAAAAGTCCTTGCAGTCGTCGTTGTGCTTCTCCTTCGATTCGAGGAACTGTAACTGACGCTGAGTGGCAGGCACACACACACATACATATATAGACTCTCTCACTCACACACACATGCAAATTGAATTTAATGTGTTCGTGGACAAAAAACGTCGCGATGTTGCAAGAAATGCGACGCACAAATAAATATACAGAAGTACATAAATTTAAATTATTTTTTCGTGGTTTCATTTGGTTGCCGGCCCTGCGTTTTATTCATGCTTTTTATTTTATTATGCCTGTTGCCCATCGTTGATCCTTGTGCTCCTTTCTCCATTTGGTTTGCTACTTCGCCTCGTCATGCAATTTAACATTTTCGAGGCCATGCGTTAAGAAACAGCAACAGTAAATGTATCTGTATCTGCAACTGTAACTGTAGCCGTATCTGCAATTGTATCTGTATCTGTATCTGTATCTGTAGCTATAGCTGGGCTTGTCTCTTAGCCAACTATGCGACCACATCTACAAATACACACACACACACACACTCACACACAGTTCCCAGTCTGTGCATAAAGCATGTTAACTGGGATTTGACAGCTCGTAAATAATATTTCGCTTGTTTGTTGCGTTGCTCGTCGAGAGCAACGACTTCCACAAGGACATCAGCAAACTGTGGGGTCAACAGCATGTAAAACTACACTCAGCTTTATATGTACTTTGACCTGCAGTTCAGCTGCTGTGTGTTAATTTCTTAATTTAATTTTTATTTACTCATTCAACATAGACTAAAAGCAGTCGCCAAAAAAATTATACCATAAAAGTTTAGATTGCTTTTTACATTATTATATTATAGACTGAGCTACAGATTCTAATGGAATTCGTCATTTTATAACTGAGTGGGAGTTGAAAAGAAAAAAAAACAATAAGATAAAAATAATTTTATAAAATTACAACACGTTAGATATCTGATCAATTTTATTCCAAATAAATATAATGCCAACAATTCAATAATTTAAATAATTTCACAATTTCACTCAATAGGCCCATTGTTCACAGCACACACACATTGCCCTCTCTCCACACACCTGACACTCAAAACCAAGAAACGCATTTCATTTTTTTTTTTTAAATATTTTTATTTTCTTGGTTCTTGTTTAAGAATCTTTTTACATGACACATGCGAGTTCTGTAGAAGGAGATGTTGTTGTTGTTGCTGGTTCTTTTGCTGTGGATGCCACGACATGTGCCTCGGCTTGTGGCGGGCGTCTTTCAGCCAGTCGCATCATCATTGGAGAAGCACTTGGCTGAGGGAGAGAAGCATTGAGCTCAGATAATGGTATGCTGCTTATTAAATTTTCATAAGAATGGGGCATGGGGATCTCATTTGGTCCTGCTTAAGCGGAAGTGGATTAAAATTAAGGAAAAGAGACAGAAAAAAAAGACAGAGACAGAGCCTGAGCCTGAGCCTGAGGAAGTTGGAGAAGAGACAACTTCAAACGGTGCTTTAATTGCAGCTAACGAAATGGCCTGAAAACTGGCCGAAAATTCGATTGGTGAAACTGAATTAAAACGCGGCTAAAACAAAAGGACGACCACGAAATACTGTAAAACGAAATACGGCTCAAATGGAAAATGTGAAACCACAAAAGAGAGATTGCCAGACGGACAGACAGTGAGACAGATACGGAGTCTAAAACCAGCAGACGCGCTCAAGTGGAACATGATGGCGATGTGAAGATATCTAAGGTCGGCACTGGAGCTGCAGGTGTGTGTGTGTGTGTGTGAGTGTGGCAGTGTGGCAAGTATGGCAGGGGCGTGGCCGCTGGCAATCTGACATGCGGCAGCTTGAGCTTGTGCAATGTAAACGAAACGTAGACGATAAAAATAATACGAGAGGCAATTTCGATTTATTGACAGGTGCTCGACTTTATTGAAACGTTTAACTTGAAAGCACAAACGAGCTGTGCACACACACTTACACACATATACACTACCAAACACACACACACTCGCAGTTTGTCGGTGTGCGACATATGCAAAATTGTGCAAAACGATAAAAATTATGTGAATCTGTTATGATTTATCGCATCGATGGGCGGTTTGCTTTCATGTTCATGTTTCTGGGCGTGGCCTCAATATTTCATGGCCTGTTTGCCTAACTAAGCAGGAAGTGCACGCTTTATTTTGGCTAAATTTAATTACAATTTTAGCTCACGCATCCTGTCGGCTTGAGGATACGCACTATTTGTCATTTGGACCGGTACTCCAAAAATGGCACAAAACGTACGTGCATTTCAATTCTATTTAATATCATGTGGCACGTGCGTCAGTGCCTCATCAGGTTGGCTGTAATAGTTGTTGGATTGCCTTTATCAATGCCCAGGCATTATTCAATAATGAAAATTGAATAGTCCTAATTCTGAGCGTTCACAAGGAAATTGCAATGGGAGCTCGAGTAGCAGTAGAAATAGGAGCAGGTGAGCAATATGTGAGAGCCACGTGTGATGGCATATGAAAAAGCACACGCACATATACATACAGGTTAACAAGTGTACATTCCTTACACACATCCACTCAATTGTGGTTTTCCTTTTGTCGCTTCCGTTTCCGCATAATTTTTGCAAACGGAAGACTTGAGAGCGTCGCGCTAACAAAACATTTGTTAAAACGGAAGACGACAAACGCAGACAAAAGCGCAACCCAAGAGACGAAAGAGAGCAAAAGACACACACAGAGGGAACGAGAGAGAGAGAGGAGGAAAGAGATAGTAGGTTGACTGTAAGAGATGTTTACTAATTCCGCTTTTAAGCTTACATAATTTTCTACCTTCAACAACCTTGGACCCATGGCCCGCACACCTGTCCACCTGTCCCAATGCGGGCACGTACGAGCACCAAAAAATGCGAGAGGACCTCCTCAACCCAGAGCCACTCCCCCTTTCCTTCCAGTCGGCTGAAGAAAAGGTTGCATGTGATTTGTGTCAGCAGACGAGGCGAGCTACAGCCGTGCGTCAGGATGTGCCGCAGACTATATATTATGGCGCCAGGCGACAGTTACAACAATAAAACATTACGGATGTCTTGTCGCTCGTCTTTGGTCTGGAGCTGGAGCCTGAGACTGAGCTTCACTCCAGGTCCCAGTCCCAGCCATAGCCAGGGGCTGAGGCAGGTAATGAACGATGCCAGGCATTTTCTTGTTATTTTTTCATGCCAGGCGCGCGGAATTATCCTTGTAGTTAATGCGAGTCGACCGTAGCATCATTTCGCAAGCCTTTTTCGCAGGCAACGCACGCAGCGCACAGTGGCACCAAACTACAGTTAAATGTGCAAGCAACTTTGTGAAAATTCGCCTAATATATTTAAAACAATTTAATGCTGTTAATATTATTTAAATGTTTTATTTATTAATTTGTTTTTTTATTATATTACGGCACTAGTAATTATTAATTATATTATGTTTTAAAATTATAATAATAACTTCCCTTCAAGATAGTTATAATATAAATATATATTAAATCTATTAACTATATAACTATTATTATTATTATTTAAGAATTTCGATACATAAATTATTATTATCAATTCTTTTTTTTTTTTTTTAATAGTTTTTGTTACAGTGTGGCATGCTTTTTGATATGCTGCTAGCCTGGGCAACCACACAAAGATAAGTAATGTCTTTTGTCCTTTTGGCTTCGCTCGGCGGTTGACTTGCAAATAGCGCGTTACGCATACGCAGCGTGAGCCGTCGCCTGGCGACTTTCAGAATTACAGCAAAGGAAGTGACAACGACAATGCATTTAAAATTCATTAATTGAGCACATTTTCAACGTAAAGTCGCATGTGAAGAAACTGCCACCTTTTGTCTGTAGTTTTTAATGGCCAAGCCAAAAAATGCAGCTCAGTTTGGGATTTCAATTAATTTGAAATTCAGTCTGTCGTGCAATAAGTTGAAGTTGACTTTCACGCTGCATAAATTAATTGAACGTTCAAGCAGCAGACTGTCTGCTTTTGTGTCTAGCCAGAAGTTTAAAGCCTGCGGCAAGCCGCACTATCAAAAACTTGTAACCCGCTTATGTGCCACATGCCACATGCTTGGTCCAAGTTTCTGCGTCTGGCTGCTGACTGCAGCGTTCCCAAATGCATATTTCATGGGCCTTTCTCCTGCTCAATCTTGGCGTAAAGTGCAGAGAGTGCGTCGTCTGCCTTGCAATCGAATTAAAATTTATGACAAAACCATTAACAAAGTTGGTCCCACAACATTGGCAGCCAGTCAACCAGCGAGTGTCTGATAGAGTCCGCCCAACGCCTAACGAGGTCACATGCAAAACTTTGCCCTCTTTTTATGAATCTACAGATCTCGACAGACTCAAAACTGTAACTCTAAACTGTAACTGAGACGGAGACTGAGACTGAGACTCTCAACTCGATGTGCGTGCGTTCTAAGGGCGCCTGCAGCTTTTGCAGCCTTCGAGAACTTTTACAAATAAATCGATGGTCGCAACGATTTAAACGTCAACTGCAATTAGCTTGGCAACAAAAAATTGTAGGTACTGCGGTTTATTCTTTTCAAGAAAAACTTATCTAGTTATACGCAAAGTTCGCCCTACAAGAAAATACTCACAGCTCGATTGAGAATCAATTGACTGTCGATTGTATTGCAACGATCAAAAAGTAGAGGAAAAATTTCTCAGGATGTCTCTATTTTACTGTCGCTGAAGCTTTCAAGTATGCCATAAATGTTGAATAGTTTTTAATACTCAATGTTCTATTCGCGCATACCGCAAATGTCGAAGGGGGGAGGGTCAATGGCCGAGGGGAATCAAATGGGGTACAATGGCCAGGCTGAAGGCTGAAGGCTGATGGCCAAAAGCAAACTGGTCGCGTGTGCTGGCATCTTAGACATCTTCGAGTCGAATCAAGTTGGGAGTTGGCAGTCTGAATTGCGTGGGTCTCTGTCGTCTGGCCGTTGCGATAAAATGCTTCAATGTTCTCTCTCTTATTGGCTGAGCGTGAGGAATTTTTATATTAATTTATTGCTGTGACTCGTTGAACGTGCCACGCAGGAAAGTCCAGAGCCAAGGGGCAAGGAGTGCAGGCAGCGGATAGGGGACGTGGGACAGGGGGCAAGAGGGGACACGCAATCGGCTCTGGCTTTTAAATTATGAATTGAATTGGCAGCGGGAACTTGGCCTGGCCAGGTTCGTCCGATTCCTTTGCGGCTGCTTCCTGTGCAAAAGTTGCAAAAGCGTTGAAATTATTTTTTATTTTTTTTCCATTTTCAATTTCATTTTTATTATTTTATTTTTGTGTGATTTTCTGTTGCGTTTGTCGGATTCGGTTTTAATGGCTTTTTAAATGCCAACTGATAAATGGCCAGCTGAATGACAAATGAGATTTCCGCTGTAAAGTGTTGCCAGGCCAAGGTTGCTGCCACTGCCACTGAATGTTGCACAACGTAGTTCTTTATTTTTATTTTTTGTAATTTTTTTGCTTTGCTGCTCAACGCATTATTAACTTGTGTGCCAAGCAGCTCATTAATAATTTCTAGCATAAAGTGAAACATATTTAACTCTGAAATTGAAATAACTTCACGTGCGCAAGGGAAACTACAAATGCCAAAAATAAGAGAACATTTTCATAAAGTGCATTAAAAATTGAGGTAAAAGGATTGTTACTGGTGAATCATAATACCTACATATATACATACATATACATAGTTATTCTAACCACATGTTAAGGCTACCAATAAGCTGTGCCAACTACTTAGACGGCAACATTGCGCATACGCCAGGTTGCCCATATACAAGTAACTCAGTCCCAACGGTGGCACAACCGTTTGCCATCAAAATTAAATGGCATTTGTTTCCGACCGGGCCAACTAACAAGCAAATGCTACCAAAACCAGTCGGGCAACCAAGTCAGTCAGTCAGTCAGACAGACAGTTAGACAGTCAGGACATACAAACATATTATACATATAGTACAATCCCCTTTTCCCATTCACTTAGCTGCTTTTCATTCCCAGCGGCCCTTTGGCTACTGGAGCTTTCAGTTGCCTTTGGCGTCGTCTTGATGTAAACAGTTGCTGCCAGACAGACAGACAGACAGAGAGTCAGACAGGAAGACAGTCAGACAGACGCAACCCAACTTTTCGCGTAATTTCACGTATTTTGTGCAAATACTCTCAAATATGCCACAACAACATCAACAACAACAACAACAATAATAATTCTGGGCAAACAAAAACAAACAGAAAATAAAAATGTTGTTGCCTGACAAGTTGCCATTGTCATTGTTGTTTAAGTTGTTGTTGCTGTTGTTGTTGCAGTGTTAGGTCGTTAGTTGTTGGACTGAGTTTGGGGACTGTTTGTCAGTTTTTACGAAAAATTAAATTTTATTTATTCATACATTATTTTATTATATTAATGCGTCTGCTGGCCAATTTGCAAATCAAGCGTGTCACACACTCCACAAACAGAATTGCAAATATTCTTAGGAATTTGATACACAAATTTAATGTACAATCTGTACAGCTTTTTAAAAAATAAAACAATATTTTGCTAAGAATACCAATAAGTATTTTATTGAAATAATATTGATTATACATATGACAGAGCTTTTAAACTAATTGGGTCAGCAGTCAGGAGGACAAAGCACTTCCGTTCATTTTATTTTCACTTCGTTGCGTTTGGCTTGACTTGGCTCAAAGCAAACAGCAAATTGTTGTGCGATATGGCAAAAAGCGCAACTTCATGCGTATTTGTTTGGCCCTTAGCATTGTCTTTCAAGACTGTGGAGTACGTTAACTTGGATTGGACACACAAACAATGATGCAGCACTTTAATCCAACCCAAAGACAAACAGACAGACAGACAGTGGAGTCAACATTGAAGAGGAGTCCTGATTTAATATTGATAACCTGCCAAGGCTTCCAAACATTAGTTATTAAAAATCAGTGAACTATAATACTCTACGATTATGCTATAAATTCTATAGAGTATTCCTAAAATTTAAACGTTTGTCGCAGCAATAAAATGGAAAACTAGAGAATTCTAAAACTGAATTTGTTGCGAAAGAGTTTTTGAACTTATTGCCGTTGGATGGTCTCTAAGCTGAAAGTGATTTGCCGTAACGATTGTGGCTCTCAATTTACTCGTAAAATGGTTGACAGCAAAAAAAGAGAAACAGTAGAAAAAAACTGTAGCATAAATCCAGGCGTTGTGGCGCAAGCTTAAACTGATTTTTATGCCAAGACAAAGGGACAAGTGGACAACAGGATAACTGGACAGGGCAGCAACAATAGTGCGTAAAGCAGGGCCAAACTGTCTATTTAGAAAAAGGGATACAAGGTCAGCGCACGTCCTGCGGGTATCAGCAACAACAACTAAAACAACAACAACAAGTCGTCGAAGCTTGTGAGCTGACTTAACGACCCTCAACATTTTATAGACTATAGACAAAGTCTGAATAATTTATGCGCCATAAAAACGAAATCGAATTGCAGACGCTGCTTTCGGTCCGCTTTTTAAAGGAGTCATCAGGAGGCAATTTATTGCGACTTGACCGCTTCAGGGCCAACAGGACAACAGGACATATGTGTGTACGATTCTCTCTTCAACTGTGTCTGTGTGTGTGTGTTTATTATTTCGGCTTTTATGCGCCAGGTAACCAAATAACACTCGACGCTCATTTTATGCAAATTAGTTTCAAATAATAACAACAACAACAGCAACAAGGACAACGACAACGACAAGGCCAAAGTTGTTACATAAATTTTGTCACTGCTGAAAAATAAATTAAATTAAATGAAGTTGAAAAGTGCCAGCATACTCTTTTCCTCTTTCTCTACTCTCTCTCTCTCTTTCGTGATAAATTTCATTATTGGCCCGTGACCCAAAAATATTTGTTTATTGCCAGAAAATGTATGGAAAATAGCTTAAAATGATGCGCGGCCAACCCCAAAAATGCAATGAAAATATTTGCAATGCAATTTCATAATTAAATTTAATGTTGCAAATTATTTGAAAGCGTCGCCAAGTTGCAGCTGGAACAATGTTGTGATTTTGCTTATCATTTAAAACTTTTAGCTGCCGCTTTTTGTGGCACAATTACGAGTAGAATTTCTCTCTTTCTTTGTCTCTCTGTCCGCTGTCAAAAATATGATTCTGATTGAAATTGAAACGATGCGACGCTCTGCTCGGAACGGAATTTAATTGAAAGATAGTTTTCCGATAGGAAGGCACATGAAATTGCAAAAATCCCGCGGCGCATTACGTGATCTCGTTTCGCAATGCGTTGCCTTGTTGGCTGCATCTATGTAGACCAGACCAAGTCAAGACTTGGTAGCAGTCGCAGTCGCAGTCGGAGTCGTACAACCAAAAGGTGACGTGACTCGACTTGAACGTGCGCCCCATTAGTGACATCTACTACAAAGGGGGGGTGGGTTGTAGAAGGGAATGGGGAGGGGAAACTGCGGGGTTGCAACGTAAACATGATCATCATGCATGGTGCATGCAGCCATTCACGTTGCTGCATGAAAAGTGGAAAATCGGGTTAACAGTGCCAAAAACGCAGACAATGGCAGACACAACAGCAACAACTATAACAACAGCAGCAACTTCAATAAATCAGCAACAAAGCATTCCCCCAATTTCCAACCACTTTTCCCATCGCCAGCGTGGCATGCCGCAAAACGAAGCGCGCAGGTCGCTTTACCCCGAAAAATAGATTTAAAATTTATAAATTATGAGCATTTGTTGCCGCAAATTGAAATGTTACGTTGCCCGCGTGTTGATATATCTGCAATATAGAAAGGGCTGCTCCAGGCACGGCTTTAACTGCAGGTTAAACTCCACAATAGACTTATCATTTATTGATTAGAGTGTATGTGTTTCTACATGCAAATGCTGTTAATAGAGCACTCAGTTTCACTGAATTAACTGTGTTATATTTAAGCTTGAAGTTGTTGCTCTATGAGAATATAGTGTTTAATAATATCTTTATTTAATGTTTATTTAAGGATTAAAAATAATTTTACAAATATGAACTTATCTCATTTCATCTAGAAAACTCTCATTATTATATTAGTTTGTGGTTCTTTTACAAATATTACATTCACTTGTGTTAGCTGGTAAATATTTGCCAAAAACAGTCTAAGATCATTAATAAAGCTCTTCAATAAAATTTTACACTTTTGTTCTTATATTTTCTAGTTTTCTTAACTGAAACATAATGAAGATTAAATTAAAAACTAAGCAATTAAACTTATGAAAACTCTTTATCTTCACAGCTTAGAAATCTTTAAAGGCATTTTCTTTACACTTTACAAAGACTTCAACTTGCGGCTAAGAGCCTTCAATTAAACTTAGTCAAAGGCCTTAAAACTTTGTTGACAATTCCATTTGCTGTTTAAATTTGCCAGTTTCCCCGCGGGGTGCATAAATCATAGCTGCTAAACTTGAAAGTGCAACGGAAAATGGAAAAACAAAATTGAATCGCCATTCGCTTAGCCATTTGGCAAATTTTATGGCAATGGCAAACCGACAGTCCACTGTCGTATATCAAAAACCAATGTGAAATGCGGTGGGAAAGAGCATCATAAAATACAGATAACGGCAATCAAATTTACTCAACAGCTGCGGATTAGTTCGAAGGGGTTGTGAATGTAGCTGGAAAAATATTTCAATATTTTTCCGCAAATATTGGACAATTAATTAACAAAAGAAATATATTAAAGTCACTTGACCGTTTTTTATTCTCTTTTCTTTTCAGGTGCGTGCGAAGAATTCTTCATTGGAATCGTTTAGGCCCATGTAAGAATTTGGTTTTGAATTTGAACTAATTAATTTTTTAGGCAAGCAAATAAGGGCAAAATTGTAGTAGTCGTATTTATGCTAATCAAACAGAATCCTGACCTCAGGCAAAATGTGTTCCAGAAATCAGCAAGACAAACAACAAATGAAGACCAGCAACAACAACAACAACAACAGCAACTTTCAAAACACAAATCGAGCCACGTACTTAGTGTAAAACCTCAGACTAGGCTCAGCTAAGGGCCAAGGGGGTGTGGCCAACCCGACGGGGGGAGGAACGACCCAAAAGATGTTGCTGCCGTTGTTTATAAAAATAATTAAGAAATATTTTCATGTTTTATAACTTTTGCGCATGAAGCGCAAAACTTTTTAAATAGACAAACTTTTGTTGCCGCTGCTTGTTTACTTATAAAATGTTGCTTTCCCAATCCTCAACAACCACCCCCTCTCCTCTCTCCTGCTCTCGACACCCCCTCGAGCCAGAAATCATACCTCTCTCTTAGCCCATATCTCTGGATGGATACATTTGGAAAATCTCGAAACAGCTAACAACATACTTCATTATAATATTTTCACTTTTAACTTGGCAGCAAGTGTTTTGTAGTCCCTCCCTTTTGACTCCCCCTTTCCAGTTATTGCTCTGCTCTGCCCCTTATTATTGTTCTTGTTATTGTTATCCGCTGCTTGCGTCGCAGTCGCAGTCGACGTCGTCCGAGATGAGTGTTCCCTTGACAAAATGTCTAATTTCCGTGCAGGAAAGCAAGAAATTACTTTATGGTTTGTTAATAGCGGGCGGCCTTATCAAAGCGGTCGGCTTTTGTTGTATCCGTCGCCATTGTTTCCGCTTCTTCTACTTCTTCTTCTTCTGCTACTCCCCCATCGTCTTCTTCTTCTAGCCATATGCCTTGTTGTTGTCTAAAACGCAGCTTAAATGTTGTGACATATTTTGTGAAGCGGCTTTTTGCTTGGGCTTCCCGGCAGCTTGCGGCCAAAAACGCCGCCGCTTTTGGGTCTCACGTGAGAGCCATTTGCCTATTGCGCCACGTTTAATGGAAATTTAAACGGTAACAATTACACTTGGGCCAAGTTGATGTGATACGCCTCCTGCCACCTTCGACTCGAACGACACTCTTTTGCCCCTTACCCACATTCAGCTGTCAAGTCAATGAAACTTTCGCAGCTCTATTGAAATTTTTGGGTATGTTGGCGACACCTGCTGCCTGCCACAATTTGCGGGGAGATGAGAGGGGAGGAGGGGGAAGAACCTGCTGATCGTAACACGTGCCGCAGCAACACCAGCAGCGGAAGTGGCTGCAAAACTTTTGAATGAAGTTAAGCACTGGCCATGAAGCCCCAAACAGAGACCCCCAGGCATCTCAAGAATTTCATCATGTTTTACATTTCTTTTCTTTTTTGTTGTTGTTGTTGGCACTGAAATTGGCAGGAGGTGAAACGCATTTACCTGAGCATTTACCTATGTCTATGGCATATTCATTTATGCCCCAGGCCATTCATTTTTGGTCCAAATAATGTATGTACGAGCTTCGATGACTGTTGGCACTTGGCAACTTCATGTTGCCACAAATTTGCATATGCCTCAGAGAAGATTACAGTTCGCTTTGGGTGTATTTGGATACAGGATATTGTCGGCAAACGGAAGTGGGAAAGGGAAGGGAATTAAAGCAGGACTGTGTGTGCGTGTATCTATGAGAGATAAGATGTTTCAAATATGGATACAAGTAAGTATCTTTTAGTCAAACTGCCAAGGCAGCTATAATATTTGTACTTATTTGAATTTATTTATTTGTTTAATAGTAAATAAAGTATAACGTATAAATTATTACACTAGTCACTGTATTAAAAAACAAGAGACTTAAGATTATTAAAATTAAAATGATTAATTATTTTCTAAACAAATAAATTAAACAATAGGATATCACAAAAAATAAAAAAATTCGATAATTATTCGAACTAAATTACTTCTATTTGTGTGTTAAAGAACGGGAAACTTTTACATTTTCATAAAAAATTATTCATTTAATTCTTTAATCTATTGTTTTGCAGCAACCCGCACAATTTGTTTGCATTTGAAATACAATTTCTTGGGGGCAGCTTATTACGCCGACATCAGCTTATCCCCCTGCCCAGACCCCTTTCCCCTTCACAGTTTTCCTCAACTCTTCCGCCCCTTCAATTACGGCCCCTTACTTTGCTTAAATGGGTTCTACTTTTTTGTGTTGTGTTTCTATCTCTCTATCTTGAGGTTTACGTTGTCTGCGAATGTTTGTGGCCTGCATATTTCGCCTTTTACGTATAACTAAACTCGCACAACTTTGCCAGTTTTCCCACACACACACAGAAACTACACATACATATGTACATATATATATATGAAATTTTCCTGCTCGACAAAGGCATTTTCCGGAGCCTAATGCAGCCCGTTTTTTGCCCTTTTCTGTTCGTTGTTCACTCGCATTGTTTTGTTTGTTTGTTTGTGTGTTTTGCATTTGTCCTCCTTTGGCAGCCAGTAACAACAACAACAACTAGTGAAACAACAACAACAACGACAGTGGCAACAACTAGAACAACGCTCGCCAGAGAAACTAATTTCTTGCCATTTTGTGCCTTTTTGTGTTTTTCGTGTGTAGCTCGCGGCAGTTAAGTTTTTCCCAGCTATTGTTGTTGCTGTTGTTTTTGTTGTTTTACGGTCTTTTTCTTGCAGTTTTGTAATGCTACGCATTTACTAGCTGTTGTTGTTGTTGTTGTTCAAGTTGTTGTTGCTGCCCAAGTTGTTGTTGCCTGGCTTGTTAGCATGCCACAGCTGAAATGGCATTTCCTGTTGTTGTCCTCTTCAGGCGAAAGTCCGCCGGCTAAGATATTCAAATTATTATACGGCGTAGACAGAGTGAATTTGATTGGGAAATTAAGTAAATGCTGCCCTTAGGCATTTGATAAGTCCCATCCTTCCCCCTTGATATTAAAGTCGAGAATATGCTGCATGCAACTGATTTCAACTGATTTTCTTGTTAATTAGTTGCAGTCTGTTTGTGCTGTGTAATTTATGTTGCTCCCCATCTGCTGCCGCACAGTTCACAGAAGCATGCAACATGGCCCTGACCGATGTCTGACTAGCTCTCTCTCCCTCTCCCCTCTCTGTCTCTCTCTCTCTCTCTCTTGTTTGAGTCCTGGCACTCACCGAATGTTCAATACGAGTACTCGTATAATTCACATTCAATTGCTGTATGGCAACTTGTGGCTGCTGCTGCTTCGGGGCATGCCACATGTGTGCCGCATCCCAGGCATCACGCTGATGGACTCGACTCGACTCAACTCAACTCGACTCGACAGTACATGTCCATGTCCATGTCCATGCACGCACCCACATTGCCAGAGGGGGCAGATGAGGAGTGTGGGGCACGAGGAGTGTGGCATGCAACCCCTTGTCAGCATTGCCACTGACGTTGAATGCTGCTGCAGAAAGCTGCCGCAAACAAAACATTCATCAACATTTTATACACTCAACATGTGCCTGCCTCGTTGCACTTCCCCCCTGCCCCTTGTCCCCTTATCCCCTCATCTCCGCCTCCCCCTCGTCCTGCCCCGAACTGAGCTGAGTTGATTTTGATTTTGATTTGTTTGTGTTTGTGTTTTTGGCTGTGCCTTCGATTTGAATGTTTCTTTGAAAATCACAACTAATTAACTTTGCCCATGGCTCCACAAAATTATGATGGGGAAGGCAGGAACAAGAACAAGAACAAGAACTAATGCTGCCAGCCAGATGTGTTGCATTGTTGCATGCCACACGGTCTTATAAATAGACAACATTTCTACCTAAAACATTTCCGGCAGTTAATGTATAGTTTATGGCCAAATGAAGCTAAACGAACAGCAGCAGGAGGAGGAGGAGGAGGAGGAGGAGGAGGAGTAAATAAAGGTGTTGCATGTGCCACAAACTGAGGTCAAAGGCAGTCGCCGTAAACTGTTCAACAAAATCCCCCGTGTCAAAGCAAACAGTTCTCAGAGGCATTAATAAATAAATTTCGGTATATGTATAAACAAATATTGTATGGATATTTGAAAGTTTACCCTTGTTTTAAAGCCAGACAGACTCCTCGAGGTCTCAAAAATGTATTTCAAAAATTTCTTTGTCCTTTTGCAACATTTTTTTGGGCAACCTCTTTTGGCCTGCAGCTAATGTTGAGCAGATGAGAACTGAACAGAACAAAAGAGTCACATTTGCAGATGCCACACAAAGCAGAGATTTTGTGGTGTCTTAATTTTAATATTTTTATTTGCAGTCAAGTCGAAGACTTAAGAACTTTTCTTTAATTGGCACAACTCAAATGTCAAAGTTCACAGGGCGAGAGAAAGCGAGAGAGAGAGAGATAGAGAAAACAATGGAAAATAATAAAAGAAATTGAGTAATTTCTGCATTTGCCGGCTGCGGCTGTTGATTGTTTCCCGGCGGCTGCATCTATTGTGCTGCAAGTTTTAAAGGAATGTCGATGAGCGGAGTAAATTCTTGGAAACTTTTTCATCATCATCATGCACAGTGACAGGCAGAGGAAAAAAGAAAGGAGAGAAAGAGAGAGCGAGAGAGAAGAGGCTCAGCTGGAGGCAGGTGATGTTGCTGCTGCCACTGCTGCATACACAATGAAAGTATTTATTAAAACAAACTTGACTCTGAGTCTATCTTACTCTTTCTCCCTTTCTCGCTCTCTCTCTATCATTTACACCTAGAAAAAAATGGGGGAATATTCAAGGTAAACGATCTTAAATGCTGACCAAGTTCGGAATTTTCTAAACTAAGTCTATAATCTGATTTTAGATTATATTTTCGCAATCTCTAAAACTACTCTATGAGTTTAACCACACAAAAATCTTGAACTTATACGAAAACACTTTCATATTAAAGTTAATATCGAACTTGAAACATGCTTGATAAAAAACTGTGTTATTTCTAGAGGTATTTCAATCAAATGTATTCCAACTAAGTTTTATTAAGACCAGATTCTTATGTCATGGGAACGGTCTCACGGATTTTTAAGTTTCCTTTATGCTTAATTGAAAACTAAAAGTTAGTAGCATTTTTTAAATTCCTACGAACTAATCGGTATAAATTTAAGTACTTAACTTTAGTGTGGCATATTTTCTCTGAGTGTACGCTCGGCTCGCTTCAATGCTTTTGCATCTGGTGGATTGGTGGGCAAAGTTTGTCGTTTGCCGCCCAGGCGCATAAATGTCACTTACGCGCTCCTTGACGCACGCCATGCGGCAAGTGCAAGTTGCAAGCCATTGTTGCACCCACTGAGCAAATTGCGAAAGTGACAATTTCGACAGCCGCACACAGATAACACTCAAGCAGCAGTTGCAGTTGCACTGGCAGTTGCAGGACTTTCGGCTGAGCTCGGCAGGACTCTAAAGGACTCGACTCGGCGTCGCAGTCAGCCAAAGTGTAAGTGCAAATTCAGTTTGGTTTAATTTCGACAGTCTGTGGTCGTTGTTGCAAGCAGCGCTGCCACTGACCAAAAGTGCTGTCAACATTGCCACCTTCCACTTGTGTGTATGCGTGTGTGTGCTCTGCCTGCGTCGGCGTCGGCGTCAGCTGCGATCTTTATTAAGTTTTCGCTTACTTTTCGCCGAGTGCGACAGAAAGTTTACCCTCACAAGTTTTCCCTTCAAACAATTTTCTCTTGTTTTTCTACATTTCGGCTTTTGTTTTCTGGTTAAGATTTCACTTGCTGTTTTGGCAACATTCCCTCCAACTCCTTTGCAGTCCACTTTCCTTCCCCTTCTCCCACGTCTCGCACACTCACACAATCAGACAGTCTGACAGCCAGACTGAATCTCAGTCGAATCTCGAAAAACTTTTTCTCTCTGGCCAAACGAGTCCTCAGCAAATTTGTTGTCTACAGTTTTTTTAAAAAAATGGAAAATATTTTACGTGCTACAGCACAGTGAAACAAAATCAATAATTTGAAATGCAGCACAGTCGAGCAGAATGAAATAATAAGCAAATATTTTACAACTATAAATATAAGAAAAAGTTAATTATTTGAAAAAACTTTTTTTTATATTATTATCTATATCTTAAGGCAAAAAATGAGTTGACTTTAATAAAACAGATTAAAAAAAAAAAAGTGCTTGAAAATCGGATTGAGTTTTGCAAAGCTATGAAAGCTAAAAGTTAGTCAGATTTTTAACTTTCGTGTATTTTGTGATAGATGTGATTAAATTAAAACTACCACTTGCATTCATTTCATTAATTTCTTTTGGCATTTCATTGACTTTCAACCACTGTGCCATACTTGGTTCTGTTTTGTTTGTTGTTGCTGTTGTCTTCGATGCCTGTAACTGGGTTTATTTGTTCTCTGCTACAAATATGCTCGATTGCATTTGAGTTATTGTTGGTGGCACAGTTGACAGGTTCCTCTAGCCACATCTAGAGAGAGTCCGGATGCTGGACACATTGGTGGCAGCGTTGCAAAGATCTTCCTGCCGTACTGGTTGCTCTGGTTGCTCCGATTGCTCAGTTCCTCTTGCTCTGTGCATTTTCAATATTTGGGTATTTATCTTGTCAGACAATAAAATAAAGCAAAGTACGCACATTCTACAAGGCTATTGAACAAGGATGCACATAGAGACACTCACACACATGGTGGATGAGTTGATGCAGATGATGCTGGGATGCTGGAAATAGGTCAGCGGTGTCAAAGTTCTTTGCTGGTGTCGATGTCGGTGTCGGTATCTCTGAAGCTGCTTTCCCTGCATACCGTTTGCAGCATGCCACAGGAATTTGCATGTTCGAATTTTCCTAAGCCGTTGGCCATTGACTACAGACTACGGACTACGGATTTGAGACTACGGACGGATGGCGGTCTTGGCTGTTTAACGTACTCGTAAGCGGCACATATCCTGAACCGTTATCCGCCTGTGACAAGCAATGTACACTGAACAAAAATAATTATAAAATTCAAGCTTAAAATTCTTAACTTTAAAGGATCTTTTCAGTATATTATTGTTAAATTAACACAATATGCGGATAAAATGGCAACCAATCAGCATTAAAATAGTCGAAATAGCCTAAAACATTTGCGAAGAAGTAAATTAAAAATCTAACTTGAATAGATTGAATAGATTTTAGATTGACTTCATCCCGGAATTCCGTATTTTTTTTTCTGTGTAGTAGGCGTTGAATCTCAGTTGTCAAATCTCAGCTGTTGAGCTGCCTTTGAAATATGTGCGAGCATCTATAAAACATATCTATATCCGAGTATATATATATTTTATTTAAAATGATGAAACCAGAGCAAAGCCGGAAAATCATCATCGCTCGCAAGGTGCCGCAGCTGGTGAATCTTTTGCTGGATTCCAAGGAGCATGTGAAATACGAGGAATGTGTGAAATACGGCATTTGCATGTTGGCCAATTACGATAGACCGCCGTGCAGCGCGGAGAGTGTCCTGCGCAACATGGCCGACTTTGTGGAGCGCTTTCAGCTGGAGCAGCTGGATGAGCTGGGCGAAACCATCAAGATGCTGGGTCAGGTTGTGGTCGATGACCAGCACTGTCCGGAGGATCTCAAATATTCGGTGCTCGAATTTATGCTCTCTGTAAATTTTAAAGCATTTCGCACAGCTCGCATGCATCTCAAGGAGACTATGACGCGCCGGAGTACTCTTTTAGAGTCTCTAGCCATGGCTTATAAGCAACGAGAGTTGGCCAAAAACAGCTTAAGTAACAGGCCGAGCTCGGTAAGACGACCCCTTGACTTGGAGATCGAAGTTAGCAGCATTGGCAATAGCTCACTTTCTGACTCGCTAAATCTATCGCTGGATTTATCGCTGGACTGCAAATCGATAGGATCCGTGGATTCCCAGACTGAACAGCAACAGGATTTGTCTGGGGGGGAGGGGCAGCAGGATACTCCGGAGGAACAGGATGCCATTAAGAGCTTCTCCCATTCGCTCATCCAACTGCAACAGGAGTCGCAGGAACAACTCAACCAGGACAATGATTCCGACTCCTCATTCGGACTCCACAAGCCGCATCCTTTTGGTAGCTTTGCCATGTCCTTTGCCCACTATCTGCGTCGCCAGCTGCAGGATGAGGGGGAGGAAGGGCAGTGGCAGGGGCAGGAGGAGGCATTCCTGCTGCGTGAGTTGTTGACCATGTTCTTCCAGCCCGACGACTGCCGCCACTTTCAGCTGGTCGATCATCTAATCCAAGTGCGTCCGAATGCTGCCTGCCACAATTTGTTGCAGCAGTTTCTCAGGCCGCTGCAGCAGATGCAACTGTTGCGGCTGTTCATCGAGTGCCACGACGAGAATCATTCGGAGACTTTGACGAGTCTCGCGGCGGCTTTTCGTCGGCTGCTTAAGCCCGTCGTGGAATCCTTGACGCACTTTGAGCATCGTGTGGCAGGTGGCAAGGAGCAGGCTACATTGCGTGGTCTGTTGCATGCCACAAAGCAGGGCTTCCAACGGCTGCAGCTGCTCTGGCAATTGGCTGTTGGCAGTAACGTGTTGCAGCCACAAGTTGCCGCATTGCCACATCTACGCAGTCATCGCATAGTTTGCCAACTGCTGCAACTGATCACGGAGAGGGGGAATTTGGATAAACCTGCACTGGGAGGCAGTGCGGCAGCTTTGTTATTGCACGTGTTGCAAGTCCATTGTCAGTTTCTGGACAGCTGGTGGCAGCTGGGCGAATTTCAAGACTGCCTGGATGAGTTTTTGGCCAAGCGATTGGAGGCCAAAGGACGCTCCGAATATGTAATGAGGGAAGGGGAGAAGTTGGAGAAGTGTTCTCTCTATCAAATTCTCGAGCAGCACATTCAATCCGCCAGACTTTCGCTCGCCGTGCTCTACGATTCGAAGCGACTCTCTGACTTTGTGGGGATTCACCATGCCCTGCTGAAGAAGCCGCTGCACTACACGCTGGTCAAGTGTGTGTTGCACCAACTGCAGACCTACCAGGTGGAGTCGGCGAAGAAGGTTTCCGCTGCTCCCGACATCTTCAAGCAGCTAAAGTCCACGGAGAACGAACAGATGCGTTCCCTTTACTACGCCTACTACAAGGAATCCTTGCCGGACTTTAAGCAGCCCCTTATTTGTGGCATTGATGAGCTGCTCAAGCAATGTCAGAGCTGTGCCAGCTACACTCCGTTCCAGGAGATCATCTGTCGCTGCTTGGAGCGGGCTCTGGAGCCCAGGGTCCTCTTGGTGAATGCCTATGTGCTGCACTTGCTTCGCGTGCAACTCCAACTGGACAAAGTCTTGGCTCAACTACGTGCCATTTACTTGCTATACAATTTCCGGCTCTTTGGGCAACAATTCGAATTTGCCTGTGAGCAACTGCAACTGGGTTCAATCCCAGTTGCCGCTGAGCATCTGCAGTGCATCCTCAACAGTCACAATCCACGGCAAGGACATCAATTCCGCATCTCACTTCCCAGTCCAGATCTGGGCCAGCTCTCACTGCACTACAGCTGCGATCCTGCTTTCACCTGCATCATCAGTGAGTCGCATTTAAAGGTCTACAACGTTGCCTTTCGTCGTCTGTTGCAGCTTCATCTTGCCATACGCAAGCTGCAACAGCTGCAGGAGCTGCCCTGCAATCCTGTGACAGTTGACAGTCTGCTGAAGCTGAAAACAGATCTGGAACTGGCCCTGGAGCAGCATCTGAAGACGGAGCAACTGCAACAGGCGGCAGCTCAATGCGATGACGAGTTGCCACGGTGTCTCAATCTGCCACAGTTGCAACAGCTGCACAATGCATACGTGCAACAAATATCGGACATTTTTCAGACAGATATTAATACGGATAGTAGTCTTCAGGAGCTGCTCATGCTGGTCACAATTCTGGCCGAGCATTGGCTACGCTTGCAACAAGTCTTGGCCGAGTCCACAAAATGTGGCAAGTTGGATGACTTTGAGGCACAGTATGCCCAGCTAAGCAAGCGTTATTTGCTATCCATCAACAGGCTAAGCGAATCCAAGCAGAGTCTTTTGGCCTGGCCAATAGCAGAAAGCCAAGTCGACAAATAGATGTAAATCGTTCAATTTTTCGTTGCACAGTTACCAATAACAATTTGCATTTCAATTTGTTTTCCAATAACAACAAAATGAAGATGGATAACAACTGAAATAACAACAACAACAATAGAAATTGGGGCACATGCCGCAAATAAGTTTTGATCAATTTCCTGAGCGCGTCGTTTTGTGCTAAAAAAACCGCAAATTAAATCGTTGTCGGCTGCTGGTTAAATTTATTTGCAACTTGCAACCGTGCAGTGTGCAGCCAAAAGCCGCAAACGCCACGCCTCTAACGCCTCTAATGCCTCCATTGCATGTCCAATTCGGAGAAAAAATAAATAAAAATGTGATCAGCTCGACTAAGAGGTACTCTCTCTCAAAAACTGTGCAAATGGGCGTCACAATGTCGCCTTCTTCATCGTCGATGTTTTATTAGCTCAATTGTTTACAGACTCTTTTCAGAGGAGATCAAGAAGACACTTTTTTTTACCAATTTTGGTAACTTCGCAAGCTTTAAAAACCTTGGAGATCGATGGACTTATAGAAACAGATAAATACGCTAAGCTGATTCTTCTATTTAGACTTTTATCGGCTGATTTATTTGAATGCTTTAAAAATGTCTCTTTCGAACTGTCGTCAACATTTTCACGAAACTGATATTCCCATTTTTGGCACGTTTTTACTAGTCACAGGGTATAAACTGTCCACACACTCACTAGAAATTAAAATGGACAGCACCCTAGAAAAGCCTCGATTGCCAAATCACAGCCAGAAACCAAAATAATTCAACGGATTTTGTGGCAAACTGCGGCGGTTGCTGTGCCCAAAGAGTCATCCCCTTTTATTTGCCTGGCTCGCACACACATTTTGGTCATAAATAGCCAGCGCCTTGTTCGGCTAATAAATACTATACACAAAAAAAAAAAAAATAATAATAATCTATGTTTCGGCGATGGCGCCAAGTGTCATAAATTAGCCAATGGCCTCTGTCTCTCTCACGGTTTGTGCCATAATTAAAGTTGAAATTAAAAATATGTAATTTGTGTACAATTTGTAGCAGCACCACCCAAACATGCACCACCCACCCACACAATGGGTGGTTTCGTCTGGCATTTTTTGGACTTTTTGTTTTTTACGATTTTATTACGGCTGAGATCGCGTCTGCTTTATGTGTCTGTCTGGGCATCCAGAACGAGAACCAGAACCAGAACCAGCTCGTAAAATTCGAGTGAAGTGCGCCATGGCAAATTGTTGAAGCTCTTCAGAGAATCCCCCGACTCCCGTCCCGTCTCTGGGCTCCTCTCTCTTTGGCCATGTCAGGTTTATGTGTCGGAACTAGACGTCGCTTTTATGCTTTTTATGCGTATGCATTTTTCTCATTAACTCGCGGCCATCTAACAAATAGATAAGCGCCCCGTAGCGCTCGTTAAATATCAAGAATAAAGCTCGACTCCTCGACTCTCGACATTCAACTGACAATTCCAAACTGCCAACAAAATGCTGGCTTTAAAATACAACACTGAGATTGCAAAAAAGACTTTTATGTTCGTTTCCACAGATTGCTGCAAATTCAAGTGAAACATAAAAAAAGTAAAATGAAAAAAAATGTTAACCACAATTTGTTTTATTTGTTTTATTCGTTTCATTTGTTTTATTTATTACTTTATACAATTGTCCAGTCAACTTTAATTAAAATCACAGATCTACCTTTATTATATTTTTGCCTGTGCAATTTGTTCATATGCATTTAAATTTAAAAGGAGTTTCGCCATTTTGTAAAGTATTATTTTACACATTGAATCATTGTGTAAAAGTATTTTATTTGTGCTACCACAATGCTATCTTTTCTTTTCATAATAAAAATATTTATTTACTTAGTCAATAAATTACGTTTAATTTAGTTAAATTATTGATACAGATTTCATCAATTCGATGTACACTTTTCCCTGATATTTTTGGATGTTTCAATATTCTGTCTTATTTAAATAAATAATTTATTTGCTAAATTTTTTCCGCTTTTTTCTATTATATTTTTGTTTTTTTGTGAGGCTTTTAGAAAAAATGCGATTTGTCTGTGATGCGTGAAAATATTTTCATTTACTTTGTAGCCGCATTTTGACCACTGCAACCGCATTTGGCAAACATTTTAAATACCTTTTACATTTTGGCCATTAGTTTTCATTTGATTGTTTTGTTGTTGCAACATTTTTGTGATTTTTGTGTGTGAAAAACTTAGCCGGAGATTTTCCGTTTGTTCAGAGATTTATTTGATTTCATTTCGGGAGAGCCCTTTTTTTTATGAATTTTTACGCTTTGGAGGAGGGAGAAGAGACAAACCCAGAGCTCTAAATTTAAATTTGGTCTGTCCATATTAATCTCTTTTGCTGCTGCTCTGTATTTTAAAAAATTCTAATTACATTTTGTATTTATTATTTTATTTAGAACTGTGGCCCGCCGTTGAATTTCCGCACGCTTTTCGCTTTCCCAGACGATCGGCTGTCGCTTGATTTAATGATTTTTCTCACAGCGCCGCAAAGTAAATAGTAAATAGTAAATATTTACATTTTACATCTGGTCTGGCACCTATGGCTCACGCCCAGGACCCAAGACCACGTCCGTGCATTTCAATAAAACAATCAGCCGTCAAAAAAAATATAAACAGAGAGCGTCGGTTCAGATTGAGCCCGGGTTTGCCCCTGCCCGGGCAAGGGTCAGAGGACCACCAAAGTTGATTTGCATGTCATTAACAGGCAGCAGTCAAATGGAATCGCAGCGCATCCCAATCGAATCGTATTCGTATCGAATTGAATCACATCCAACTGCCGTCTGCTAAAAATAAAAATCTAGAGTTTCCCTCTGTGCCACGTGTGGTGCGATGGTGCGGTGTGGTGGTGTGTCGTGGTGGTTGCACTGTAAACAAGCCGCCACTAAAAATATCACATGTCCTACAGCACTGAAGTCACTGCGATGCGGCGGTTGGGGTGACAAACTAATTAGTATCTGTGACTCTACGAGTGCTACACTCGCATCTCTTCACAACATTCAATTCAATAGACTCGTGTGTCTGTGTCTGCGTCTGTGGGAAGCTCTGTAAATATTTGCCTCAATGCTGCATGCCTCATAAACAGCGGCAAGACAAATGTGTGAACAACATTTCCCTTTTGATTATTTTCCCATGAAAATCTTTATATGTAGTTTCCCCTTTTTATTTATATTGTAAGCTATTACGATTGAAATAGATATAACAAATTATATAAGAATTTGTTTAACATAATTTTTTAATGATAAATTCAGTCTGACAAAAAAAGAGAATTTTTACAGTTTATGGTAATTTTTTTTTTTAATTGTTCTTAAGTTTAAAATATGTCAATTGAAGGACAATCATGAAATTGTATGACTTCAAGTCGGCTTTATGAGTGTTCTTTTTTTTGTGCATGGCATTGTCGCAATCGTCAACTACTGTAAGCCCTTTATGGTATAGCAAGATCGTATTTATGAAACTCGGTTTAAATATATATGAGCAAATCTTGAGTGAGTTAGACTGATTTAGATACTTCATTTAACATATTTCAATAACATTTGTTGTCTAACAAAGTTAACAAAAAAATTTTTATTAACAAAAGGTTTAAATATCACCGTAAAAATCACCGTGAAACAAAGAACATTTAAGCTTCTTAATGCTGCTTAAAGAGCTTTTGAAAATATCCAAAATTGAATGAGGGATTCTAATAAAAATGGGCAAAGTCATAATCTGTCCTTCCATTTAGCTCAATCATGACTTTGAATTTTCACATTTGCCTGGCAAGGAGGAATACGAGAAGTATTCAAGGCAAAATCAAAGTCCACTCAATAACACACCTCCCCCCACCCCCCATTTAACCCACTAAAACACAACAGGTGCAACCATTGGAATTTTGTGCATTTGCTGCCAGTTTTTCGTTTGCATTGCAAATGTAAACAGAGCCGAGATGGAGAAGTTCAGCATTCAGCTCCAGAGACAAGTCAGTGAGTATACTCATACTCATACACTCATAATATTCACACATTCACAGTCGAAAGTGCATGTTGTTGCACCAGCTGCAGCTGCAAGTTGTAGCGGCTCTTTTCAGGGGTCCAAAAGGAGGATGAAAGAGAGTTCAAATCCCAACAAAATTATTAATATGACTTTAGGTGCCGAGCTCGGCTCCTGCTGTTCCTGTGGATCCTAAAGCTCCTCCTGCTCCTGCTCCTGTTGCTGTGGTTGCCAAGACAATGCAGTTGCTGGTATGTGTGCATGTGTGTACACAGAAACAAATCAGGGATTCCGGATTAATATTAATCCTATGCGGTGTCTGAAGTTCGGCAACTCAGCATGTTTTTAAGCCAAGTACGAAATACAGTTGAGCTCGAGCTAAATGAGTGGCAGTAAAATTAATAATCTTTAGAAAAATAACTCTATAAGTGATTCAAGTTTGGGAAATTCTTCTGTACTTGATAAAAGAAGGTTTTTAAATTCGTTTTGTCAAATATTTTGATTATCGAGGCTCTATAAGAATATTTTCAGTGAAATAAAATCTCTTAGGCTTTTTTGACTATTTTTATGCTGAGTGTTTGATTTTTTATCCACAAATTGTGTTTATTTAACAATAATATCTTTAATTCTGTTTTAAAAATACATGCTATAATCCAAAATTTTAGGCTTGAATGTTTAAATAATTTTTCTTTCAGTGTATGTATGTGTGTATGTGAATATGTCTGCTGGTTGCATTCTCACAGACTCGACTCACAATTGGGCTCATGTCTCTGCCAGCTTTTGGCCAAATTATGCCTGCCTCCTGGCAACCACCTTAACGCTTTTAAATAACTCCTAGCAAGTGTGAGTGTGTGTGTATGTGGTGTGAGTGTGTGTGCTTGTGTGTGATTCTGCTGCTCGACGAAAAATTATCTCAGCTGGCTGGCAGGCCTGGTTGCCATGTGTATCTGTTGTCTGGTATCTGAATGCGTTCACCTCCTGCTTCTGCTTCTCCCCCCTCTCACTGTTGTTGCCCCCGCCTCACGTTTCGACACTAAATTTTCTGCACATTATTTAGTTGTTAGCCTGTGGCATTAGAGTAGGAGGAAGAGACAGTTGTGGCATCTTTGTCTGTGCAACGATTCTGTTATCTGTGCTGTGGTCTCGGATTAAGGCTACAAAAACAAACAAACAAACACAACTCAACACAACAACACAGCAAAAGCCCAACAAGGCAGGTTAACCGAATACCTTTTGGCCACGCCCACAGGCAACAACAACGACGACGACTGTGTTTTAGCTGCATTTTGCCAGTTGGCCTCCGGTCGGGTCAAACTAGGTGTTCTGGGCAGCCCCTCACCACACCTCACTCCGCCCCTCGTCAGTTTACGCATTGTGCAAGATATTTATTTTTTTTAGTTTTTTTAGCGCTCTTCACCCTCAACAAGTTTATCGCAGACTCAACTCAACTCCAACTCTAATTTACATAACCACGCAAATTAGTTTTGCGTCTGCTGCAGTTTTTATCAGTGAGCAGAAACAACAACAACAACAACTCAACTGGCCCCCAACTTTGTCACGACTGTTGGGCAGATTCTCTCCATCTCTTCACTTGCACCCCGTTGCTTTTGTATCTATCCTTCTCCTTTACTCTTTCTCTCTCTCTCTCTCTCTCTCTCTCTCTCTCCCCGACGCTCACACTTGCAACTTAAATTTAGTTGCCAAAGTTATTTAAACTTTTTTTTAACCGCCACAATTTTTTTTCTACTCTTCTATTTTACTTTCTTTTTTTTTTTTGTATTTCTCTACCTTATTTTGCACTTTTCCAAAAATGAATTTTGCTAACTTTTTGGCCACCGCAACTCGCCTCACATTTTGATGAACACTCACAGAGCAACCCCCCTTCCTCCCTCTTACCCCTTAGTCCTTCCAGTAGTTAAGACAACAATTCATTTAACATTGAAGCGCAGCTTGTGATTTTCACTTTTTTTTTTTTAAACAAAGTTTTGCTAATGCTTCATATGCACAGTGGAATTTCTTATTAGTAGTCAGTTTTAGAATATAAATAAGTGAAAATGAAGGAAAACTTGTAGCAAAGAAAAATCTATAAATTCTGAATTTTTTTGTTATTATTATTATAATAATAATATTTTTATTATTCCAATGCTGTAAAGTTAAACTTTCTATGGTAATAGTTTACGTGAGTTTTTAGAAAAATAACATTTCTTTTATAAGTTACTGTGAATCGTTTTATGCAAAATTATGATGTGAGTTTTTAGAAAAGAAGCAAGCAATAGTAGAAAAAACATACCTGCGGTTTGGTATATTTTCCAATTTCTAACTGTTCTTTGTGGTTATTATAATTTTAATTAAAGGAAAAATACATTTTTTTTTTCTAAGAATTTCATTAAAAATAATTATACATAAATATACCTCATTCAGTTTCGCACAAACTTAAATTGGTAAAAACTTAATAACACACTAAGCTTAAATAAAATATCTTTGATTTGTGTCATTTAAGTTTATGTTTATACAAAATGTATTAATGATTGCAAAAGCTAAAAGCTGTGCTGTGTCATTAATTAATTAATTTACTTAATTGTGGCACCACTGTGCCAATCGAGTGAACTGTATGTGTTACCATTGTTGCTATGCTTTCGAGCCAAGTTTTATGTGGGTTTATTAAAGGCTTCTGGTAGTCCTGGTAGCTGAACAACTGCCCGTTGGCCGTAGTCTGGCTGATTGGCAGCTGAGAAAGTTTATTTTGTTAATGCTGATGCTGGTGGGTTGGTGGATGGCTTAACTATTGACCGTGTGTGTTTGGGGCTTCTGTTTTGGACAGCGTGGCTAATTGAATTTTTTTGTAAATTATATATACATATACTACATTAATTATATATTATATATATGTGCATAAATAAATAGACACAAAACCACTGTGCTGGGTTGCCTACTTCATAAATTGTTATTTGTACATATTGAAATTGTATCGCATAGATACAAGTACTTTAACCTTCACCGAGTTCTGGCAAGTCACATCTATTTATGTAGCTGCCATTAGCGGATAGACTTTGTTGGACTTTCTGGGCAACTTTAAATAGAATCGTTTCCTGCAATTTCGCAGCGAGAAGAAGGAAAAAAAATCAGTCAGCGTTGTCGGAAGTTATTTTTGGGCTACGTGCAGCGGCAACAGCAAATGTTGCAAATTGAAAGAAAAACCCGGCACTCGGCACAGTTCTCAGTTCTGAGTTCCCAGTTCTCAGTTCACAGTTCTCAGTCGAGTCAGAGGTGGCCGCGTTGCACTTGGGGGCGACTCCTGCGACGCCCATATGCTTTTGTCCGTTGCATCTACAAATTTCCTTTTTTCTCCAGCTTCCTAAGCGATTTTCAGCGAATCGCTGTAAGTTTTTCTCTATTTGTGTACAGTTTTTATTTCTTATTTTTGGCCCGGTTTCGTATGTGTGTGCCGCATTTTGTACTTAAACTTGTCTATTTGCTCGTTGTTGTTACTGTTGCCTGTTTATGTTACCAATGTCTCCCTGTCTCTTTTTAAGTTCTCTCTTTCTCTCTCTCTGTTGCCGTTTGTATGCCAAGAGTTGCATTGAAAATGAAAATGTTCGCACAGTTTTCCGCACAGTTGCATTTTCACTATGCAGCTCTGGCGCGGCTCAGTTACTTGATACAGTTTTTCAGTTTTCCCTCCAAGGTCCCCCCTCCCCAACCCTTTTGTTACCTCTTTCCGCTGGCATCTACGCTTCCAGCTTGTTTCTTTTGCCTTTTGATACTCTTTTTTTTTTTTCTATGTCGCCCTCTGCAATGTTTTTCTGCCACAGATGTTTTTGTTGTTATTGTTGTTGCTGTTGCTTTTTTTGTGCTCATCTAGTCAGTCGTGCGCTTTGTGCTCTCTACTTATTTTAAATGCGCTATCTGATTTTTTGTTCGGCTCATGCAGCATTCAAAAGCATGGAGAAAAGAGTTAAAAGTTGAGATTTGCAGATTTTCTGATTCAGATTTCCCCCCAATGTCGATTGGGGCCACAAACGCTCATGCACATGCATAAAGGATATCAAGGATACAAATATGAACAGAGCACTCTATATCTCTATTTCTATTTCTATCTCTTTCTCTATCCCTATCGCTCACTCAACGGAACTTGTGCTGGCCATTAGGGGCAAGATTTTCGCATTTGCGAAATAATTATGACAACAAATTTGTAAGCAACTGAATAGAACATAACGCAATAATGTGATAAGAGATCTTTTTCCCTCTCTCTCTCTCTCTGCCCCTCCCTCTATCTGTCTCTCTCTCTCTCTCATTTGCCCACTCTGCTTTCTCGTCATTTAAGCCAGCAATTAGCTCACAAACATGAAGTTGCATCAATCACATAAAGCAAGCTCGTCTCGGCCAAGGCTCAAATAAAAAAAATGCCATTGATGTTGCAGTTGCCACGCCCCCGCCTCCCATCTGTCCCCTGTCTCTTGGCCATATATTCAGTACACACTCTGGCCACCCTGTTAATCCGGCAAGCGCATTTGCCAGCGTCATTCATGCAGCTAATTTGATTTTTTCCTCTTCAGCCCAGTTGCCTCTTAGAGTTGAATCTCTTGCCGGATATCTCTGGGTATCTCTGGCTCCGAAGAAAATATTTTCATTAGACATTTTGTAAATATGAGCAGCTTTACTTCGCAGATTGCCAGCTCTCTGGCAATGAGAAATCAAGCCAAATGATGAAGGCAGTGGGAGAGAGGGAGACAGGGAGAGAGGGAGAGAGAGGGAACTCCCCATTCATGTTGACTTGACGATGACAAGACTTTGACTATGACGCTGAAATGATTGTCCAATGACTTCATGTTTGCCTGCTTTTCAAAAAAGACAACAACAACAATAACCATGATTACTGAGAAATTTTCAAACGCACACTTAAGTGGGAATACCCTTACTCAAAGCATAATGAATGTCACGAATAGAAAATTAGATTTGGTTTGATTTAATTGGGTTGGAAAAATGTTTAAATGTTTAAAGTACTTTCAAGATTTTTATGATGTATGATGTCAAAAACTTAGATGACTAAAAATTTGTATGACAAATAATAAAAAGTACATAAATTCCGTTAATATTGCTTTTTATTTAATTTGAAATAATATATCTAATTGGTATTTTACATCTATAAATTGCCTTGTCAACTGTATTTTGAAAAAGCTAAATTAAGTAATTTATTCGAAACTATATTGAGGAACAAAAGGCATTCAAAAACTGTCATTCAAGTCAGTTCAAAAATAATTTCAAATTATTGATTAAATGCTGAAGAAAATGTTTAGAAAAATTAAAAAAACATTTATATAACAAATCTTTAAAAATATATTAGAATATTTATTTTTCTGTTAACTAACAGATGTCATATTAAACTAAGACAGAGGTCAATGTTTAGCATAATTTAAGTCATTGTTACCAGTTCTCTAAACTTTTCACAATATCCTAACATACCCAATACTCTAACAACTACAACAAAACTAATTGAAGTGCATCAATGTTTTTCATTGCAGCTCTAACGACACCCAAGGGTGTGTGTGCCTGGGTGTGTGTACGAGTGTGTGTACGAGTGTGGCAAAGGGGTAAGTCTCTAGCTTAAAGGTAGAGTTGTGAATACCCCGAGCTGAAAATAGCTTATCGAGTGCTGTTCCACACCTTGTGCTGAGCTGAGCGCACACAACTTTCAGTTTTACTTTTAATTAGCACGTGGCGGAAGGAGTTGGCAGCAAAGTCCTTGTAAAGGCCAAGTCTTTTCATAATTAAATGAAAATTTTCTGTAATTTTTCGAGCGTAAATACGAAAGGCAATCTCCGCTCCCCCTCCTGATCCCTCTCTCTCTCTCTCTCTGCCTCTTGTTTTGTGTGGGAATATTTTTGAGATTTCGCACATGTTTTGCACTTTGGCGTTGTTCTTACAGATTCGTAAATATTCATTACATTTGTGTATTGTTTTGTTTGTTTATTTTTTTATTCCTTTAACTCTGCTTTTTCATTGAGGACGTTACGCACTTTGAAGATATTTGCATAAAGTTACTGAAAAGTTAGCTTGGTGAAAGTGCTCATAACATTATTTGTTTTGCATTGTTTGTTTGCCCTTTGAAACGGCGTCTGTTGCATTTCTAATTAGGCACGCGAATGACCTTGGGGGCAAGGCATTGTGGCAGGGTGTCACGGTGGCAGGGTGGATGCAAAATGTAAGATTCTGGCCGCCGGCTTATGCATGACTGTGGCATGCTGCATGTGGCACGCTGAGAATGCAGCAGCTGCTTTTGAGTTCAGTTCAACAACTATTGACTCAACAGCTCAGCTCAAATCTGAGCCCTCGGAACAAAGTCGCCATACAAACGGCCGTATTACAGACACTTGGCCAAAAGGAAAAGAAATAGAAGAAGAAGGAGAAGATGGAGCAGAGGACGCTCATCAATGATATTAAGCGAACTTAATCCTTTTACATGCTTCAGTGGTGCGCGCCACACTTCACCACTTCAGCACTTGGTGGTGGCACAACTCGAAGCTTTCATTTTTTGGACTTGCAATAGAGCCGCGACCAGCTTACATACATATGCCTTTGTCTGCTTCATAGTGTGTGTGTGTGTGTGGGTGTGTGTGTGTGTTCATGATCCACAGCCACTCATAACTTTTTCCAAACTTCGCCATCGTTGCCGCCTTTGGTGACTGGCGAATGCGCTTGAAAAACTTTGTACAACTTTAAGCCGCTTACAAGCTTTGCACTCTTAGCACGCGCCACGCCTCCCATACACCACAGCCCCTCTCCTCTCCCCTCCCCTGCCTGCCCTCTGCCTTGTCCACCTTGTTGCTTCCTCTAACTCTTTGTGCAGCGAGTCGTTTGCAGCTCGTGGCATGCATCTTGTGCTTTGGGCCTTTGAGGGCGTCTCGTTGCCCGCTGGTCAAATACTTGCTCATGGATTTCCGACACTTGTCTACGGCTCTGTTTTGGTTTAGTAGTGATGTAAAAATACATGGAAAACCCGACAACTAGACAGCTCAGAAGCTATTTTCAAATACCTTAAATCGAAACTTCATGCATCTATAACTTCGTTAAAACTTAACCGATTTTCTTGCGGAAAGTTAATTTTATCATTGTTTGGCTTTTAAATTGATTCTGGGCAAAATTAAAATTTTAAAATTTGTATTATATTCCTCTAATAATGAACATCCCTCACAGCTAATATTTTTGTTCAATTTTAATTTAGCTAAGTGAAAAAAAAAATACAATTAATTGAATATTTACTGACAAATTGATTTAAAATGGCAAATAAATTATTTAGTTGTTCAGTAAACGGCACTTAAAGACAGTAGAGACTCAAACTCAATAATTTTCACACTTCCAAGAACAGACAACTCTTTGAGTGTGTGGGCTGCCATTGTATGTGTGTGTGTGTGTGTCTATTTGTGTGTGTGTGGTCCAAAAGCAAATTCTACACATGCCGCACATTCTTCGGCAACCTTTTTTCCACTTTGATTTATTGGCATCCTTAGGACAACCGCCTTAAATATTTTGCCAAACCCGCCGAGGACAACGAGAAGAACGAACAGTCCAGAAACTAAATGATGGGGCGTAAATTGACGTAGGAAGGGGGAAGAAGAAAGAGAAAGGGGTTTGTTTGTTGACCGGTTGCACAGCCATTGAGTTCAGTTCGGTTTGGTTTGGGTTGAAGCTGGAGTTGAAGTTGTCCGTTCAAATCACGCTTATTGAATTTCGCTTTAGACTTGGCTTTCTTATTAATAGCCACATGCACCTCTTCATCTTGGCGTAGTTAGAGCCCAATAGCCAAAAAGGGCTAGCATACTGATTGAGCCCACAATGCGCACTGGAGGGGGAATCAAGGAAGGCACGACTAAAAAACATTTTGCTCCGCTGTCAAAAGAAATATTTTAAATCATTTTCACTCGGCATTCGGTTTTGGGCCCATTTCACAATTCTGAAGCAAATCCCGCTGTGGCTCATATATAATAATAATAACAATGTTTGTGAGCGAGGACCGTACAGTGGCTGCCAGATGTGTTTTATTAAACATTTTATGACAAGCAGACAAGCACGCAAAGGGGCTTTTGTTATTTTGCCGTGTGGCTGCCCATTGATTTGGATGTTTCAGCGATTTACTTTTTAGCATTTTTGTTGGGGCAAGTTGAGGAGGCATCATCCCTTTGATGATGGCTTTGAAGTTGCCACTGGCTACGGCATGGAAATATGAGCCATACTTGCGAGCACTTAGTTACTCAGCGGCCAGGACGGATAAGCCGCTCTAAGCTCTGATGCGGGTCATAGTGATAACACATAAACCACCTGACTACAGGAGGGAGTGAGAGGACTGTGTCAGCTTTGCCTCCCTCTTTCTGCCTCTCCCGGCCTCGTTGCCTCACTTAAATTGTCGTCATGCCCGGCCGCAAATTCAGGCAACTTGTTTTGCAATTAAACGTGGCATAAATGCGAACACTGTGTGGCAGCAACAGGTATCTGCCACCACGCACGCATCATGTTGCCTACTTTTAGGCGCGCTGCGTTGCATGTTTTATTTATGAGACGCACGCAGCGCAGTCAACGTCGACGTCAATGATGGCAGCGTTTTAATGCAATAAGCGTAACGGGCCCAAAAAAAGCCTTAAGAAGAAGAAGAAGTGAGCGTTGCACGCACACGACGTTGAAAAGTCATTAAGTACAAATGAGGTTGCCGTTGCCGTTGACTGAAAGCCGGAAAGCCAGGCGAAGGCAGCAGGCAGCATGGGGCATGCAACAAGGCAGCCAAAGGACGACGATAGGAAAGGAGCTCAGGCGACACTGGCAACTGGCAACGGGACCTGGGCGAAAGCCGCAGTTTGCAGTAATTGCACCACGTTTGAGCCCAGCTAACTGCATATTGAGCAATGCCCCACAGCGTGTGTGTGTGTGTGGGTGTGTGTGTGTCTGCCTCTTTGGTTCCTTATCTGTGTGTGTATGTGTGGGTTTGTGTGCAACGCTCAGTTTGCATTATTTATGACAAAGTGAGCCCCGATTAATCCGCACTCAATGGCAAAGGCAACGAGCTAAAAGCCACTTGCAGTCTTAGAAGAGGTTCCCAGCTGGTTCACGGCTTTGAACCAGTTCCGAAATAAGTCCATGTGACAGCTTTTTGACTTAATGAGAGAGCTCGTTCCTATCTAAAGAGACAACTCTACAGAGATTTATTTCGAGACTGCTCTCTCAACTCCTCTGTTCAATAGCAGAGACTTATACTTAGACAGGTCTTGATCAATCCATTATGCATTTAAATAAATTATTAAAATATTAAATATTCAAGAATATTGATTAAAGTTTTCTTGAATTTAAGAAAATTATTGTGCATTCGAAAATTTAATAATTTACAAGTTTAACTTTATAGACTTCGTTTTTTTCACATTTCAAATTGTATGTTTAAAAAGTATATAGCCAATATCTTTAAGAATCAATTTTAAGTCAACGGAATGTTAAACATAAAAGACATTAAAAATATTTTTTGGACATTTTTCATGAAACAAGTGTTTCGAAAGTGGGAAAAGTGTTTTTGAAATTAAGTTAGTGTCAGTTTGTTGATTAATTTTCCAAAATCCAAATTAAATTAACGGCGCTAAGCTTTTCATAAAATGTATTCAACTTTAACAGACTTACTTACTCACCAAATTCTATGATTTTTAAGACTCGTAAACGTATACGAGTATTTTATGAAGTTCCAGCTCATTTGGCAAGTGGTTCAAGTTTCAGCGGAAATGCTGCCCTGCGCAATATTTTCGCAGGCACTGTCATAGGCACAAGCAGCACTCACTGTGCGTGTGCGTGTGTGTGTGTGTGCTTTGGTCTTATTTACTTCATGCAATTTAATATTATACGAGTACTCTCTCCCCCAGCACCTCTTGCCCCTCCAGCGGCTTCTTTTGGCCCGTCGTTAACGTTGTCGTCGATGCGGTTCATTCACTGAAGGCATAAATAATCTGTTGCATGTGTGGGTGACTGTGTGTGTGTGTGTGTGTGTGCGTCTATGTGTGTATGTGTCTTGCCTGCGGCATGTGGTGTTGTCGCATGGTTTCATGCCGCCATTTACTTTATGATAAACCCTATATAATTAAGTTAAATTTGAGCAACACGAACGATAATTTCTTAACGAAAATTCACTTTAACTGCCATTGAAAGTTGCAAACATCTCCATGAAAAGAGAGAGAGAGAGGGAGGGGAAGGAGGGGCTGGTCAAAGCGCGTTCACAATGAAGTTTGCCCAAATCAATTAGGCACCTTTAATGTTAATCGCTTCATATATCAGGGCTTCAACAGGCCGAAAACGACACCCGAAAACAAAAGGCGAAAGCGGTGGGCAGCCAAAAGGGTCGATGACAGGCCGGAAATGGAAATGGAATAAAAAGAAGAGAATAACGAGAAAAGGCCAAAAGCCGCACGCGACGTTTTTCGCGCCGTCCTTTATTAGGGCGTTTTTTGGTCGGGGATAGGGGGGCGTGGCTAATAAAGAAATGCCCACGTGGAACAAAAGGCGTGAAAGCCAACAACTGAATCTGAATCTGAGGCGCAAAGTGTTAGAGTGCGATAAAAAGATTAAAATGCACACACATGCCGACAGCATGGAAAAGGGAAGCGAAGAAGTGGCAGACAAGGAGATACTCACACATATAAAATACAGATATATCTACTGCACAGCGTGTGTGCCTCACTCAAAGCAAAGCAGCCAATTGGTAATAGAAAATCGGATCAGATTAGATTTAATGCGGCGGCGGCTAATTTCTCGACTGATTTTTCATTGGCATAGGAAAGGAAAGTTTAGCTGCGCCTTGGCGCCAACAACACCCCAAAAATTCGCAATCTCGCTCATCTTCCATCTCTCATCTTCCTCCCCTGTCTCTGCTGTCTCCTCTCGCTTCATCCCATCTGCTCTTTAGCCCCAAAACGAGAGCTGTCAGCGGCAATACGCCGGCAATGACAGCTAAACAAATGAGAGACGCGTTCGAGGACTGTGCAAAGGGGGAAGCGGGGCAGGGGCAGGATTGGATTGTATTTGAGATTGGGAGTGGCACTGACAGCAGGCGCGGATGATGTTGCCACCAGACAAACACACACACAAATACACAGTAAAAGATCTATGAGCGCACAGCGTCATCAACATTTCCGCTTCCGGCTGTTTATGCTAAAAGTATGGCGGCTATGTTGATGGCATCACTGACAACACACCATCCTCCTTTAGCTCTCACCCCTCTCCCTCGCACCCTCATCCCCTGAAGCTACCCATCTCTATCTTTTAGCCATCCCGCAGCGCTGTCAGACGCCTTGGTTGCCACATTTCTTCTTCATCTTCGTCTTCTACTTGTTGTTGTTTTTTGGACTTGGCATTTATCTTGTTGTTGCAGGCTACGCAATGTTATGAATGGGCATTTCGGGCCACTGACATGTTATCGATAATACTGATTAATCGAATTTTTTTATATAGGGCGAATAGTGTGCTTTCTGAGAAACTTGTCTCCTTTTGATGAATATTTTATCTCTATGTATTACCGATAACATTTAGAAATCGATTTAAATGTCTAGTTGTATCGTAGAGAAAATATTGTTCAAAAAGTGTTCTTATTCTGTGACAATATGGTAGTATTACTTTAACTCAAATTGGGCGTCATGACAGACTAAAATGTTAGTTAGTTAGTATTTCAAAGCGTATACAATTTCCACTTGGAGGTTACAGTCTTTTCTTAGTCGTATAAATTTTAATTTGGTTTATCCATATGTTATCGATAGCAATATTATCGATTGATGTGTTTAACCGAGTTGTGCAAAAATATGTTCCTACTCAAGATATAATTTTTTTATTCTATTTTTATCGGATTATCGATAAATATTTATAGCTGTACTCTCCCATGGAAGCAAAAGAACTGCCGCCCTACAGGTCATTTGATATGCGACTTAAATCCTTGTACACACAGCACAAGATTTTTATCTTGGCACCCAAACACCCACGGCTACACTCAGCGACTTATCCACACACACACACATGTGACACAAGCATATATATGTATAAGGATAAACTTGAATGTATTTTGTATATCCTAATTATGCTTCAGCTCCCCGGCCCATCACGTCATGCTGCGTTTCCGGCCAAGATTTCGCCATGGACCAGGGAGATGAGCGTGGACTCGTGTTGGTTTCATTTACAACATGATGACAAACAACATAAATAATTACACACACGTTGTTGTTGTACTTGTTGTTGTGTCGCATATTTTTGATATTTAATTTTCATATTTTGTTATCAACCTTCGCATCGGAGCTAAGTAAGGAAAAGAAAAGGAATGAAGAGTGCAGGAAATAGGAGAGATGAACCTGAGCTGATGTGTGTGTGTATGTAAGAGAGGGAGAGAGAGAGTGAAGAGAAGCTCGTCTCATCTGTTATTGCCTTTGCTTTCCTTTTGACTGGTCTTTATGATGCTTTTTGGCCATCTTTAAATATTTATGAGCACGGAAATTCGCTGGAATTGCGGCAGAAATTGCTCACTCGAGTTGCCGAATGTGTTGCAGCATCTACAGCTAATTGAAACCTTTAATGTCAATGGCAATCAAATCAAAAGTGTACATACTATACAGTCGTTGCTTTCATAGCACATGTCAATCAATTTTTTCTTTTTCTCTCTTTTTTTGTGAAGCAACGCGAAGCGACATTCCATAGTGCATATTTCAATGCACAGGACAAAGCAGGCAGGACACGTGGCCAGAACACAGAAACTGAAGTTATGGCTAACAACTTTTGCTTCACTTTTTTTGGCCAACGGCTTTAGACGGCGAGCTGTGGAATTGTATTGGCCAATGGGCAAAGCTTTCATCCAATTCAATGTGCGCCTTTTGCTTCTGCCTTTCGCCAGTTTTCCTCGTTGATCCTAATGTGCTGCCTGTCAGAGCCTGTCTGCATCAGAATGGACTCTCTCTCTCTCTCCTTCTTGCTCTTGCTCTCTATCTCTGCCTAGCTCCCTCTTTCTGTCACTATCTCTGTCTGTTTTAGCGGCTATTTCGGGGATTAATGTCAATGTGAAAGGATTTTTTTCTTACTCGCATGCATTATGTCTACTTCCAGTTTCCCCCACTCACATTCTCACACCTTCGCTCAGTACACTGAGTGAAAAACATTAAACAAAATTGTAGTTAACCGAATTAAATACAGTTGAACTTGAATGTGCAACCATGGCGAAGGAGGAACCTATGATGGACGGCCCGAAGCGCATGCAGAACGAGCTAAAACTGATGCTGGGCCTAAAGGAGCTGAAGCAGCTGCAATTGCTGGAGCCCGAAAAGGACAACATCTTCAAGTGGAATGCCCTGCTAATGCCCAACACGCCACCCTTTGATAAGGGCGCCTTCAAGCTGGAAATTGACTTTCCCAAGGATTATCCATTTAAGCCACCGCGTCTGCACATCAACACCAAAATCTATCATCCCAATGTGAATGATCGTGGTCAGGTTTGTCTGCCCATTTTGGAAATCGAACATTGGATTCCCACCTCACGCATGGACACCATTTTGAATGTGCTGCTGGCCACCATCAATGATCCACAGCCGGATAATCCGTACGTTCCGGATATTGCCAGTCAATTTGTGAACGATCGCAAGAAATTCTACAGCATTGCCGATGCCTGGGTGACCAGATACAGCGATCGTCGGCCCACGGATCGCGAATTGGCCAGAATAGCGAAACGCAAGAAAAAGGCAGCTCAGCGTTAAATATTAATAAACTCTGGAATTTTTCTCAGTTTAGATACAGTTTTGAGTTTCAGTTGCTTTTGAATTTGCTGGCGTGACTTTAAGGCAGCTCGAATGCTCAGTGTCCCTGACATATGACAGTCTAATTGGCAGCACGGGCAAATAAGCAAATAGGCGTCCAAGATGCGATGCTTCCAGTTACAGCGATAGCTTCTCTGCCTCTTCCTCCTCCCCCTCTTTAAGCCAGCTGTGAGATAAATCATTTGACTCAAAACGGCTGCCTGGAGCGCACAGCGGGCAGCGGGAGCAAGGTCCCTCTCTGGCATTAGCTCCATCCTCATCCTCATCGTCGTCATCGTCGTCGTCGTCGTCATTGTCATTGTCAGCGGCATCATCAGCATCAGCTTCAGCTTCAGCTTCAGCACATCCTCATTCTCATCTTTATCCTCCTACACATCCTCATGCTCATTCCCAGACCGCTGCTGTAGTTAGTTTTAGTTGTTGCTGTATCTTTCTTCTCTTCATACCCTGCTCACATTGAATGAGGTATTATAGATTGACGCTAATGTATGTCACAGCCAGAAGGAGGAAAAGTTGCTTCAAAATGTAGTTGCATATTCGTGTCTAATCCTAGTTAATGGTAAAGCATATTAGGTTGTGTTTGTTTATTTTTGTTTCATTAGCATTTATTAGTTTAATTCTAGTGAAAAAGTCATTTACGCTCAAGAGCAAGTCATCGCATGCAGGATAGTTAACTTGTGATTGTTTACAGGGTATCTTGAAGTCGTTTCCACTCGAATGTTGTGCTCTTAGCTCTTTTATAGTTGCGCTTTAGATACTTGGGAGCAGCTCCATCCACGCACGCGTCATGGCCATATAAATTTTCTGCAATGAATGAATCAACTTTACGAACTTGGACACATGCGGACCTCGTTTATGGCCCACCCACAGGCCCAATCTCTCTGGCCTGGCTTTAATGTTAGTAGTTCAGCAGAAGAGACTGTGTGTGTATGTTCAGTAAGTATCTGTGAGTGTGTGTGTTGGAATAGTTGACTTGATATGGGAGACTGAGTGACGGTTCCAACTTTAGCTTGTCAACGACATGTACTGCGATGCCACCATAATTACACACACACACTCACACACACACACACACACATAGGGACAGTTACAGTTAGCAGTCACAGTGAGCACCAAAGATATTTGTATCTGATTTCTTTTTGGATTTAGTGCTGAGCACGCCCCGCAGGCAGAAAAAGAGAGAAAGAGAGAGAGAGAGAGAGGGAAGGAGGGAAAGAGAGAGAGAGCTTAGTGCTCGTGCTGTCCAGGGCAACCATTGTCAAGATGAAAGATGGATTACCATGGCATCACTACCCTACCCCCCCTCTCAGCAAGCAAGCAGCCCCCTGAGTGGGCGTGGCAGTAGTGGGGGATGGGGGAGGGGGTAGGCGTGCTTGTGTCTTGTTAAAACTGCCTGTCTGATTATTATCACCTTTTTGGCCAAATGGCGCTGCAGTCATTGACACCAGCTTTTGGCTAGTGCCGCCACGCCCACTTGCTACGCCCACTTGCCAGTGGCAGCCGTGCAACTTTTTGTGGCACAATTCAAATGGCAGCCAAATGAATCGCAGTTTTTGATTAGCAGCAAAAGCAACTGCAGGCAGCTCTCTCCCCCTCTCTCCTAGTGGTTGCTTTGGCAACCCACTCTCTCTCCCTGTCTCTCTCTCTCGCACTCAGTCTGTCTCTTTCTTGCCACTTTTGGTGGCATAACTCATTAGCGCCTAATTACAGTTGGTGGCTGTTTTAAATTAGTTTCTAGCCGCCTGCCAAATATCCTTGCAATTTTCCTGATTACATTTCACATTTTTCCGAAAAGTGATCAAAACACGTTTGCTCTCCAAGTTCAGTTAACTAATTAACGTCTTGTTTGCAAAATAATTTAATAACAAGCTTTTTTATGCAACAACTCTCTCTCTTTCTCTTTCTCTTTTTCTCGCAGCTATTGACCAGAGTGCAAAGAGCAGTTAATCCATCAATTAGTCTTGCAATTTGCCCCAGAGTCACGCTCTCTGCACTTTTCTTGTAATCTGTTTAATCTACGGTTAAAACCGAGCCGTAATCAAAACTTAAATGCTCCGATTTTTCTCATTTACGCTACATAATCCCAAATATTGATTTTCATTCAAATACGTTTATTATTATTATTATATATTTATCATCAGCTTCATCATCGCCATCGTCATTATTATTGAGGCCACAATTTACGACCTACATAAAACAATGCAGCTTATAAACTGCATAATATAAACATATTAATTTATGTATGAGCTTGTTTGTATAATAACTGGCCAAAAGTGAGTGTTCTCAACAGGTTGATAACCTGTAATCAGATTAGATTCAAGTCAGGAACTATATTCAAAATATCACTGTTTTACTTATTAACTATTTAATTTAAGCCTATTACCTAATTTTGATTTATAAATTTCAGAACTAAAGTTATTCCTTAACTTTGATAAAAAATAAAAGTAATAAATTTAATGTAATCATTTTTAGTTATTATCATGCATATTTCTCAGAATTCTTGCTTTTTGAAACAATTTTGATTAATTTTAGATCAAAAACACTAAAAACATCTTCAATTTGTAAAAATTTTACTATACCCTTGATGTGATCAGTCACATTACAGGGTATTACTAACACAAACATAAATAATAGGCACAAACTGTAAAATCATATGAACTCAATCGTTGCTTACAAGCAAATAAACTGGCCATGGAGATAGTTAACGTGATTAAAATGAGAAATGAGAAATGTTGTTGTTTTTGTCATTGTGGTTGTTGTTGTTGCTGTGCAAACCAATAAAATCAATTAAAAGGCACTCAACATGCAAACAATTATATGCAAATTCATTTGTACACGATTTCACACACACACACACACAACACGCACTCACACTAAGATTCTGAGTCAAGGAAAAGTCAAAGCGTGCTGCAAACGATTTTGTGCTCTTATTTGCATACAAAAAAAAAAAACAAACAGAAATAGCTGCAAATAAATAAATACGCGGGCAAGGCGGCCAGGCGACAGCCCTAGCCCAAAAGTGTTGCCACCCCAAAAAGAGCGCTACGAAAGGGCAAAATCAAAGGCCATCAAAGGCAACAGACTGAAAGCTGAAAGCAGTTGCAATCTGTAACTGAACCTGTTGCGCGCCACAACAGAAACACGAAACAAACAGCAACAACAACGATAACAATAATGAAAACAACAGGAACAACAACAAAAGAACAAAATGAAAAAGTTTAAGCCAGGCGAACGAATGCTTTAAAGCGACAACGGCAACAATTGCGAAACACACGGAAATGAAACATGGTCCCGGGTCATCAGATGAACGAAGAGCACTTTAATTGAATTGAATTGAAACATGCCTTTCAATTTAAAGGCAAGAGCAACACCAAAGAGAGCATTGAGAGCGTACGTTGCGCAGCCGTAAAGCGAAATTGGAATAGGCAAACAACAGGAAACTGAAAGCGAAACGCAAAGCAAGCAACAGTTAAGAGTCCTAGTTGATAAACTGTTCTGGAGCTAAAAATAATTTCAGAGAGAGAAAGAAACGAACTAAAATGAAACGTTTAACATCTCAATTGTGGGGCGGGGGTGGGCAGCTCGTTGGAGCAGCGCAGCAGAGTGTCAGTCCATTTCATTCCGTTTCGTTTTACGCATTTTACTGTGTCGCACTCTCTTTGCGTGCGCTCTTTGCATTATTTAAAGGCAGCCAGCACACAGAATGTATAACTCCCACTCAGTCTTTGTGCTAGCGTAACTCGTACACATGCTCGCTTTCTCACCCTCTCTCTCTTTCGGTTGCTTCGCTTGGACAGCCGAAGACAAACGTTGGCTGTTCGTGTGACATCGTTGCGTGCAGCAAATTTGTACGAGCACTCGTATCTGATAGATACTTGGCAAGCAGCAGGCAAACAATCAGTTCGTATTTAACATTCGTCGTGCATGCAACGGTGGCACTCCAGCTGCGCTTTCGCTTGCCCCAAAACGTTGAGACGTGCAACAAACGCCATCATTAGTCTTCGTTAGGCGGTCTTTGTGTCAACAACGTGTTGCTCCACAAAAATACAAATAAAAATACAAATTTGTTATCCTCCGAGTGTCGTTTTCTCCGTGCGTGCGACTCGTAAATCTTTGATATAAACAGAAAGAGAAATAGAAACAGAGTCTGAGCTAAAACCGAGAATTTATGGGAAAAGTAACAGATACGTGAGTTGAACAAAGTGTTGCCTGCTTCGGGGCGTCCAATGCAAAAAAGTGCCAACAGTTTGTGCAACAAGTTAACAACTTTAAAGTGTGCCATTACTAAATAATAAAACAACATCATCCAAGACTCAACTGAAGTGGCCGAAAAGCCGGATTAATTTTTGGCCAAGTGAAACGAGAGATAAAAAGTATCTTATCATCGTCCTCATCATCTTCAACCGCATAGCAAGTAAGTTCTTCATGCGAAAGTTAAATAAATAGCAAAAACAAAAAAAAGTTCAATATTTGTGCTGCCTGGTTTTTTTGGCGCATTACGGCCAAGTTAGGCTTTCTGGGTCAATGGACGGCAGCGCATGCAAATAATGCAAACAATGTGGAAAGTGCGCGGAAAATGAGAATGAAATAACCAAAAGTCTCTAGATACTAGTATAACGCCCCTAAATAGCCCGCCAGTTACAAACTTGGCTCAAACAAAAAGTAAACAAACAGACGGACAAACAAACAAACAAAACTGAAATGAAATGAAAGCGGCAAACAGATCTTACGGGGAAAATTCTTGGAAAATGAAATGAAAAATAATTCAGCGTGTTGTTTTGAGTTCTATTCAGTTTTTTTGGTTTTGTTGTGCTTTAAAAAGTTCTTTCAGCAAATTAACTTTGGCTAAATTCAATTTGGTAAATCCAAAAAAAAAGGAAATGGAATGAAAATAGATTCTGAAAGAAGTCGACACTAGAGACGAGGCATAAATGTAATTTAATGTGATCCCAAGTGGCATCCACTGACAAATTACTTAAATTCCGTTTTTAAAACTGTACATTAAGCATGGAACCTTGAACCTTAACCCGTAACAGAAACAGCATGAGAGAACAGAGAAACCTCAATATAATAGACTGCGTATGTGAAATGCTAGGAGCCAAAAACTAAATCACTGTCATTGTGGTCAGAGATTCACAAGCCACACACAGACAGAGACAGCAAAAGAGAGAGAGGGACAATGGGATAGAGTGTGTGAGAGGGAGAGTGAATCACAGTAGCTGCTGGCAAACTATTGTTAGGCAATGATTTGCAATTTGTTTGAAAAATGCATTTACAACCGCAGAGACAAACAGAAGCAGACCAAACTGTTGCCTCCCGCCTCCTCTTCGCTTCTTGCCACACCCACACACACACACACACACACACACACTGACTGAGCTTAGTCGTGTGCAAATAAAAGCCATAAACAAACGCAGCTTGCACAGATACAGATACATATATAAAGTCGTAGATACTTTTGCAAACTTCTCACTCGAACAACGAACTCGAAAGCGAAAGGGAAAGCAAAAGCAAAAGCGAAAGAGACATAAAGACAAATTGCATGAGAAAATGCTAAATGCAACCGCAACGTCAACCGTCAATTGCTGGGCAAAATGGCCACGCCTCCCATTTTAAGGCGAACTCATCAGCAAAGTCGCGGCAATTCTTAAGCTAAAACTGCTTTTAGCGTGTTCCACTTACAGTTACTAACCCCCCCTGCTCCTTTTCCCACTTGTGTTGCATGCAGCACTTTTCGCTGTCGTTTGTAGTAGTCGTATTTGCTGCCACGCCCACCTACTCCCACTAGTTCTTCACTACATTTGCCACTTCACTTATCCAACTGCAGCTGCATTGAATTGCTTGCAATTACAAGTGAAATGCAAAATGTGTGCCAAAGTATCTGAAAGATACTTGATGGCAGCTGCAGTTGAATCTAAAGACGCTTCCTTGAAATGATATGTCTGAGCTGCCAATATTCATGTTGCCAATTTGCTGAAAATTATGCACTTGGCCAAGATTAGAAAACCAAAAAGTCATAATATAAATAATATTTTAAGTAGTGAAAAAGTCGTGAAAAGTATCACGCCAAATTGTGTTTAAATTTAAATTATAAATGTATATGTTCTAAATAATTGTCTGGTTTAATTTATGGTTCAATTACTTAAGCGGAAACTGAAAGTAGCTTATTTAAATAACAATAAATATAATGTGCAAATAAAACAGTTAATATAAATTTCTGTGTGCGTGTTTAAAATTAAAACATTTTAATTTAGCATGTCAACAATTTTGAATAAATTCGGTGAAATTAATGGGGAAATTATTCAAGCCGAAAATGAAAGTAAAGATTAAAAAAGTTAGTCAGTATTTTGATATTTAAGATGAAATATTAAAATTTATTATTGAATAAAAAAGTGAAAAGTAAAATATGAAAATTGAAAATATCAGTTTATTATGCTAAAATGAACAGAGAACAGACAAAACAATATATAACTTTGAGTGCTGAATAATTAAGGAAAAATTACGTATAAAATATCTTCATAAATTGCAACTTTTGTTGAAATCCACGTGACACATTTTGTGGCATGTTTTGCCTAAATAAACGCTCGAAATTTTGCAATTTGTCTTGCTGAACGAAAGTTAATTCAATTGTTGCTTAAACTTTGGACAGCTTGCGGCTTGTGCTGCAACAATGCTGACAAAAGAATTGCCAGTCAATTGACGCATTTAGCTGGCAGGGAAGCAGGGTAAGGAGGGAAAATCGATGAAGGTTGAAGGCCCCTTTGGGTCGGGCTGCCAATTAACATGTCCATCGATTGTAATTGCCGCCAAAGTCGACTCGAGTGCCGGAAGTTATTGGTCGTGCTTGCGAAATGCTTTTCCGGCAGCTGCAACTTCAATTTCAGTTTCAGTCGATGCCCCCAAACTTCAACTACAACTTCCACATCAACTTCAAGCGGCAAAGCGACAGCGGCAGCAAAAAGTTTTCCTCCACGCGATTGTTGCTGACATGCTGCAGGCCGCAGGTTTTTCCGAGCAGGCAACAGTTTAGCTGGAATCAATTAAATTTTGTGATTTGCCCCGGCCAATTATCGTACATATAGTAAAGAGAAGGATTAGGAATGAGTTATGGAAGCATTATCTAAAATCTGAACGCCACACAAATGAAATGTCACGCAAGCAAATGTGAAATGTGAGACAATCAACGAAAAACAGAGAAGAAAAAAAGAAGAGAATTGTGAAAATTCCAAAGTGTGCCCGAGGAGCGGCCAGGAAGCTATTAAATCTACATAAAATTGCAGAAAACTTGGCATGTTCAGCAATTACAACTCAATGCCAAACAAGTGGATGAAAGGGGGAGGTAGTGGAAGAGGGGAAGAGAGGAAGCTTGGCGCACCTTTCCAACTGACATGCTCATCTGAATGCGAATTCCAAACATGTTGTGGTCGTTGTAGATTTTGTTGTTGTTGTTGCAGTTGTTGCTGTTGTTGGTGGTGCAACTTAAGAGCTGTTTGAAAATTGCACTTGCCATGCAGCCAGCTGAAAAGAGGCAGAAACAGGCAGCCGCCCATTTTTAGCCGCGAAGTGGGCGTGTGAAAAAGAATTAAAGTCAAGTGAGCGCACTGAGACTGAATACATAAAACGAGGCAGTGTGTGGTGTGTTATGGGTGGGCGTGGTTGCATATATACAACAGAGCAACAACGACAACAACAACACTCGCCACGTCAACGTCAACGACAACGAAAAAGAAAAGCCGGAAAAATGCCCAAGTTGTTTGGTTGGCCACACACAATGGACGAGGCACAAGCAGCAGGATGAGGATGAGGAGCTGTGAGTAGGATCACAGGCAGGCAGTCCTGGCAGGGTCCTGCCAAGTGCAGGATGTAGGAGCTTGTACACTGCTATTTGCCATTTTTTCTACGAGGTATAATTTTCGGCGCGACATTTGACGCGACAGGCAGTCGAGCAACTAAAAAGCGACCCTCAACCTCAACCTCAACCAAACGAAAGGAAACGAAACGAGCCTGCGAGGTGAAATGTCAAGAATTTTTACATGAAATATTTGAAAAAAGCAGCAGGAGAAAATGGAAATGAGAGAGGGAGAGAGAAAAAGTGTGAGTTAAACTTTTGAAGGAGCAATTAATTTAACATCTCTCAAAATTAAAGCTAAACGATGTCTACACATTTTATGGCATTTAATGTAGCACATGTTCAGCTCTTGGCTCGAAGAACTCAACTGCTAAGTTGGCCAACATGTCTTGCAACGCTTTGGGCCACATCAAAGCGAAATTCCTGGTAGAATCAGCAGAAGAGTCCTGAACTGCGGGCCATGAGAATGAGTGAGAATGGAATATTTTTGGTGGAAGACAAACAAAAATAATTCCTGGCTAGCCAACAAATGCCGCAGGGCCAAGAGTGTGTCTAGGCCAAGTTAAGATGAACGTTGCAAAATTAATTAGCATAGAAAACACACATAGAGGGTAAGAGAGCGAGAGAGAGGGAAAGAGGGGAAGAGAGAGAAAGTAAAATTGGTTTTGTTAAACAAGTGCAAATACGAGTACGAAATGGGAAATGGAAAAGCAGAAAGATAAGCAATGGGGTCAAAGGGTCAGGAAATGTGAATTGAATAAATTGATAGCATATCTGCTAAAAACGAATGAATATTTAGCAGATATATATTCAAATAGCTAAACATTTCAGCATTTTCAGTTTGCATTACAAATTCCAATTCCAATGTAATTGAAATCCGAATCAAAATTCAAAACCAAAGAAGGAATCCATATCTAAAAACCTCATTTAGTTATGTAAACGCATCGATTGAGCCCGCGGAGCGGCATTTATTTATTATTTGGCCCAACATCAGTTTAATTATGATTAAAATTTTGAGCTGACAAGGAGGAAAACGGAGAGAACGTTTTTCAAGTCAAGAGACAGAGTCAAAATCAAAACGTTGCCCACAGGGATCAAAAATCCTTTCAATTTCCGCTCGACGCGAAACGTAAAACGACAGACAAACCCTTACCGTTAGTTTAATTTGTCAGATTAGTAAACAAATGAAAATTAATTGAAGCAAACTGAAAAACTTAACCTCGGGCACAAAACCGAAACCAGTTTGGGCGAAAAACTTTTGTTGTAGCCTTAGATAAACGCTTGTCGTCGAGAACTCAGTCTGTCTCCGTCTCTCTCTGTCTCTGCCTTTATCAGTCTGTCTTTTTCTCTGTGTGTTGTTGAAAGGTAGCAGAGAATTGTTGTAGAACTTTGCTGTGCGTCAAACGGGGCGTATGCGCAATGTCTTCATTGAGGTTTCATCGAAATATAAAAGCAAAGCAGATGTGATTAACTTAATTGTTTGCCGTAATCTTCGATTTGCGGCACTTTAGCCGCCATCACGAACTGCTTGCCACTGACACACACACACACACACCCACACACACACACTCATATCTGTGTCCTTGCCCCAGTAAATAATGATTAACCGCGCTAGTTGAAGGTCTAAGCGCATTTTAATGGCATTGACCACGTTCGGTTCAATGCGGGCTGCCAACGAAAAGGGAGAGAAAGTAAGTGAAAGAGAGAGAGCGAGAGATAATCAGAAGGGGAGGAAAAGAACAAAAGCGCGTTGTCAGCGGCTTAAACGTTATAACAACGAAAGGCTACAACAAAGCAAACAACGGAAAAAATGAAAGCAATGCAAAGCAAAACAAAACAATCGAAAATTATAAAATAACAAAAGGCGTCTCGGAAATCGATTGGACAAAATCTTTTTATGAATGCTTCGCCGCGAGGATCATCAGACACACACACACACACAGATACCAACAGTCAGTGAGAGCGATTGTCCTTTTTGGTGTACGCGTCACGTAATGTCAATAAAAAAATAATAATAAGACACAATAAATTTTTACCTTTAACGAGTGTCGAGCTCTGAGTCTGAGGCCAAAGGGGTGAGAAGCCAGATACCCAGGCTCACAAGCAGGACAAGTAGGGCAGGATGGAGAAGGGGGAGGGACGCAGGACATGCGTGCCACAGCGTGTCCGTGCTCTCCTTGCTCCGCTTTCGCTTTTGTGTAAATGTAATGCGCGCCATGCTTGAAATATATAAAAAAGAAAATAAACACGAGTCTGCCAAAGGCAGAGAAAATGTATATATAGGGAGAGGGGTGTAGAAAGAGGGGGTGTAGGGGTGGGTAGAAGGAGGGGGAGTTGTAGGGTAGCAAAAGGCTGCAAAGCAAACAAAGGCAATGACACGAAACGACGAAGACGACAACAATAACAACAACGACAATAACAACAATCAGCAAACAAATAAAAGGCGCAACAATTGCAGAGGGAATGCCATCGGGCAGGAGAATGTGACTTGGGGGGACTGTACTTTATGGGTACCACCCCCCCAAGCAAACCCCTCCTCATGATTATACTACTATACTGCGGACATTTGCCAAGTGCGTGTGTAATTGAAACTAGGCGCCCTTATGGATCTTGTGCTCATTTGTAGAACGATTCTTGAAGCCGGCAAGAAAACTGAACTGAGCTGAAAGATATGCACATTAGGGTTACCGTACGCGCTGATTGCCAAAGCAGACCATAAATCTAATGGAAATAACAATTAGTTCAATGTCAATAAGGAAAAATATAAAATTAACTTAAAGATCTCCACTAGCAGAAATCTTTTAGAGTTTATGCAATTTTCATTACTTTAACTCGATCTATTTTTTGACTATCAATCGAGTTTATTCAGTCGATTTTCAGTAAGTTGTAACTGAAGTTCATTCATCGCAGTTCATTTTATGAAAAAAAGTATTGATTAAATGCTTAAACTTAAGATTGAGGATTTTGAAATCAAAATCGATATTTTGAAGCAAAAAATAATTTTAACGATATTAATTAAACTTAAGTGTAATTTGGTTTCTACAATTACGTTTCCTTATAAATTTGATTTGCTTTGACAGTTTAGATCTAAGCTCTTAGGTCGAACTGCGAGAATGGTTATTTGTTAATTAAATTAAATTAAATAAATACATTAATAATGGCTGCCTGTTAAAAGCGCAGCTCTAGTTGAATGGAAGCACTCAGCTTGGACAATTTAGCAGTTGGTAAAAAGCGTAATGCAATCCAGCAATAATGTCCACTCGAAATATGAAGCACTCTAAAGCTATCCCCAGTGACTTGACCCGCATTGTAGCTGCAATAAAGCAAAAGCGAGGGGCAGGGGGAGGGGAGAGAGACGCTGCAACTTCAGCTGCTCCACAGGTCAGCGCACTTGCTTCAAATGCTAATTCAAGCGTCCAGTTTTCAGCTGCCCCCTGGCCCCCCTTACCCCCCTCTCCTTTGCCTGCTGCCGTCTCGAGTTTGTCGGACCACCGCCCATTACCACTTGGCGGGGGCGGGGTCGATGCATTTTTTGAGCCAGAGCTGTTTGGCCAGTTTACTTTACCTAATTCCAAAACGTCTAGACGCGGAGCTGAAGCTGCGTAGCTTTTTTCAGCGAGTTTGTCTTTTGGCTGTGCCACAACAAAATGCCCTGGAAGAGGGGGAAGGGGCAGTCGACTGCAGCGGATAAATATGCAAAAGAAAAAACACAATGTTTGTAAAAAGGACTACAGACAATTTGCCTTTAAATAGAGCGTGGCACTTCAAACAAGCGAAACCGACGGGGCGCTGCTGGGGGCAGGGAATTTATAAGGGTAAGGGGTAGGGGTAGGAGTACAAGTAGGGGTTGGGGCTGGAGGTGGGTGGGAAAACAACACGTCAAAAAATAATAAAAAAAAAACTGAAAGAAAAACATGATAACAGCAAAAAAAGGGAGAAAGAGACGCCGACAGTGAGTGAGCCAGCAAAGCAAAGGGAATGTTAAAAATAAATAAATAAGAGCAAGAAGAAGAAGAAAAACGATGAAGGGAAAAAAGGAAATCAAGAAAATGAAAAGAAAATAATATAACGAGCGCATATTAAAGTGGGTTTATTTATTTTGCGCTCGACGCTCGCTGAACGCAGCACACGGATCAGAAGCAGCAGCAAAACAAACGATTCCCTGTCCTCCACCTCCACCTTCACTTCACTTACACTCAACCCCTCCCACTCTGCACTCTCCACTCCCTGCCCCGCCCTTGAACTCTCCTGCAACAGTCCAAGCAATGCGAATACTACGAATGCGGATGCGTCTCTCGGTTCCCCTTTGTGAGTGCTTTGTGTTTATTAAAAAATAATTTCCATGCTCAACTTGGCACACACACAGTCTAAGCCCCTTCTTAAGAGTATGTGTGTGTGTGTGTGTCAGTGTGTGTCTACAGGCTATCAACAGTTTACATTCTCGAGATTGCGACAAGGACATTTGAAACAATAAGCCTCGAAGCTGTCGCCAGTGTACAAATTCAAATTCAAATTCAATAATACGAAATACTTTGCACAGTTGGGCAACTCTGGAGGGGATGGGTTACTGGCCGGGTGCGCGACAGGCGACAACACTAAATAATTCAGCAGGCCGAGAGAGAGAAAAAGAGAAAAAAGGTAAATCTGTGATTTTAATGCGTTTGCCAACTGTAAACATAAACCCGAAATATTACAAAACTTGTGCAAACACAGCACAATAAAAAAAGCAACAAAAAATAAGAACAACCAAGAAGAGAAGAATATACAAAAAAAAAGAACAGAGCAAATGGTAAAAGGAAATGAATGCGAATGCCAAATGCGCGTATGTCAATTTAATGGGCGGAAATTTTGCCCGACTGAAAAGTGAAATGTAGTGTGATATAAGGTGGGGTGTGGTGAGGTGTGATATGGTGTGGAGAGGTGTGCTGTGATGTGGTGCGCTGTTGCCACAAGATGCTGCACTAACAACAAACGCCAACAAACGGCGACTTGTTGTCATATATATATATATTTTTTTGTGGGTGGTTTTTGTGAAATATGAAATATTTATATGAGTATTTTCATTTATGGTGCGTAACAAATGTGCGCAAAGAATAATATCAGAGAGTCGCACAGAGAAAACAAAGGTGAAGGACATGGCAGACAGGACGACAGGACGCCAGGACGAGTCTGTGCGGCAGGTGCGTGCAGAGTGGCCATCATTATGATCATCATTGCCTTGAAGCACGCTACCCCACCTCCCACCACCAACAACACTCCCCCTCTCTCTATCTCGCTCTCTGCCCCACTTGAAACTTTCGTCATAAATACACAGGGAGAGCGTTTTTCAAGCTTCTGTTTTTTCAGTTTTCTGTGTTTTTTGTTCTTTTTTTTTTTTGGTTTTTTACTGTTGCTTTGTTCGGCAAAATTATTATATTTTAATTACACATGCGTTGGCAGTCCTGGCTGGGCCAAGGCGAAAGTAAACAACAAGAACAGCAACAACAAAATGTAAACGAAAATGGCGTGAAAAATCAGTTTCATGGCTTTTATGCTGCTGTTTATTGTTGTAAATGAGACTCTAGCTGGGTGGGGCAGTATATGTGTATGTGTGTGTGTATGTTAAAACCACTCATAGATGTAGGTGGGTGTGTGTGCAACACGGAAGTTGTTATGGCCATTTAGCATAGCACTTTTAATGGCCAGCTGACGACACGAGCAACAAATTTAAGCGCCCAAAATGTAAACAAAAATGTGACCAGCATATTGTTTTTGTTTTTTTTGCTATTGTTGTTGTTGTTGCTGCTCCTTTTGCCCGATTTCTCTGGCTAATTAATATTAGCGGCTGTTGCCTGCTATTCGAGTTGGTAATGGGCCAACTGCCTTAGTTCCTTCCAATACCACAAGTTTATTACATAATTACATTAACGCCAATTGACACATTCGGGAAGCTCAGAAGAGAGAGAGGGAGAGATAAGAGATAGAGATAGAAATGCGTTGGTTTGTGTGAATTGGTAAATGTCTGGTATTTTGAGTCTTGAGCGCGAATTAGTTGGTAGTTTGTGCTATTTTAATGAAATATTTGGGTCAATTTGGCACATTAACTGACGATGGTTTCAAGTTGAAGGATCAATTTAAAAGAATTGACAATACAGAAAAAAAATTTAAAAAGAAAAAGTTTTGGCCTTATTATACATTTTACTATGTTTTAAAGTCTATAATTGAATATCAGCTTGTTTTTAAAACAAACCATCTCTAAAATTGTTATGATTTTACGATTAAAATATCAGAAGACACAAATTTAAGAATTTTTTACTTATTGTTTACAATTTCGGCTTGATTTTGAAATAGTGACAAAATTATAAAGTTATAATCGAATATTCTCTGAGATTTTATGGATTTTTTATTAAAAGAAATAGCAAAGTAATAGTTCCTTAATTTTATTTTATTATTTTTTTTTTTTAATTATTTTGGCAGACAACAAATATTCTTTTTATTAATATGAAAATCATTTAAGCACAAAACAAAACCCTTTGTAAATTGTTAATCCCAACTGCGTGGCAGTGGCATCAGTAAACCAGTGTTATCAACAGGTTAATTGCACAGTTGAGAAAACTTTGTTGTTGCCTGTTGGTTTTTGAGGCACGTTCTATCAAAGATTTTCTCATTTCAAATCAAGTAAAAGTTGCGCGTACTTGTTGAAGCGCACAAAATGATCTGATTACATTGGCAGCAGACAAACGCCACTCAATTTATGGTTAAGTGGTGGCAACTCTGGGCGCCAGCAACTCTCTGCCAGCAGCAGCGTCTGTCAAAGGTTAAGTCGCCTGACATATGCCCGCGGCCGCGTCCTCATCCTCATCCTTATCAACAGGAGCAGCGACGGAGGCAGCGACAGCGACAGCGACGGAGGCAGCACTCAATATTAAGAAATAACAAGTTGCTGGGGGCAAATGTGGAGAATGCACGACAGATATTCAGCTTCAGCTTCAACTTTAGCTCCTGTCGCCTTTGCTTTGGGCTCTCCAATGTAAACAAGTGAAACAGAAACAAATATTTAACAGTGTGTGTGTGTGTGTGTGTATCGAGCAGCCACAACATTCTCTTCCAACCTCCTTCCGACACGGCAGCCCTCGTCATTGCCGTGCATCCACCCGCCGGCAACTTGTAAACTTTTCCGCAACGCTTATTGTCGACTTGCAGGCTGCTTGGGGCTGCTGCTTCTGTGTCTGTTGCTTCTGCTTCTGCTTCTGTTGCTTCTGTTGCTCCAATGTCGCTTATTTGTCGCAGCAGTCGAGCTCAAAGCTTTGGCTTGTTACACTTTATGAAATCAGCCCCCTATCGAGTCCCCTCTCTGTGCTTCTCACAAGTGTTAATGTTTGTCTTGGCGGCGACTCATAAACTCGGAAACTGGAAAGCGAGCAGCAAGCAGCGAGAAAACCCAACGCTGTCAAAAGTCACTTCGACTTGTCCTACACTCACAAGTATCTGTAGGTGTATGTGTGTTTGTGTGTGTGCTCATAAAGTTCAACTGGAAATTGCGCGTAATTATATTAAATTTTTATCGCCACACATGAAATGGAAACGTTGCTGCAGTTTTGCGCAACTTTCGCTTCCTTCCCCAAAAAAGTTCTGCATTTTACACACTTGCAAAATAAGGAGTTGGTAGCGAGGGGAGTTTAGAGAGTTATTAAATAGATTGGGGCACGTTAAGTAAGGGGAACTAATTTATGAAGAAGTTCAACTGGAAAAGTGACTGTTAATATGTAGAGTAAGCAATAAGTGTTTATATATCTTGTGCAGAGCATTACATGGTGACATTTTGACCTCCATTTCTGAATTTATTTTATTTTTACTACTTTAAAAGTCGACACAAAGATTGAAATAAAGTACTTTGATATGCTGAAATAAAGATAAAAAAAATATTAAATATAACATTAAAAAGTAAAAAAAATTACTTACGCAAGAGAAAATGCAGATATTTAATTAACAATGAATTTAATTTAAAATTAAAGTATTAAATATAAAATACTTACTTTATAATTGGCTTAAATTTACCTTAATGCCCCGTGGGTAAACATTTTCCAATCATGAATCTTGCGAAACACGTGTCATTTAATTTGAAGCATAAATCTTGGAAATTGAAAAACTGACAACGCTTGAGGCTGATCGACTAAAGAGATTAAGCAGTCGCCTACAACAGTTTTCCATCACTTTTCCACCCACTCTTTGTAGCTCTGGCATAGTCCAAAAGAGTTGTATGTACATCGAGTGATAATTAAAGGGGCTTGGGGGGATGAATACAAGCTTATTATAAGTACACCCACATAATAACAAAGTGTCATGTTTTTCTGAGCTTTGGTTTCAGTTAAATGCAGCTAGTCGGTTGCCCCGGGCAGCCGCCAAAAGCTTAAACTTGTTTGACATTCGTCACGGCATTCACTTAGATGCCAATGCCATGATATGAAAATAAAAACAACAAAAATGGAAGGAAATTCAACTGTTACTCCAGACGGCAATCCCATGGAGAGGCAACTGCAACATATCATTATGTGGCAAGCGCATAAAGCTTATTAAATTCCTAGACTTCAATTCGAATAAGTACTGTAGCGGCGACCACATCCAGAGACATTAACCAAATAATGCGGGCATTATTATCAGCAATGAGTAAAAAATTGTGGTCTGCGATGGGAATAGATATGGAAACGATTATAATTGCCGGAGAGCGAGCAGAAAAAAAGAACACAAACAACATTAGAGACATATGTGAATTGTGTTTGTACTGAGATTAGAAAGCGAGGGGAGTTTAATTGAGTACGCCTGCCGCCCACTAGAGGAAGTGGCGCCACTTGTCAGTGGTGGTGGCAACTATGTGGAGTGGTTGCGTTTTTTTTGTAGGCGCAGCAAATGCAATTATTTCATTTCATGCCCCGATAACAAAAGACCTTTCATATATTATATTCACCATGTATGAGCGTCTGCCCCGTGACATTTAAGCTCAGACTGGGGAATTGCTTCGGGTCGTCGTCATCGTCGTCGTCGTCGTCGCCGTCGTCATCATTGTGGTTGCCCACATGGACAATGGACACGCAGAAAATTATGTGGCGCGTGTGGAAAATAAAACTATTTGAATAACGCGCACCAGACCAAGCCCACGCCCATTACCACCCCCCTTCCACCTCTTACCCCCCTCCAACGCCTACACTACGCCCTCGCACATGTGTGATTGTGGTTCAACTGTTGTCCTGCCCTCCATTCCCCTCCACTCGCTGCGTGTTAATAGTTTTTACGTAGTCACATGTCCTGGGCCTCATTTCGTCCTCCTACAACCGCTCAGCAGTGCTACAATTACCTGGAAATTAACGCAATTAGATTTCTGAGTCGCATATTTTGGAAACTCAACAGTCACGCCCAAACCCTCAAAAAATCGAGTGGAACCGACGGATAATAATATTATTACGATAATCAGGCAGATGAAAATTATAAAAAAGACTTTATAGCCTCGGCGAAATATCATTTGAGTTTGTCCTTTATTTATAAATTCATTTTTCAATATATTCAAATTCAGAATCTATATGTTAGATGAGCTCTTTTAGACGTCAAACAGCTGCAATCAATGCCAGGAACTGTAATTATATTTAATTAGATTTACCCAAATTACTTAAGAATTGAAATGGGATATATTGATTTAACACGACAGCAGGATAAATAATATAGAGCTATAAAATACGTCAGATCTTTCGTAACACAATTAAAATACCCTCTTGCAGGGTATTCAAATATATTCTCTGCTTTAACATATATAATTTCGGGCCTTACGCGAAAGTACTTCTAAATTTATAGCTGCCATTGCTGATTTTATCATATTTATTTATTTTCGTCTCTGCGTTTCTTCTATTTTCTTGCAGCTCAGCCGATTAGTCAGCGGAAAAATCTACAGTTTTCCAGAGGCCCGCACGTGACGCGGCCTTTTTCATACACTTAATCAAAAGGTGAGTCAAACAGCGGAGAGGTAAATACACAAGTAAACTAGAGAGCTTAACTAATTAAACGGGGATTGAAAATGAGCAGAAAGAGAGAGAGAATGGGGAGACACAGAAATAAAGTATCAGAGAGCAAAGCTAAATTTCAAATTCACTTTTAAAATCATCAGCTCAGACATGTGAGCTCTAAGTCAGATAAAGACAGCAAATGTTGAACCGGATTTTGAGTAAATAAGTGGGAGACAGGGAGAGGAAGAGAGCAGGAGTCAGAGCAGCAGCTTTTGCTAAGTATTTTCATAATGTTTTATGCAAAATTGTTAAAATATTTGACAGTTGAGTTAAAAGTTGCCCCAGACTCAGATGACGATGAGTACGACTCATTTTCGGCATTAAACTTCCCCCTCCGAGATGTTTAGTCTGTATTTGTATTTGTAGTGTTTGTGTTTGTGTTTGTGTTGATGCTGCTGTTTGTGTTTGTGAGCATTTCTGTTAAACTGAAAGAATTTATTATATCAGGCAACAACAGCAACAACAACAGGAACATACTTAGCAAAGCTGCTCAACGAGCATGACAAATTTTCACTTTGCGTCAAAAAAGTTGCAACAAACTTGCAGTCGACGACGAAAATAATAATTTCCCAGCGCTCTCTGCCCCCCTCACTCTCCCCTCCCACCACCTGAAAGGTGGAAACGACTTTAGCCAAAACAACAAAATTGCGCTAAGAAATAAAGTAATAGAAAAAATAAAGGATGTTGAGGAAGCGGCAAGCCGAAGGACTACTTATCTGCCAGGACAGTCGAGTCAGCCGTCAACACTTTTACCCAGGTGCTGCCAATTTCAGCATTAAACAGCTGCCACTCTCGAATGGAGGGCAACGTGGAAGGGCGTGGGAGTGGGGAGGGGAAGGGACTACAGACTGTCGACTGGCAAACAAATTGTGCATCAAAAGTTAAAGCTTTACACTTGAGCGCAAAACCAGCAAAGAGGCAAATAAAAGCCGAGCCACGAAATCTAAGTGAAAAAATGTTGGGAAAATGACAGCCAAAGTAATGGTGGGGGGAGCGTAGGGGGCGTAGGTGACTCAAGTGCAGCTTCTGAAAAAGGGGGCGTGGCAGGCAGGCGTTTGCATATAACTTTTTTTAGGTACGAAAAATATGTGTCAACAATATGGCAGCCGGCGACGATGAGCGAAAGTTTGCACTGAAACTACTTTTCATTTTATTTTGCTGACAGGTATGCTAAAAGCAAAAAAAGAACAGACTGTTAAGAGATCAAGGGAGGGAGTCAGGGAGGGGCAACTACCTAACTGAAAAGTAGTCAAAAGTGCGCCAGAGAAGAAGCAACAACAACAATAACATCTCATACAAAGTGTGCAGATTTGAAAAACCTCCTCTTTTAAAGGGAGGAAAGCTGCCACTAAAGGAGGGAACTATGATTTGGAAGGGGTGGGGGCGGGAAAGAAGGGGGATCAAGCACTGTGACAGCTGGCAATGACTTTTTCGCACGATAACAAAAAAAAAAGAACAACAACAATAGCGAAAAGGGTTAAGAAATGACAGTCGAACGAACTTGGCGCGTTTGTCACATGTAAATGGCAAGCAATTTATGAAATATTTATGGAGTGCGACAACCCTGTCAATAAATATAATCACCGGCAACATGACGTAACAGTTGGCAAACTGATGTTTCATCAATTTAATAAAATATGTTGCTAATATCATATGGAAAAGTTGCAGGTGACATATTTATTTCTGAAAATAATTAAAGTTACTTCGTGAATATCTGAACAAAAAAAAAAAAATTGTAGATTTACTATTTTTGAACGGGCTAAGTAATTTGTATTTTAAATATAACTTAATTTGCTTTCCAATCTTTCGTTAAAATTTAAAAATCATTTTATTTGAATTGAATGTTTAAAAGCTTGAATATATTAGGTTGTTATAAGAAAATAGCTCAAAGTACTAAGAAAATTTTAAGATGTAATTTTATTTAAATATATTTATTGAAATAGAACACAAAAAAAAAATAATTGAAATGGTTTACAATTTTGTTATTTTGCATTTTATAAATATAATTTAAATAATTGCAATAACTAAACCGCTAAGTTTTTTACTTGAGCTATAATCTCAATCGTGCTCTTTTGATTTCCAGACGAACCACATTAGAATTATTTATATCAGAAAAAATAAAATGTGACAACTGCTCAACTCAAGTTTAGTTGCGAACCTATAAACATAAATCTCCTTGCACTGATGAAGAACATTTTCATCAGCCACATAGAGATGAGTTATTTCTAGTTCTCTGCTCTTGATCTCCTTGAGTATCCTTGTGGAGAAGAAGGAGAAGTAGGAAAAACTGCTGCAGTTGCTGACATGTGACACTGGCAAGTGGCAATCGTAAGACATTTCAGTGACGCAAGCAAATCAAGTTGAAGGAGCAACTAAAAGAAATCAAATTTGTACATTTCAATAAAAGTAAGATAAATAAAAAATAAAACAGTCAGAGACAGAGACAGAGACACAAAGAACGTAGAGAGTTGGAACGTGCGAACGTCATAACTCGCTTGATTGATGGCCTCCAGCTTTGTGGGCCATTTGTCAAGACTCAGGACCCAAAGC